>VDFB02270651.1:633313748-633647773 GCA_007258455.2 Sequoia sempervirens
ATTCAAATTCTATCTCTAACCATAACCATAACCTTGATCCTAATTATATCTCTTACCCTAATCTTCACCCTAATCCGAATCCTAATACTAATCCTCACCCTAACCCTAACCTTAATTCTATTTCTAACCCTAACCTTTACCTTGATCACAATTCTATCTCTAATCATAACTCTAACACTAATCATTATGCTAACCCCAACCCTAATCCTAATTATAACCCTAATCCTGTCGCCAACCCCCAACTCTAATCCTATTTTTATATATCTAACCCAAGTCTAATTCTAATTCTACCAGTAGCCCTAAATGTATCCCTAATCCTAACCCAAACCCTAATACCAATTCTATTTGTAAACCTAACCCTAAACCTAATCTCAATACTAAAATTAATCCCAACCTTAAGGTCCTAATTTTATCTCTCACCCTTACCATAACCTTAAGCCTACCCTTGATCCTAATTTTATCTCTAACCTAACCCTAACCCTAATTGTGATGATAACCCCAACCAAAATTCTAATTTTATCTCTAATTGTAATCATAACCCTAATGTTAACCTTAACCCTAATCTTAATACTAATGCTAACCTAACCCTAATTCTAATTTTCTTTATAAACCTAACCCTGACCCTAATCTTATCCCTAATTTTAACCTCAATCCTATTCTCTAACCCTAACTCTAACCCTAATCCTTATCCTCTCCCTATTCCTAAACCAAACCCTTTTTATATATGCTAACCCCAACCCTAACCCTAAACCTCATCTATAATCCCAAACCTAACCCTATTGCTAATCCCAATACTAATACTAACCCTAACCCTAATCTCTAACCCCAACCCCCATACTAATGCTAACCCTAACCCCAATCTCTAACCGTAAACCTAACCCCAACACTAGTGTTTACCCCAACCTTAACCCTGATTCTATTTGTAACCCTAACCCTAACCTTAACCTTACCCTTGATCCTAATTTTATGTCTAATCTTAACCCTAACCTTAATTATGATGACAATTTCAACCCAAATTCTAATTCCATAACCCAACCCTAACCCTATTCTTACTACTTACGCTAACCCAAACATAATCCCAACATTATCTTTAACCCTAACCTTATCCCTAATGTTAACCTCAAACGTAATCTCATACCCTAACCCTAACACTAACACTAACACTAACCATAACCCTAAAATTTGTCTTTCATGTTGCATTGCGAATGCTACTAGCATGTATATATTTATTAATAATATATGTAAAAATGCTGAGATATATCCTGCTCAAAACATTTATTTTTTAATCAATTTCTCAAACAAAAGTGCAATAGACACCTTGAGAAGGATATCTCTTGATGTTTTTATATATATTATTAGTAAATATATATGCTAGTTACACTGAAGGTGTTCCCTTTGTGAAGTGAATTGATTGATTTAGGAATTGACAATGTATAATTCAGGGGAGGTGTATAAGACAATACTTTACATCACAACCTTTGAATATCCCGACAACAATAATGTGAGGTGTATCACCGCAAAATTGTGTCTATGCAATACAAATTCCTTTTAGTGTATGGAAATAAAGAGAATAAAGGGCAAGCTTAGTTAGAAACGACATAATTAAGCTATGCCTTTCAATCCACTATGATAAGGCCGATAAGAGCTTAGAAAAGTAGGTAAGGTTGTGAATCAATTTTGATTTCTTTCTTGTAATGCACTTTGTTTTTGTTTGGATTTCTATTTTGCGTAGGCATGGCATCGTCATCAAACTCACCTTGCATAGCCTACAAGTTTTTGAGAAGGAAGTGCACTTTAGAATGTGTTTTTGCATCATATTTTCCTCTAGACTAGCCTCAAAAATTTGCTAATATTGACAAGGTTTTTGGAGCAAGCAACATGACTAAATTGTTGAACAAATTAAATCCTCACCAACGTGAAGATGCAGTAAATACTTTGGCATACAACGTAGAATGCCCTAGTAGACATGCATGCAAAAAGTGGAAGCATTAACAAGGCACATGAACTGTTTGACAAAATACCTGAAAAAAAATGTCATCTCATGGAATGCAATGGTTGCAGGATATGTACAAAATGGATTTCTTGAAAAGGCTTCAAAAACTTTCAAGCAAATGCAACTAGCAGGTGTAAAGCCAAATTCCACAACCTTCGCTAGTATCCTACTTGTCTATGCCAAAATGGGAGCTTTGGAATAGGGCATGGACATCCATCAAAGCATCATGGAAAGAGGATTTTTTTTAGATATTATAGTTCGAAATGCTCTGGTAGACATGCATTCTGCAAAATGTGGAAGCATAGAAAAGTCACATTAATTGTTTTACATAATGCCTCAAAGAAAGGTTATCTCATGAAATGCAATGATTGTAGGATATGCCCAAAATAGATTTTTTTAAAAAGCTTTAGAAACTTTCAAGCAAATGCAATTGGCAGGTGTAAAGCAAGACTCCACAACTTTTGTGAGCATATTACCTACCTGTTCCAAAATAGGAGAATTGGAATAGAGTATGGACATCCATTGAAGCATAAAGAATAGAGGAATTTTATCAGATGTTGTAGAACTTTGAAACTACACTGGTGGACATGTATGTAAAATGTGGAAGCATAAAAAAGGCATGTGAAATTTTTGACAAAATTCCCCAAAGAGATGTCATCTCATGGAATGCAATGATTGCAGGATATGCACATGGATTTTGCAAGGATGCTCTCAAAATCTTTGAATTAATGAAGCACTCTGGAACATATCCTGACATTATAAGCTTTTCTTATGTTCTATATACATGCATGCATGTAGGTTTAGTGGATGAGGACCTTGTACATACTTCAATCACATGAGTAACCCTTATTGCATTACACCTGGAATTGATCATTATGTAAAAAATTGCATGGTTGACCTTCTTGCCTAGGCTGACTATCTTAAAGACACTATACACTTTATCATTAAGATGCCAGTTAAACCTATAGTGGCTGTGTGGATGTGTTTTTTTGGTGCTTGTAAATCACATATGAATATAGGGCTTAGGAGTATTTACAACAACGATGCTTTTTGATTTGGATCCTAAAAGTGTTGTGACATATATTCTTCTCTCAAACATCTACATAGAAGTGGGCAGGTGGGGTGAGATTCAAATGGCAATGGAATTGATGAAAGATCGAGGAATTAAAAAGATCCCTCAATGTAGTTGGATTGAAGGCCATAAAATGGTACATGTTTTTCGTGTAGGAGAGAGATCACATCCAAAAATACAGGAGGTCTATGCAAAGTTGGAGAAATTGGACTTGGGAGATGAAGGGCAAGGTATTCTCTAGATTTAAGGCATTTACTTAATGTTGTGGAAGAGAAGGAAAATAAATTATTTCTCTGCCACACCATAATTTTTTTTATCTCCAGGATAGTTGCAAGAGAAATTATTGTGAGAGATACAAATTGTTTCCATCATTTTAAACAAGGAAAATTTTCTTGTGGAGATTATTGGTGATGTTAAATGAAACAATATGAAAAATGGGCTTGCACTATAAGAATGTGCATAGTGTTAGACCTAAAATAAAAAAAAGGGACAAGGTTTTATTTTCAGTTTTTAGAATTTTTATTTTGAGTATTTGGGTATCTAGACCATTCTATTGGCTTCATAAAATTATATGCATAAATTATAATGCAGATCATTGCTTATATACAAACCTATTTTATGATAATATGCATGTTTCATTAAATTGTTTTTACCAAAAATGCATATGTATGAAATGAAAAGGTGGAGGAGGTGAAGGAGGATGTGAAAAAGAAAAAAGGTGAGGAACGCTTAAAGCAAATGGAAAATGCTTGACTAGCAAGAAATAAGAGAGGGGTCTTACAATTACACTTGCCATTTTGTAAAGTATTTTTGTTTAGATTAGTTGTATTATCTCTTTCCAATGTTAGTTCAACCATTTGTGATTAATTGCACATTCAAAATTATACATTAAAGATTCAGGGTATATAATTTTATATAAGTGCATGTAGAATTTTTCTCATTTATAATTAGATATTTCTAATGTCGCTTCACATCCCTTTGTCTGGTAAGATAGCTAATAGATTTGTGAATTCATAAATATTTTTTAATCTAATTTGATTTCAATCCATCTGGTTTTAATTAGAAATAAACTCTTATAATTTATATATGAAAAAGTAAAACAAATAACAATCGTGCTTATCTTATAAATGACACATACACATGTCATTTGAGAAACTCATATAATGAGGTTTGATTGATTGATGTTAGAGAGAAAATAATAACATTTGTATATTTATAAATAAAATCACAATTTATATTACATTATTGTTGCATATTCATGGTATTACAAAATTGTGTATGATGATATTTATAATTTGATATTGATGCTTGACCCAAGTTCGAAGATGGTTAGGAGAGAGAGAAATAGGGCATTTCATCTTCGTTCATTTTTTGTTCATTTTTTAAATTTGTTTTTCCTCTAAACTCTACCCTTTTTCTCCTTAGCATCATTTTTCTATTTGTCTCTCCAGATCTCCCTCTCTTAATTATATACACACATTCTTTGTTTCCCCTCCCTATCTCTATCTCTATCTCTATCTCTATCTCTCTATCTTTCCCCCTCTCTATCTCTCTCCCTCTCTCTCTCTCTATTGCTTGTCTTTGTCACCTTTCTCTCTCTCTCTTGCCCCCTCTATTAGTATCTCCCTATCTCTCCCTCCCCCTCTCTATCTATATCTCATTATCTCTATCTCTCTCTCTTATTCACTCCATCTCTCTGTCTCTCTCTGTCTCTCTGTGTGTCTCTATCTCTCCCTCTCTATCTTCGTCTCCCTCCCCCCCCTCTCTCTCTCTCCCTCTTGCTCCTCCATCTTTTTCTACCTCTATCTCCCTATCTCTTTATCTTTGTCGCTATCCCTCTCTATCTCTCTCTATCTATACCACTCCTTCCTTCTCACTCCTCTTTGTATCTTTTTCTATCCATATCTTTCACTACCTTGATCTCCCTATCTTTCTATCTCTCTCCCTAACTCTCTGTCTATTTCCCTATCCCTCTATATCTCTCTATATCACCCTCTATCTTTATCTCTCCCTCTCCCTCTCCCTCTCCCTCTCCCTCTTCGTCTCTATATATTGAACTCTCTCTCTCTCTCATCTACCTATATCTCTCCCTCACTTACCTTTATATCTCTTATTTTTCTCCCATCCCCTATCTCTCTCTATTCCTCTCTACAAATGTATCTTTGTGTCTCCTTGTCTATTTCCCTCTCTCCTTATTTATATCTTTGTTTACTTTTCTTTATATATCTCTTTGTCTCTTCTATCACTCTTTTTCTCTTTCTCTCTTTCCCCCTCTCTTACTCTTATTTATAAAATGTAACATTTGCAGTAAAGATTTATATATTCTCTTCAAAAGAACAAGTTGGATGTACTTTCGTAATTTCTAATATTGATAAATAATAAATCTTTTAGTACATATGTGTCAAGAAACCAATGAACTAGAATTTAGCATACTAAAAATCATCAACATTTCATCTCATTACAAAAGAAGGGCCCATTTTTACCATCACAAACTTGTATTAGTATCAAGTTAAAATGTACAATACAACATTTAGCTTACCACTCAAAAATTATTTGGGAAAATTAATTATATGCTATATGGTATCCATCATACAGGTACATATCACCCTGCACTGAGGTCCTTACCAATGCATCGACTAAAAAGAACTTCACCCATCGTTTTTGGGTAAGAAGTAATGAAGCTTTATAACATGCAACCTACACTACTTGAAGACAAATCACATAGTCCAGATTGTCAACTTGAATCTAATGGGTTCAACACTTGGAGCCTAAACTCAAAGTGATCAAATTATGTGGGAAAATATTGTTTAGTAGAATTCCCTAAAGATGTGTTTTCTTGGCTTTCTACAATCATAGAATATGCAAAAAATGGATTTTTTGAAAAGTCCTTGGAAAATTTCTAGAAAATGTAATCGACATGTACAAATTCAATCTCAAAGACTTTTGCCTACTTTCTCCTTAATTGTGCAAAAATAGGAGCTCTATAGTAGGTTATGACATCTATCACAACATACGGGAGAGGGGCCCATAGTGGAGCGGAGTTCAATAGTGGGGATAGAAGTAGGCCTTAGTAGGCCCCATAGTGGAGCACCTTAATATCCAATTGCAACACACTTTTTATCCATAAAGTACATAAACTGACAAATCATGTGATGCCACATCAACGCACCAATAAAACATGACTTAGTGCACCACTATCGGTCTCACTTTTTTTTGGGCCTTTTTGGATACCTCAACAAAAAGCATGTTGAGGTGGCATCATATTTGATGATGTGGCCCTAAAACAAAATATAGAAGCATGTGAGTTGCCAAATAAACGGTTGTACAAAATTGGGAGTGATTTGAAATTTCCACATAAGATTTTGAGAAACATGAAGTTAGGGTGCTCCACTATAGGCCCCTCTCCCCTAATGAAAGAGGATTTTTTAGATGTTATAGATGCAATTTTAACTGTTAATCTCTCTTATCTCTCTCCCTCTACCTCTTGGTCTCTCTATCTCTTCGCATCTCTCTATATAAATATCTCTCTCTCTATGTGTGTGTCTATCTCCCTCTTCCCTCTTTGTATATCCCTTTCTTTCTTAGATCCTCTCTCTTTGTTCTTTGTCTCACTCTATTTTTTTCTCTATCTTCTTACCCCTCTTGCTCTCTATCTCGCTCTTCTCCCTTTGTCTCTCCCTCTTTCTATCCCTATCTCTCCTTCTCTCTATTGCAAACATAACATGAGCTTATTGGTAACGAAGCATGATTATCTTCCACATTCAAGAAGTTTTGTTTCAGTCATGTTTGGATCCCTATAAGAGGGTGCATAGTTGATTTGGAGTTATCACTTCTCCACTGAGACCTTTGTTACACAAACAACATCATTTGCTAAATGACCTACTGATTGACCTCATGTATTGCAAAATTTATGCAAAAAATAGACATTTTTTTCTCTAATTGAACTTCCACACCTCTTCGACATACAAATTATACAAGAAGGTGTAATTGCTAGTATATATAAGTTAAATTAAAAATTTAAATAAATAACTAGGGGAAGAATACTAGTAGTCGTCATATAGCTAAGTTTGTGCACCCATAGATCCTACACAATACATCGAAATTTGATGATTTTTTTTGGTCCTCTCCTTATGCAACTTATTCGCTTTAATAAATTTTTTTGGCTTGTGAGTAGTTAAAATGCGTGTTGTAGAACTCGTAAAACGAGAAGTGGTAAAAAATAGGCGTTTTCAATGTGTTGTCCACTACGTAACAACTACTTTGCCACTACCCGTTCATTGGACAACCATAAAAACTTAAAAAATTTCAAGGGGTTTTCAATGTGTTTTTTATTGAAAATAGATATGTATCAATAGTTGTTTAATTTTTTTGGTCAACAACACATTCAGTAGTGAACATTTATTGATGTAAGATGCAAATATTTATTGACATAATTAAAACAATATAATAACTAAAATGCAATCGATTATCGGAGAATCAGATAAGCATGGAATAAACAGCTATTAGAACTATGTTAATAATTGATGCCCTTCCCCTAACTTCCGCAGACTGTAGGCTCTTTCTAGGATTAATGGAAAAAAGAAATCATTCCAAGCGAAAATGGAAAGCTTTAAAAATGGATAAAAATGGAATGTAAAGCTTTCGAGCGCACGCGAGGAGAACGAGAGCGCGATGGAATCTGCATTCCACGTCAGTTCAATGTTCAAGGTTGCAGCGAGATGTACGACCGCGTTTTTATGTACACAGTTGCCTGTGAATTGTCGTGTGGCGTAATAATAATTATAGTCGGTGACATGAATATTTATGCACTTCAAAATAAAACCGACAACATAAAACCAATCACTCGTACTCTTCTCTTCACGCTAATGTACATCCATAGAAACTACAATTATTCAGCAAGAATAAACAGTAGGTGAGAGTGAATGTCCTACAACACCATGAAAGAAACCCCTAAGTCCACCAAAGTTGTTGTAATTGGAGCAGGAGCTGCTGGACTTGTAGCCGCCAGAGAATTGTACAGGGAAGGCCTTGAAGTTGTTGTTTTTGAACAATCTGCTAATGTGGGTGGCACCTGGGTGTACGACCCACATGTGGAATCTGATCCACTGGGCCTTGATCCCAACCGTAGAGTCGTACACAGCAGCATGTACTTGTCTCTCCGTACAAATCTGCCACGTGAGCTGATGGGTTTTCTTGATTATCCATTTGGAATGGTGGGAGGGAGGCATTGCAGGAGGTTCCCAGGCCACAAAGAAGTGGCTTTGTATTTGGAAGATTTTGCTGCGGAATTTGATGTATTGAGATTTATTAGATTCAGAACAGAGGTAGAGTATGTGGGTATGGTAACCAAGAATCAATGGATTGTGAGGTCTTGTTCAGACAAGCTAGACAATAGGGAAGAGGTTTATGATGCTGTGGTAGTGTGTAATGGGCATCATACTCAGCCCAGAATTGCACAAATTCCAGGTGCTGTAAATTCTCTTCGTCCCAATAAAAAGCATAATGTATCCACTTCACAAATTCTTTCTCTGGTTTTGATGAAATGGCATTGAGTCATTCTAACTGGCTATAATTATAGACCGCATAGCCATTGATGATAGTTGTGAGTCAAGGCACACATGCATAACAGTTGTAGTCAAGGCAGGTTTTATTGGGCATTCCATGAACCAAAAGCTTTGTCAATGTAGAAGCGGTCATCCAAATGCAAGCCCTTAGGTTTTCCTGATAATGACCTTCGTGTTTATATCATGTTCAAAGTAAGGGGCTTACCTTTTGCTGTAATGGAATGCAAAGATGCTGCTGTTGAGGAAAAAGAATGTATTAGTCTACGCTTAAAAATCTCCTTGTCTCGATCACATCAAGAGTTTTGGGCAATTCTAAAATGATACACACTTTTGTTGGATCAATTTTCAATTCTGCATTTCCAACCACATGCCCCGAATAGTCAAGTGAGGGTTGTGCAAATTTGCGCTTCTTCTATTCTTCTCCAAAACTTATTTCCAATGCATTAAATGCTCATCATAAGTTTTGTTGAAACGTAAAAACCAATATATCTTCTAAGTAAAAAATACATAAAAAATCTATGACTGGTCTGAACAATTCATTCGTCACCTTTCAAGTGGAAAAAAACAATATAATATGCAATTAAAACTGTTACACCCCGATTGTATAGCTACTATTCATAGGATGTACATTGTAAATGTTGAATCTTTCTGTTGAATAAAGTGAAATGTTCTTGTGATCAATTGGATGTATCCTAAATGATTGTCTCTTTATCTGATGCTTCTGTTATTGTAATTCTTGAATGAAATTAGCATATTGAGTTATGGAATAATGTTGTTCTAACCTATTACAATGCTTAATGTATATTACCTTGGTTTTGAGCAATTGATTTCCGTTGTCATCTCATGATTTGCAGGAGACAGGTTCGTACCTCGAGACAGAGGAGAGATATCACTCGGGGAAGAACTTGGTCGGGTAAACAGTAATGGATACCAACTGAACATACACACACAAGCCTTAGAACTGAGTAAGCTAAGTCATTGTTTCTGGTTAAAGGTAAGTCATCCGTAGGCTTGTCTCGTATCATTAGGAGTCGTGTCTTCTTCTGAATGTGTAAACAAGTGATGCATGCCAATATAACCTTATAACTGATAAGTTCTGGTTAGAGGTGGATATGTGTATTTGTACATACGAATACGATATGTACAAGTACCCATAAGTACGTTCATGTCGATACAAACGTATTAAGCAGATGGATATGCCATACGTATGTGTCGATATAAATGTATTTATGGATACTTATACATGTAGTATATATACAGATATATATACAAGTATACATACCCACGGCTAACAAGATAAATGAATTTGATATTATAATGATATCTTGTCTCTGAAATTATACGAATACATATATATTAATTTACATGTTTAATGTATAATATAAATGAATATATATGTATTAATATAATGTTAAGTATTTCAATATATTTAATATTATATTAAAATATTAATATAATATAGTTTAAAATGTATACAATATTATTTAAATTGATAATTTAAATAATTATGCATAAACTATATTATGTAAGTATTTTAATATAATAAACAAATATATTTAAATAAAAGATTAGTCAAAATCAAATGAAATAAAAGTAAAACATTGTAAAGCACGAATGCCAAATCTGGGAAGAAATTAAAAATCGCGGATTTCATAAAAATCACGAATTGATAAGAAAACGCGAATTTTTCTAGAATGTATTCTTTGAAGTGTTAATCTTCAAATATGAGCCTGCATATATGCGCCATATTTACTTTGAAAAATCTATTAAAATATTAAAGTTTTATCAAAGCGAAATAAAGAAGAAAAACGCGAAAATGCAGAAGGTAAAATGAAAAACGCGCAGGTAACCCGCGCGACTAGGGCCAGACGTCTAAAAATGGCCGATTCATCTCTTGCTTGGTGAATAAGAGGAAATCTGTACGCCATTTGAGCAAGGAAGAAGTCAGAAAGGAAACTTGGCATTTAACCTAACTGTAAAAACGCGCCAGTTGAAAGTTGTCACAGTTTTAACAGCCTGAAACAAATTCGAATTAAAATGAACTTCTTGCTGTCAAACATGGAGGTCGAAACCCTCACCAATTTGATACACGTTTATAGTTTGAAATATTCTTCAACCTGCTGGCAGTCCTGGCGCCATAGAAGGTGGAAATCAGTTTTAAAATGAACCTATAAATATACCTGCGTTTTGGCATTCTTAGGCACACGAATTTACAATCAAGTTCTTGAGCATTTCATAGCAAAAGAGAGAATTCGCCATAGTAGAGAATTTGTCAAGTACTTTGTTAAGGAAAGGTGTTTTCTGATCATAAGAGCAGAATTTGAAATTGCTGGTTAAGCTTTGAATAAAAGAGGAGTAACTGGGAATTACACTGTTACTGTGTTGAGCTTTTGGTGTCAAGAATCCAAGCTGGAAGTGGTCTGAATAGAGGCCAGTGAAGGAGTTATCTTCCCAACTTGTGGAAAGCTAAAGCAGGCATGCTAAACTCTTACTTTTTATGTTAATCTGATAATTCTCTGAAATTTAGTCATAGCTAGAAAGAAATGAATATGATTATCTCAAGATTGAACTAAAAGAATAATAGTTTCTTAACCATTATCATGAATTTAGTCTTGTCATGGCTTTTGTTTGGCTTTTGTTGTCAATAATGTACACTTTACATTGGTTAATGGAAAGCAAACTGCATTGAGTTTTAGTGGCTCTGTATAATGAGCATATGCTGGTGTTTAAATATTAAATACTAGGGTTGAGTCAAGAATATTTGCAAGATATACTCTACAACTTAATACAAACAACTTAATCAAGTTATTGTATCCCTAGGATGTGTATATCCTGAATTAGGGCGTCAGTTGTAGTAACTTGATAAATAGATTCATTATACTCGTAGTAAAATGTTGTAGGAAGTCTAGGGTACGGACTACCCCGATAGACCAACCTACGCGTAGAACTAAGATAGCCTTAAGTCAAGTTGAACCTGGCTAGTGAATGTGACATATGACCTATGTTCTTCATTGAACGTAAACACTTTGGCCAAAGTAGTGTAAGGAACCATTTAGTTGTTGTACTACACTGTCAGTTCACCGTGATTCCGAAATACAACCTAGTTTGTGATTTGCCGTTAGCACGAAAGCTAGTTTTGTAGAATCACAGCACTATGTCCAGTTGGTAGTCATTAAAGGTTACCCAACCAATCTCTTCTTCGAAGGGAGGGCCGTTCATTGAATAATGATCGTGCGGGGGACCGCATTATAAGTCCGTGGTTGGCGGAAAAACGCTCGAGTGATGTTTCTCCTCCATGAACACCCGACGGATGCTCCAAAGCTTGACAGGACGGATTCCTGGACCTTCTTATTTCTATTGGTGTCAAAAGCCTACGGGCTATGTATGTATGTTCTCATCATGCTTTGTAATTTCATTTGAAATGAAATAGTTTATAGATGCAATAAATGTTTCTTATTTATGTTTTGAAAAGAAATTGTTTGTTCAAAATGGTATTGTTCTTACTTTTAAGTATGAATTGTAAAGTTTTAATCGTACAAGTGTGTTCGTTACAAAAACAGTGAAAAAAATGACTACATTAGCAGCAATATGTTGGTTCCTTTAATTCACAAGGCTCTAGAGGTGTGCAAGAGATCCCGAACTAAGAAGGGGATTTCAAATACTTTCCCAGCTAATCCATGGTATGATGAAGATTCCAAAGCTGCAAAAAGATTGGTAAAAAAGAATGAGTTTAACAAAGAAAGCGAGGTAAATTATGAGAAGTTGCTAAAATCTAAAAAAGAAAACTATGTGAATTTAAGGAGTGAGTTAATTTCTTTGAGTATACACAACCCCAAACGCTTTTGGAGAGAGTTGCAGCAAAAGAAAAAACAGATAGAAAGTAATATCACGGATGGGCATTGGTTGGTTATGTGAAACTCCTATATGAATGACTGATGGTGAAAAGCATGCCTCCTATTATTAGTACTCCAAGTGAGATCTTCTCGGAGGAAGATATCAAACAAGGTGTAAAAAATCTTGCAAGCGGCAAAGCCCAAGACATTGATGGGCTGCAAGCTGAATTTTTAAAGTGGGGAAGTGAGCTCCTTGCTCCTCACATTAAATTTCTTTCTAAAAACATCACTCAAAATGGCTTTCCAGCTGAATGGACAACTAGTGTGGTTATTCCTTTACATAAAAGTGGGGATATCAATAATCCATCTAACTACCAAACTATCACGGTCAATCCTCTTCTTGGAGAACTTTATGGGAGCATGCTAGAACATAGAATCAACAATTGGGTTGAAAAAAAAAAGAAGCGCAAAAGGGCAAGTTGGATTCAGGCCAAGGCACTCTACCATAGATTACTGCATCACGCTTAGGCACTTGATTGAAAATTTTTGGGACACTCAAGGGGGAGAAGCTTTTTGTTGTTTCATTGATTTCAAAAAAGCTTTTGACACTATGCCTAGGGACAAACTTTGGAACAAAATGGAGGAACTTGAGATTCCTAATGAACTTAGAGCGGTGGTGCATAAACTTTATGAGCAAGTTAGAGCTAAAATCAAAACCAAAGATGGTATGTCCGAGTGCTTTGGTAGTGACATTGGAGTTAAACAGGGTTGTCCCCTATCTCCCACTTTGTTTGGTTTATATATTGATAAACTTGAAGAATGGTTAAACAAAACTGCTGGAGAGAGTACTAAGCTTGCTGGTTATGTGGTGAAGTTACTTTTATATGTGGATGATCTTATCCTAATTGCAAAAACTGCTCTTGGTTTGAGAGAACATTTAAAGGCTCTTGAGCTCTTTTTCTATGAGGTTGGGATGCAAGTGAACACTGGCAAAACCAAAGTCATGATTTTCTCTTTGAAAAGCAAGAAACAATAGGTTAATTTTATTTTTGAGGGGAGCATTTTAGAGGTAGTGGAAGAATACAAGTACTTGGGAATTGATTTTCACAATAGGCTCAGTTGGGAGTTATGTAGAATGAAAATGATTCAAGGTGGTTGGAGAGCTTCTTACTTGTTGCAGAACAGATGTAGGAAAGCAGAGTTATGGGATTGGAAAACCAAGAAAACCCTTTTTGGTTTGTTGGTTACGCCAGTTGTCCTCTATGGTTGTGAAGTTTGGGGTATTAGGATGTCAAACCACAAGTGGAGGAAGGTAGAAATAATTCAAAAGCACTTAATCACTACTAGTATCAAATTCAAGTTTCCGGTTCCCTATGAGGTTCTTTTGGTTGAAGCCGGTACATTTCTGATGGAGGCATCGACAATAATTCATTTAATAAGTTATTTAAAAAATAGTTGAAAACATGGATACACATTGCTAGCCCAAAATGGCTGTGGAGGAGGAGCTAAACCATAGGAAGAAGAATTGGATGAAACAAAATAGCAAGTGGATGAGCAAGTGGGACATTAAGTTGCATGAATGTCGTAACACTAATGGAGAGATAAGAAAGTTTGTGTTAGAAAAGTTTAGGATTTTTATGTGGACAAAACATATTGGTTGTAAAAAGGCACATTATATCAATAATCAAAGAGTTCAACTCCACATGGGAGCATGATAAAAAAGACTACCTAAGGGTTACAATTAAAGGAAAGGCTAGGTTCTAGTTGCATAGGTAAGGATTGGGTCTCATCATCTTATATGTGAGAAAGGTAGGTGGATTGTCCCCAAGGAAGATTGAGAACAAAGAACTTGCATTTTGTTGGCATTTAAATTCGCACCTCTGAAATGCGTATTTGAAACAGACAACTATGCATAGTAAAATGCTCTTCAAATTAGGAGGGGAAGCTCCCTCTTGCTGATGGTGTCGAAAGAAAGTAAACTAAAAACTAATTTGCCTATCTTTTTGATCAGCTAGAGCACAAGGTTTATAAAACACAAACGCCGCAGTTGAGATTTTCTAATTAAAAACTTCAACTATGACTAACTTAAGCTAAAGATGTTTCTAACTTCTCAAGTAATACGCAGAGCAAGAGAAATTAGAAATGAATAAGGTTGATTCTCTGACAAAGGCTTAAGAGAACTCTTTCTCAACATACATCTACACACTTCAATGTAAGCTGAAATTAAGATCACAAAAGCATAACACAAATAACGGAAGTTTGAGATGTTATACCAAGGCAAAGGAGGCTCATGATTTTATTTCTCAAACTTCTGGAACAAAAATTACTAAACACATGCTTGGAATAAAAGCTTGTAGCTAAAGAGGCTTGCAAAACTTGTTCTTACACAATAGGAACAACAATTACAATAACTACTTGTTGGCTAAAAGAGACTCAACAATTCGCTATCATAAAACAATTGAACAACACTGAATAACAAATAGAAGGCACTTAGGCTTAGCGTTTTGTTATCACTAGCATGGTTAAAGAAAACTAATGAGCAAAGACTCTTATTTATAGGCAAGCAGAGGAGTGGGGAACTCTAAAATCTCCTTGCTTTTACAATCTAGGGCTTGCCCAACAAGTAAGCTTTATTTCTAAATCTAGAAAGAAGATAACATCTAACACCTAAGAAAGTAGGAAAAACGGGAAATGCCAACTATTACATTTATCTTCTTTCTTTCTCTTCTTCAAAGAATGGATAAGAATTGCTCCAAGAATAGAAAGAAAGTGGAAAGAAAGGTTCTAAATGAAAACCATTTCAAATCTCAATCACATCCGCTAAAAAGTAGGAAACTGTGTCCTGGTTCAGTGCATCTATCCCATCAATAGCAAAGTTGTGTTTTTCCAAGATATCTTCTCCATTTGCAATTGATTTTAGGAAATCTTCAACCTCATTGGCCACTTTTTCAAATCTTGCTGACATCATGGCAAGGTGATTCATTCTACCACCAACTGTATTGTTGCTATCACAGCTGCAAACAACACTCTGAAATTGAGTTTGCACTTCATCTAGCTCGACGTAAGAACCATCTTCAAGATTGTACCGAGAAGGAATTTTTGTGATAAACCCATTGATGAAAATAAGAGCTTCGATCACCCTTTGTTTGTAGGCAATAAACTCCTCAGATATCCTCTCGTAAGTTTTAACCTTGAAGATATGACGCTCTCTCCAAGCAAGGATCTGCCTCTTGTGTTCTTTTGAGGCCGTTGAACCATAGGCTGTATCCAAATCAGCAATGATGATTTCATGCCTTGGTTTTACTTCAGCCATTCATTGTTCAAACCCTTGGATACCTTGACGTAGCTCATGAGCATTTTCTTTCAACTGAAACATTTGGGCTAAGATCTCCTTTCCTCTAATGATGAAACTCTCAATCCACTCTTGAGTTTCCTTCCCACAAATGACCAACTGCCTCAACTAATAATGATTAGCTAGTGTATTTAAAACCTGGGGCAGCAACTGAGTAGCCTGTGAAGAACCATGGACAAGGTTAGAAATATAAAGCCTAAGTTGCTGTATTTCAGCGTTGAGGGCTGCTTTGTCTTCTCCATCCTTGAGCACTCTTTCTTGAAGGTTTTCAGACACAACTCTGAACAAACTGATATCTGTATGTCTGGTATTTCTACTAAGATTAGCCTTGACCATCACGAAGTCATCCATATTCACCTCATCCCTGTTCTTATCTATGGCAGGTATGGCAGTCTCCACAACCATCTCACCATCAGGATTCCTATCAAAGAGAACTTGCTTCTTTGCTTTCTTCTTAGGAGGTTCCTAATAGATGTTGTCAAGATCATCAAAATCTACTTGATATGAAGGTCTTCTCTCCCTTCCTAGGGAGCTCTCAAGCCAAGACACGGTAGTATCTTTACTAACTTCCTTGGGAGGTACAATTGCAATTTCTTCATTTTCAATATCTAGGTCAATGTGAATCGGTGAAGACTCTACCAAAGGTACATAAACATGTGTTAAAGGCGGCTTCTCTGCTTCTTTCTGAGGTACGGGCTCGTCAGGAGTAGCTTCTGTTACAATTGTAGGTTGCTCCTGTATGACTATGCCTGAGAAGTCTAACCTTCTTACATTTTTATTTGATCTACTACCTTTGACGCTTTCTTGAGACTGACTTATGCCTTTCCCTTTCGACTATGCTCTGGAAGAAGAGGGAAGTGTCCTTGGTGGCTCTGCTACTGGAATGGAGTTTTTCCTCTTAAGGATTAGGAAAACCTTGCTATGCTCGAGGACTTGTCTTGTCCTGTCTTCAACTGAGAGAGACTCTTTATTAGCCCAATTGACTTGTGGAAGGGGCTGATCTTCAATTCGCTTCTGAGCATACATCAGGAGAAGCACATCCTCATCATCATCTGATAACCCTTCAATTTCTTCTGATAAGCAGTCTTTCATCTGGTGAAGAGTGAGCCTGCTATAACTATGCCTCCGCACCTCGAACTCATCTATGCAATTGGCCCAAAAGTCTTCGAGAGCGGGTAAGTGAGCATAGTTTTTCTCCAGTCGGCCAGCGTAGACGCCATGAGGGTCATAAGATCGTCTCTCGCTGTAAGGCTTGAGACCAAGTTTATCTAAATGATCCACCATGGTCTTAGCATCTGCTGCTGTTCTGCATGTATAAATTCCCAACCCCAATGGAAAACCGAGGGCTGGTTTCTTTCTGTTCCTCAAGACTGTGTGGACCTCACTTGCATGCCTCAAGAACTCCATGAAGACGACCTCGTTTGACGGGTACCTTGGTAACATGAGTGCAGTGCCTGAAAAGCCATAGACTCTGAGATAGGTGAAAGTAGGAAATTGTATGAACCAATTTGCCCACTCCGCCATTGCTGCCCTGGCAGTTGAAGACATATAGACGTGCAATTCATTGTCCAAGTCCCGCATTGTGTACATCAGGAAAGCCTCATTCACCCTCTTGTAGTGATGCAGAGGCTTCGTGAATTCCAATTGAGGGTAATAGTTGTAGATATGTGGTACGCTCAATGATCCCTCAGTGTTCAACCCTTTGAATTGACCTTGGTAGGCCACTAGGTAGACTAGGTAAGAAACCATATGGAACTCATGAATCTGGAAATATTCCGTTATCTGTTGATGGAGGCTGTCACTGATCAAGGTGGCCCAATCATAGAACTTAGTCTTCTTCATGATGTGGGGTATGGTGTAGAACATCCAGGGTTGAAACCTAGTAGCATCTTCTTGTCCAGTGACCCTGTTGAGCAAGGTGATTATGATGGCAATCTCATCTCTGAACTCCCCTCGCCCGACATTCTTAGGAAAAGTCTTATGTTTCTCCTTCATCCACCTGTGTGCAATCTTCTTGCTATATTTGTCCTTGTGCATTTTACACATCCTTTCACATTTGTCTTTTGAGATAGTGACACTTTCAGGCCAAGGGGTAATGGAAAAACATTTCTCAGTCACATCAGGTTTCAAATTGCAGATCAATCTGCCATCAACTGACTGGATCTCCCTTGTAGCTGGATTGTAATGCTTGATGCAAGCGATTACGAACTCGAGGTTTTGAACTGAAATAGGAATAGATGTTGTTGCGAGGAGTCCAGAGTGTCCTAGGTTTCTGATTGAAGTGTTGCCTGCGCTCTCCAAAGCGTGCAGATCAAACGCCGGCTTGATGTGATGCAAGTCTGTCTCAGCTATTTTGATGTAATCATGATAGAGAGCTGATTTAGTTTTGAAAACATTGGGAGTATACTCCATTTTGAAAACCTTGAAGAATGACTGTAAACTCGCCTATGTTCAGACAAGTTTTGAGCAATTTACTATTTTTAGAATGCTGATTTTTCTTTGTCAAATGGACAATTTTTTGAAAATTTTTCAGAGATATGGGTTTTGCTTAGAATTTCGTTGCAAGACAACCCAGATCGTCCGTTTTTGAAAATTTTGATTCTAGACTGAAAAAGCAGCAAACCTTAATTTCTTCAATTTTTCACGAAAAAAATTGGCACCTGGGTTTTGTTTAGAATACAATTAGAAATGGACCCTGTTGATCAGATTTGAAAAACACTGATGGCTGTTCGAAAAAGCACCCAACCCTAAAATTTGAAATTTGCTTGAAAAAAGCTGTGATATGGGTTTTCTTTAGAAGATTGATTTGAGAGGACCAAGATGATAAAAAATTGAATGCACTGAGGATTTCACTGCCATGCAAATAAAAAGCAGCTGCTGCAACTTGATGAATTTCTTGAAAATTTCTTCAGAAGAATGAGTTGATAAAACCTAGATGGCTGAAAATTTGAAAATCTTGGCCTTCTTCAAAAATTTGATCTTCTGGATGAAAAAGTATGAAAAAGCAAAGCCTTATGCTGCTAGTCTGAAAAATTTAATGAAGAATCAGCAAACTTGAGTTTTTGAATCATGAAATATAACTTCAAATCTGCTGCTCCACCCTTCTCCTTTGAATGCTACCTGCAAAAATAATGAAAATTACATGAAAGAGAGGTGTTAAATAGACTTAGGGTTTGAAATAGGTTTGCTTTCTTTTGCTTTTATCTTCAAAACCCTAAAATTGGCTTGTTCAATGAACTTGGACATTCTCTTCCTTTTGCCATTTTGAATCTTTTGAAAACTTTGAAAATTTCACTAAGGCATTGTAAGTTGGGCGCCCTTCTTGCCTAGAGGCGCCTACTTCATTCAGACTTAACCATTTTTCTGAGTTTTTCAACTTTTCTTCCATTTTGACCACTAGTTTGATCCTGATTTCTGGATGTTCAGTTGATCTGGTGGACGAGTTGAATGATTCATCACGAAGCTCGACTGAATCTGGAAAGATCGTTTTGGAGGCATCTTCAACTAGAAACTTCATTTAGACCTTCAAAATCATGGGAGCCTATCCTCTCCAGGGGTGCCCATTTTGTCCAGAGTTAGCCATTTTAGCATTTCTTCATCAACTCTCTTCTACAAATGATCTCATCAGATCTGGTGACCCGGAGCTTGGATTGGCTGATGGCTGGGCTTGTTGTGGAGCTGAAGAGAAATCAAGAGGGGTCTTCTGGACACTTTTGTCAAAAAGTTGAATTTGGGCCTTCAAAAGCTTGGGTGCCCAACTTCACCAGAGTTACATATTTTTCATTATTTTCACCTTTGCTTTTGAATTTTTATTTTTTTAGCTTATGTCAAACCCTCTGTTAAGCCTTCTGCATTTGACGACTGCCAATTCCGATTGATGTGCTGATGATCTCATTGGAAAGCTTGATCAAATCTAACGAAGTCACGTTAAAGCTTTACTGGCAAATTCATTTGTTTGGACACTTAAAAACTTGGGCGCCTTTCTCCTTTAGGGGTTCCCATTTGCTCCAGACTTAGAAAATTTTCATTAGATTTTATCTTCAGATTCAAACCTTTATTCTGTACCTTCCACTTGGATCTGGATTTGCCAGAGATTGGCCAGTCGGATGCCCTGACGAAGATATCCGTTGCGAAGCTGACTGAATTCTGGAGAGATTAAGCACTTTAGCAAACCCTAATAGCTGGATTTTCCCTTCCAAAAAGCTGGGCACCCAAAGTTCCTAGACTTAGAATATTTTTCAAACATTTTCAAGATTTTCATTCTGCATTTTGTTTGAAACCCCCCTGTTTGATCTCGAATTCCGGACGAATGGATGATTCGATGACTGCGTTGCTGGACTCGCTGCGGAGTTGGAAGGATTTTGAACAACTTTGATTAGGAGCTCAAACCCTAATTTTATTTCTAGATGCCCTAAAAAGATGGGCGCCTATCTTCGTTGGGGCGCCCATGACAAGCAGCGTTAGTCAATTTTAGGCATATTTCACCTTCTCTCCTCATTTTCTTCGTGCTTGCTCACCAACTCACCTCTTGCTGAATACTTGAGTGTTGAATCTGATGCCTGGCAGTTGATTGACCTCCATTGGTGACCTTGGAGCTCCTGATATGCTTCTAAAAAAGTAGAATAGACCTATTAGGGCAAAACTGATCTTTTTGAGATTTTGATTGCACTAGCCTAATATGGAAGTATTTTGAGCCAATCAAAATCAGTTTGAAGCCTAACGGACTAACTTTCTATTTTTAGAAAGTTTTGCCAGTATCCGTTTCAAAAGAAACCTAGAAAAACCCATAAAAAGTTACTATTTTTAGGAAATTTCTAAAAAAATAGTTTTCCTAAAAAGTAGGGATGAAAAACTGAGTTTTGGGTTTTGTAGATTAGGTCGCTCTGAGCAAACCCAGATTATCAAATTTTGGGAATTTTATATTTTAACCCCTCGTGCAAGACATGCACACCCAAATTTTGACCTTTTTGACAAATTTAACAAGATTTTTACTCATTTCTTCAAAATGTATAAGTGTAGCAAAAATTTTAATTTTGGGGTACAACACATTTTTTGCAGCAAAGGTGTCGTTTAATCTAAATGGCACTTCATCATTGAGTGTGCTGCGTATGATGATATTTGTGCCCAATATGAAAACTATTTGAAGGTGGATAATCTAAATGAGCTGTTTAAGGAGGCAAGGCTTCTCAAGATTGTTGGCTTTTTGATCAAGATCTATAATAGGAGAGCTGATATTGAAAGGAACTTGAAAATGGTTAAAGATTCAACTCTCGGTCCCATAGGCTGATGGTCTAGTGGACGTCATTAAAAATTGTTCATTCATTCATTCATTCAACCTTATAAAAGCAGTTGGAGCATTCCATAACTTAAAAAGAAGTACAAGCCACTTGCCTTGTCTTAAATGCCTTTTTCCATACATCCTCCTTAATTCTCATCTAACGACCCCTGGATTTGAAAATTAGCTGTTTGGAGTACTTAGCTTGTTAAATTTGCATTAATAAATCATTAATCCATGAAAGAGGGTATCTATTCTTGATGCTTATCCTATTCAAACCTCTATAATCAATACAAATTGTACAATAAGAATAGAATCACATGGAAAATTGTTAGGATAGATTACACCTTAATGTAACAAAGTTTGAAATTGCATTCTTATTTCATTTGTTTCATTTAATGATTGTATATAGCATAGTAACGAGACTTAGACTCGCCTCCGACTCGGCTAGGGTGACTCGACTCGGGACTCAAGACTCAGCGCAGACTCAGAAAAATGAAAAAAACCCTAGAAATTTAGAAATTTAAGGATTTCAAACTTGTTTCAAGCACCCTTTATTGAATAAACCTTAAAGACACAATAAAATCATTAAATAGAAGCAAATTTGATCACATACACAAGTGTACATCAATCACATAAGTATAAAGTGCACAAATTGTAGCTGAGTTGTTGAAGGAAATAGCACACTTAGATATATAAAATTATAGTCAAATGTATACAAAACTCATGGAATATGAAATCCATGACATCAAATGTTCCAAGCAAATATGAAATATCAAAAAAATAACTACAAGTCTATGGCTCAAAGGAGTCTGCATCCTTCCTACGAAGGCATCTAAGGTGGGTCTTAGATGATGTAGCAACTGCAGCCATAGTCTCTACTTGTGACTCCATGCCACCCTCACCAACATTAGTTGTGGATGTGTTTGCTCGTGCTTTAGCCTCCTGCTTTGCCATGGCTATAGCCTCAACCTCTCTATCTGCCCGGTCAACCCAATCAAGGTCCTTGTCACTAACACAAGTATACATCAATCATATAAGTATAAACACAAATTGTAGCAGAGCTGCTCAAGGAAATAACACACTTAGATATATAGTCAAAGACTCAAATGTATACAAAACTCATGGAATATGAAATCCATGACATCAAATGTTCCAAACAAATATGACATATCAAAAGATTCAAAACAATAACTAGAAGTCTATGGCTCAAAGGAGCCTGCATCCTTCCTACGAATGTGTCTAAGATAGGTCCTAGATGATGTAGTAGCCATAATATCAAGTATCAGGGAAATTTCCCTAATGGAGTTGAGGGGCAGTGCCCTTTGTGGGGGTCTAGGCGCAGTTCCTCTAGTGGGGTCGAGGGGCAGTGCCCCTTGCGGGGGTTTGGGGGCAGTTCCCCCAGTAGGGTCAAGGGGCAATGCCCATTGTGGGGGTCTAGGGGTAGCGCCCCCAGTGGGGCAAGGGGCAACGCCCCTTGCGGGGGTCTGGGGGTAGCGCCCTGTTGATGCATTTTTCGTGACCGCACCAACACAAAATAAAGTTTCCCAATGGACACTCTATCGTCTCTTGAACAAAGTCTCCTGCATGCTAAGATTGCGAGAAAGATCATGCATTTAACTCCAAGGTTCCTTCATGCAGCGGATATAGTCTTAGTTGGCTCGTTGTGATTTGTTGGTATCTCAAGGAGGACTTACACAATTGTTCAGTTAAAGCTCAAAGAGAAAGAGGTTTTCACAAGATTCAGAAGATTTTCAATGAAGTTCAGGTTTCCTAATACTAACTAGAAAATACTTAATATAAATGGTTGCAGGGCCTAAGAAGGTACTACTCTACTCTAAGGCGTGGGATATGGTAATCAACTCTCGCAAACTTCAACCAGGCTCTGCTTTGCCTCGCTTCGGACAACTTTTGCAGCACTGGTGCAATCTTCAAGGGGAGTAACAGGAAATGTTCAGATTACAATTCAACAATGAAGACATCGTCATAACAACGCATACCAACATGAAGATCATAATTGAAGTTAAGTCCTCGATGTTCCAGTCGACCACGCAAGGCGAACCCACTGTCAGTGAGCTCGCTAGTGGTATGGATTTAATGAAGCCTGCTTAAATTGAACACCACATTCCACTATTACCATCTACTTGCATGAAATGAAATCTACTCTACTTTAAGCTACTTAAAAAAAATGCTAAGTGATTCAGAAGGACGAAAAAGCCTTGCTAGCTACTCACAACAAAAGATGCAATCATCATCAATGAAAACTCTTTTTATTATTAGTGTTCACAACAACCTTTTACAAAGCATTCAATGAGAAAGCTTTCCTTCCTCTTCAATCTATGCTATGCTATCAAACTACGCTAAGCTGAGTTGCCTCTCTAATGCTCTCTATGTCTAATCTAATGAGGTACAAATGAGGGGGGATGCCCCTTTTATAGTTGGCCTAGTCCAATGAAGAGCCCAGATTACAATCAGATGGATGGCTCAAATCGAGCCACATAAGCCCTAACCCTAAAAACTACCACCAAGAAGAGTGGAGTAATAAATGAGCAATTAATGTCCACCATCTTCTAGAAGATCATCATCCAACAAGGCGTTTCCATTCTCCTTCTCTTTGACCGCAAATTCGATGAATTTGGCGAACATTGCTTCAATTGGCATGGCAGGCATGTTCTCAATCAGAAACTCCAAGACTCCAACTTCTATGAATCTGGCCAACACTGCTCCAACTTCTAGGATTGAGATGGCAGGTACATTCAGCTGTTTGACGATGATCTTCCTTGTTGTCATTGCACCTTTGGTTATGCGGAGTATGCTGGAGAACATCTATGCGGAGTATGCTGGAGAACATCTCGTTGGGTCATTGCTGGAGAAGGACCTCACACCTGGGAAGGGTTCCTCTATTCTGTTCTTCAATCCATCTTGTTGTCATTCTTTAACATTGAAGCCTTTTGTTCATTCCTCATCCTTAGCCTTGAGGACGTTTTAGTGCTTGAGGATGATCCTTAATGTTTGGGCCTTCATCTTTTTCTCTACTTTGATCTTTGTCTTGGACTCGCCCATTTCTTCCTTGCCACCGACTTCTTTGAGTTGGGTGTATATGAGACCTTCGAGGAGAAATTCCAACACTTAGCCATTCCTTCCAATATCTCCCTTCATGATTTGGGCGCAACTGAGACATCATGGAGGAGTTTGAAACATGTATCTTTATTCCTTTCCAAGGTTGTAATATTATCCTGGAGTATTTGCTCCATCACCTCAAGTTACTATGCCTTGGTCCCAACGCTCATCCTGCAAAACAGAGGAAAAGAAGAGCATCAAAACATCTTATAATATAAATTCTCTTTACTTACCTGATATCCATATTTTGATTTCCAAGGTCTGAGTGATCTCTAGATCATTTTCCCCTAGCCGACTTTGCTTTCTTCATAACTCTTCATTATGGGCGCATATCATTCTGATGTTTTCATCTTCTTGCCTTAGCAGTTTCATTCACCTATCTTGTCCATCTTCTCTTAGGAGCTTGATTCTTGAGTTTCACTTCACCTTGAGGGAGTCTTCCTTTGTTTTCATGACTTAGACAAAATTCAACCCATCTTAAGTTCAGGCGCATTTGACCCCTTTTGCCTTCCTTTTCTATGCCTTAGAAAATTTTATCCATTTGAGCCTTAGGAAATTTTCTTTGTTTTAGAAGTTCCATCGATTGTAAACCAGGCAACATTTATTTTCCCCTAGAAAATACTCAAGGCCCTTTGACTTTTTAAGAAATATCTCCCCTTAGAAAATATCCAAGACCTACAAAAAGATTTCCCCTCAAAAAAATAATTTTCAACTATATTACTTATGTGTACACCTGAAAGGGGTACATTTAATTTTTCTACCCTTGAAAAAATATTCTCCACTAAGGTTAGCACATCCCACATTCTCTCACTTCCTGGGCACACTTGAGGGGTGGTGGTTTCATTTTCCATCACTTACATTTTTCATGTATTTTCTGACTTGGGCGCATCTAGGGGGTCATGCTTATGTTTTCAAACACTTAGAAAAATTCCTATGCCCTCCTTCAAGTTGGGCGCACTTGACCCCTTGAGGTTCCATTTTCTCAAGCTTAGAACAATTTTCAAATCAACCTCTTGACTTGGGCGCATTTCACCCCACACTTTTAGTTTTCATCACTTAGAAAATTTTCTAGCTTCCACTTCTAGCTTGGGCGCATTTCAGGTCCTCTACTTCTATTTCCATGCCTTAGAAATTTTTCACTAACTCATCCAAGTTGGGTGCATCTAGGGGGTCCTCCTTTCATTTTTCAACACTTAGAAAAAATTCTCTCCAACTTGCTTCATCCTTCTAGGCGCATTTGAGGTCCCCTGCTTCCACTTTGACGTGTCTTAGGCATTTTCCAGTCCTCTTCACAAGCTAGGCGCATTTTCAGGATGGTGCTACTTCTGTTTTCTCCAGCCTTAGACGAATTTCATGCCACCATCTCTCAGCTTGGGTGCATATGAGGGGGGTAGCTTCAAGTTTTCTTCACTTAGAATTCTTTTCTACTCCCCCTCACCAGTTGGGTGCATCTAGGGGGAGTAGCTTCCAATTTTCAGACTTAGAATTTTTTTTACCAATTTCATGTTGCTAGGGCGCATTTGACCCCTTGAGCTTCCATTTGTGATGCCTTAGCATTTCTTCAACTCATCTCTTCAAGCTAGGGCGCATTTCAAGTGTCCTGCATCCAGTTCTTAGACTTAGAATTTTTTTTACCAACTTCATGTTGCTAGGGCGCATTTGACCCCTTGAGCTTCCATTTGTGATGCCTTAGTCAATTTCCATGCCATCACCTTCAGCTTGGGCACATTTGGAGGTGTGAACTTCCACTTTTCACGCCTTAGAATTTTTTTTGGCCTTCATTCCTTGCCAGGGCGCATTTCATGGGTCTAGCTTCCAATTTGACTTAGATTTTTTTTTTACTTGCCTCCATCAAGGGCGCATTTTGGGGGGTGTACTTCCATTTTTCACTCTTAGAAAAATTTTCATTCACCTTGATTGACTTGGGTGCATATGGAGGGTGGAGGAGGAATTTCTAACACTTAGACAAATTTTGATGCTTCCTCTATGACTTGGGTGCATTTTCACCCCTGTGAAGGCTGGGTGCATTTGAGGGGTGGTGGAGGAATTTTCAATGCCCTAGCAACTTTCATCAACCTTCTCCATCAAGGGCGCATATAGGGGGGTCCTCAGGAAATTTCAACGCCATAGACAAATTTCTAGGCTCTCTTCTTGACTTGTGTGCATTTTCATGTGTCTACTGTCAATTTGGATGACTTAGAATATTTTCCAAACCTCCTCCTCTTGAGGGCGCATTTAGGAGGGTGGCATGCCAGTTTTCAACACCTTAGGACGTATTTGAACATTTAGCCATTTCTTAGCCTGCTTGCCCTTGCTTGCTATTTTTAGTAACTGCTTGCTTCTCATACTTCTGCAACTCCGTTTATCTTGAAATTTGCCCGATGTGATCCTCATGGGTTAACTGACTTGTTATTTATAGCCCAATTCTGGAGGTGACTTACTATAAATAGTAAGTACTCGGATTGCGTTCAAATTTCACAGTGGATAGCTTGAAGGATGCTGATCGCGATGGGATACATCGGTTTTCAGAGATTATGGTGTTTTTCCCCTCATTTTAAGACTTGAAGCTGGAAACCCTAATCTGACTTGCATGCGCCTCAAATGACTTCCGTTTGATCCCATTTTTGTTGCATGTTGCTCTACTCGTGAGACTGGAGTGCTAGGGAGCTACTGGGGTGAACCTACTAAAAATAGTAAATGCTTGAAAAAGTGCTCAACCATCTACCGGACGCGTTTGCATGTCATACTGCCCGAGAGATTTCAAAAAACCCAGAAAAACCTAGTAAATTAGTTTTGCATGTGAGCACTGGCCAAAAATAGCAAGTCCCTGAAAAATGATCAACTTAGCTTGCATGTCACACCGTTGCGAAGCTCTCGAAAAACCCATAAAGAATATCCTGACATGCATCGAAAAATCAGACATGCAAACCCTAAAAATTGCTCCTAAAGGTAGTACTATTAAAAAGTCGTCATCTCAATTTGCATGCTATATCATCGCGAAGCTCTTGAAAAACCCAGAAAGATTTTCTAGACATGCATTGAAAAAGCACACATGCAAACCCTTAAAATTGCTCCCGAAGCCAGAACTTGCTAAAAATAGAAAATTGTCAGAATTTGATGGGAGCCTTCTTGAAGCCTCCTGATTGCGATACCAAGCTCATACTTCAATTCGCTTACTCAAATTAACCTCAAACTGGCCTGAAGAGTGCAAACTCTTATTTACAGACTTAGCCAAAATTTCAACTTGGGCTCAAAGATGGACACATCCCCAGAAAGATAGACGCAATAAAGAGAGACAGTCGCAAAACCAAAGCCAAAAGACCCGAACAAAGCAAAATTTAGGGGGTCCCCATTTTGAATGGGGTGATGTGTGAGAAGGTCACAACACGCCCCCAACGGGGTCAAGGGGTAGCACCCCTTGTGGAGGTTTGGGGGTAGTGGACCTAGTGGGGTCAAGGGGCAATGCCCCTTGCGGGGGTCTGGGGATAGTGCCCCCAATGGGATCGAGGGGCAGCGCCCCTTGCAGGGTCTTGGGGTAGCGCCCCTCGCGGGGTCCTAGGGCAACGCCCTGGATGCGCTCCGTATCGCAATACAGGGCTGGTCGAGGGACGGAGCCCCCGCCACAAAGCCCAAAATTAAGACCTCCAAAACCATACTAACCTTCATGGCGTACATTTTGCATTCACAATAAGTAAAAAAAATAAAAAATTTAACTTTAAATTTCATGTAATTTTTTGCACTTTTCAAACCCTGCTTGTTGCTAAGTCTTGCTGACGGGACTCGCCTGGACTCGACAAGTTTGGCGAGTCCACCAGACTCGGCGAGTCCAGCTAGGACTCGACAAGACTTGGCCAAGTCCGAGTTCGAGCCCCCAGGACTTGGCTAGGGTGACTCGACTCGTGAATCACCGAGTCCTGGCGAGTCTGGGCGAGTCCTGTAACCATGTATATAGAAACCAATGACCATGGTACAAAAACTTAGTCTTGCAAAATTTGGTAGGCCAAACATTTTACTTGGACTTAGTATTTGACAAGAAGGGGTAAAAACATGTCATTAAAAAATACAAAAATTCATAAAATAAACTGAACATGCAAACTATTGATTTAGAGACACAATGGATAATGGATGCTCTCCTCTCACACAGGAAGCTCCTTACGATGGAAGCTTGATGCTCATGGGCTATAATGTGATGTTCAATGGCTTCATTACTTATGCTTTGGTGAATAGTGTCTACTTAACAACTTGGGTTGTGTTGATGAGTTTCTTTCTTAAATGGTTTAGTTCTCTTTGTGCTTGTTTGGAGACTTGATCTTCTTTGTAAATCCAAGTTTTTGAGGGATGGTTGTATGCATTCCATGTTTCCTTTTTTATAGGCTGGGGCACCAATAGATCCCCCCATTTATTGCGCAAAAAAAGAAGCTAAAATCTTAAAAATTAAATACAAAGTGATGAATTTGCAATGAGAATCCATTGATCCAATAATTCCTAAGTTATCAGTTCTTTCCTTGAAACCCCTTGGTCTTGGTCCGGTTCGGCTCCGGTTTGTGGTTCGGGTCTGGTTCAACTTGAGTCTGGATAAGGGTCTAGCCCACAGCCTATGGGTTCATCCCAGACGGACCCAAATCGAACCTAGACAAATTTGGGTGGATTTTGTAGATTCATTTTTAATTTTTTTTTTTTTTACTTTTTTTAAACTCTAAAAAGTCTCATTTGACCCGTAAACCCTAAAATGATGTGTGCCATGAAGGTTTGTGTGGCTTTGATGGTCTTAATTTGGGTCGTATTATGAATGCAAAATGATCTATGCCATGAAGGTTTGTGTAGTCTTAGAGGTCTTAATTTGGCCTTGGTGGTGAGGGCTTTGGCCCCTCAACCCCACCCTGTATTGCGACAAGGAGCATGCCAGGGGCGTTGCCCTTGGACCTCGCAAGGGCCTCTGCCCCTCAACCTCACTAGGGGTGTTGCCCCCATACCCCCACAAGGGGCGTTGCCCCTAGAACCCCATGAGGGGCGTTGCCCCTCGACCCCATTGGGGGAATTGCCCCTAGACCCCCATGAGGGGCGTTGCCCCTCAACCCCAATGGGGGCGTTGCCCCAGACCCCCATAAGGGGCACTGACCCTCGACCTTGTTGGGGGCATTGCCCCTAGACCCCCATGAGGGGTGTTGCTCCTCGACCTCGTTGGGGGATTGCCCTCAAACTCCCCTTGAATTCATTTGATTTTCTAGGTACTCTCCAAGTCCAAGTTTCCAAGTTTTCCTACAAGTCTTCATCTATAATATCGCCATCCAATTGGACAATCTTGCCCCCAGACCCCCACGAGGAGCGTTGCACCTCAACCCCAACACCCCCAGACCCCCATGAGGGGCAACACCCCTCTATCCCATTGGGGGATTGCCCTCAAACTCCCCTTGAATTCATTTGATTTTCTAGGTACTCTCCAAGTCCATGTTTCCAAGTTTGCCTACAAGTCTTCATCTATAATATCATCATCCAATTGGACAATCTTCCCTGATGTTACTTGATGCTTACCTACAAGGAGAAATGCAACAATATAGTTAATTTTAGTATATAATATATGTCATGGCATTCGAGTTTGACTAATTGACATTCTAATATTTTTTTATTTTTATGATGGGTTTGTTTATTATACAATATATGATGCTATGTGTAGTATTTTGAACTTAATTATTGTTGTAAATATGTATATATTTCTGATTTTTATATGTTTTTGTATTAACGAACCCAAAACGAACCCAACCCCAAATTTTTTTTGCCCAAACCCACGAACCGAATTGTTGAACCCGAACCCGAACCTGAAACTGAACTAGTAACTTAGAATAATTTAATTGTTAATCATAACATGATAATCATTTCATCAATTCATAAATAGTGAATACAAAGTACAAACTATAAATTTACAAACTCATAATTGAGAGTCAAAACTAAATTAAATTACCTAAAAAAGAAATGCATAGCTTCATTGAGCAAGAAGCTTAGTAATTAGAGCTATCATTTGATGGAACTGTCACAAACTACTCTTGTTAGTGGAACTGCTAGACCCAACTAGTTCTTGCAACGAGACCTTAACCAATATTGGTTGCACATATTAGTTTTCATGAGATGCTTTAGCTACTTACGATCTACATTCCACCATGTTGGTGGGATCTCTTTGTACTTAAGTATCTTTTGATCAATGAGATGCAAGACACTACTCATATCAACAAATTTCTCCTCTCTCATAAAGGTAAGCTTGTTCTTCTTAATAGAAAGGATAAAACAATATCTGGACCAATTCCTCTCAACAACAAAGGAATTAGAAAGCTTGTGAAAGGAGTTGAATGACTATTGTGTGCAACAATTAGAGGCCCATATGATCTCCATTAGATTTGTCTTGTGCCATAGTGTGTCTATCTATTTTTTCTGAATTTTTGTAGTCATCGAGTTCAAAAAATGTAATCGACTTAGCTTTGATTGTTGAAGCTTCCTCCATGTTGTACATTTCCTTGAGGGCCTTCATGAAGCCCTTCTTGCCTACCTTCTCATCAACACAACTTTGAGAGACCTCTCCACAAACCAAATGGATTCAATGCATATATGGCCATGAATAAAGGGGTTTTAAGATTCTTCCATATCCTTTGAAAGGTGGGATTAAAATGATCAAGTTAAAGTTGTTGGGTGGGGTCCCTTTAATGAACTGTGGCCTTCATCTAGTCAAGCATGTTGTCTCTGCGTTGATAGATCTTTCCAAGATTGGAATTATTAGAATCCCCAAATTTGATGAAGACAAAAATATGGGATATAATAGATGTGATGCATCTCTCATTTGGCCAAAATGTATCACTGGCTACCACCTTCTTCACCTTCTTCCCTTGCTAAATCCTAGAATCGCACCACCTTATCCACTCCCATGTCATGGTCATTAGTCGCAAGGGATCTTGAAATATTAAGGATCCCCTTCTATAAGTGAAGATACAAACTTGATCTCTAATAGCTCAAGAAATTCCTTCCTTGAAAAGGATCAAAAAAGGGCCAATGATGTGATGTGTGGTGGTTGCATATGAATGTCTACTTGTAGCATATTCTATGACTAACTTGACCCAATCAATCATTGCTAATGTCCTTGAGTGTATTATTTATTGGATGCATGCAATAAAGGGTCTAGTAGATGTGCCTCGAGGTAGCCTCAACTAACTTACCTGCTATACTACACGTATACACTGCATTTGTCACCACTTGCATTGCATTAGAAATGCCACACTTCTTAATGGCACCTCTTCAAACCTAAAACTGAAACTGAAACTTTGCATTCTTGTCCTTCCAAAACAATCAACTTCCCTAAGCAAGTAAGGGCCTGCCTTACATGTTTATGTAACTATTGCATTGATGAGTTGGCAATGTCTACTATTTTTCCATCTATCTATGATGATATTGCATCAATGTGTCATTCATGTGACCTTCATCTCCTCCATTCAGAAGTTAAGCTTGGAATATGTTTTTTTGATATTGTGATTCTCGATTTTGTTTTGCCAAGAGGCACATATGATAGTTTTGCTTGGCAAAAGCTTCCTTCAAATAAGGAAAAAAGCAACATGATATTGAATACAATTAGCAAAAAAGAATTAGCCAGTGGCATCATTTGTGTTGTCTCTCATCTACACATGAAACAATTTTATAATCGGTTTTGAAATTATTGCTGAATTTGTGGCCTTTAGCTTCCTCCTTGGTTTCACTGTGCCCTCGTCAAAGGTAGTAAATGTGGGATGTGCAAATAGCTCTCTAGAAGCCTCAAGGAAGTAGCAGATGGTAGACAGATGTTCTCATTGTACAACCTGAACATCTGTTCCCTTTGGTCAAGTGTTAATCTTATTACAAGGTCTAACCCCTTTATCAAATATATTAAGGAGGTGTGGATTAACTCTCATAAGGCTTTCCTTATATTAAAAGCCCAAAATATTGCATTTCCAATGTTGGCTTCCTCCTGAAATACAACCCTTGTTTATGCTAGCTGTCATTGCAAACTGGCACAAATGGCTTTGCTTGTTGAATGGCCCATTACCACCATCTTGGAAAGGCCAAAGCACTCCCAACAACTGAACTTTCAGTTTAGTTGGCTTGACTGCCCTTACTCATTCACCTATGGTTACTTTGTGTTCATTGCCCATTTCAATCTACTCATTGTTACTTAAGTAATTCATCTTGGCCTTGAACACTGAAACAAAGAAAAGATAAAATCAATCTGAATTAAAATAAAACAATCTATTTAGGCTTTCTAAAAAGTAAAAACAACTATATTTTTTGGTCATTTTAACACATCGCAAGTGCATTAAAGAAAACAACAATATTTATAGGCATTTTAGCACATTGCAAGTACAAAAAGCAACAACAATTTCTTTAGCACATTGAAGTGCAAGGAAAAACCAAGCAATTTTTATATCCACAGATAAAAAATACAACTTCTTTTTGAAGCTCATTTCAAGTGAAATAGAGATAGCATTCATACATTACAAAACAACAAAAAAAAGTATAACACGTTATGATTGAACTCATTTCAATAACTATGTATTACTCTTTAAGTTTATTGTTGAACAAATGAAGAAACACAAAAAAGCCACATTTTAACATTTTGTCTGATACAAACATTGCAAAGTGAAGAGTGAAGAGTGGACATACCTAGAGAGATCATGGCTTGACCTTCAAATATTCTTCTTCCTCTTCTTTCTTTTTTCATCCTTCTGACTCTGTTTTCCTTAAAAGCTGTTTCTTTGTCGCAAATGCTAAAGGTAATGGGCTATGAGTTTATACAACTTTATGGGTTACGTTAGGGCGGGGACATTGGTGGGCCTCCCATATAGGTTTTAGGATTTGTTGTTTCTAAACTTTTTGCAACTGTCAACAAGTGACAGCTGTGAGATACATCCTGATGTCCTTAGGATTGTTGAGGGACATCAGGTACATCCAGACATCTCTTTTCAAGTTTATTATTTGGGGGATGCCCCTTTTTTGATTTTTTTAATGGATGTGGAGGATCCCTGAGTACCCGGGATGTTTGAGATCTCCAAGACAGCCCCGAAACCTTGGGGATGTGTCCCTAGAGTATGCTGGATCACGCATAGATTTAATCAATCCTTTTATAATTTGATTTATGCATCTTTGAATCCAGGATTGCTGCTGTTAATGCTTTGGATATAAGGTGAATTATTGTTGCTTTTTATCCTTTGCAGGTATTGAAAGATGGCCAGGAAAACAAATTCAGTCATAATTACCGTGTTCCTGACCCATTCCGAGATGAGGTGCTTAAACACTCAATTAATCAAGAGTTTGCTTCTGTCCTATAGCCTGAATATGAAGTTTCGATAACCTAAAAACATAGCTCAGTAATTCAAAAGAATTTAGCAAGTATAAATATGTTTCCAAAAATACCAAAAAATAAAATGCAAAAAAAAACTTGATATGGAAATCCTCCTCTATAACAAGCGTCTTATTATGCAATTCTTAGCTAGTAGTTGGACTTAGAGACAACCTTCTAGGAGTTAAAGCATTGCATACAATGAGATAGACCATAATATTTTCACAAAGTTGTTTATGAATATTATAATCATTTAGATCAGTTTTCTGTTTTACTTGTTGATTGTCTTTCTGGTGTCTTTATTTTCTTCCACATTTAATCTCCTGAATCTTCCTTTATAATGCTTATGATAGTATTGTAGTTTATTTATTTTATGTATCATATATTTTTGTTTGCAATTTCAATGCTTCTTTGAAATGGGATATCTTCATGTGCATTGGATCTTATATGCATGCCTTCCAAACATTTGTTGTGAATATAATCTGGAATAACTAAAAGCTAAGCTGGTCAGTTTCCCAAGATTTTGAACATGCAAAAACAATGCTTCAAGTGCTTATCATCATTAACAAACACATTAATACCACATGGAGACATTTGGCTTGTGATCCTTTTGTCATGTTATTTTGAAATGTATAAATCATTATATGAATAAAAGTATGGCTTATTACATCTAAATATGTTATGAGTATGGATATAGAGATTGGGTCCCCAACCTTAAGCTCAAGATTCTGGTGACTCATAATAGCATATAAGTTGTAATGTCCCCTTCTCAATCCTAGGCATTTTTGTGATTGTTAGCCTATTTCTGAAGACCCATAGGCTACTCGGAGGCGTTTTAGGGTTTCCAAGATTCTTGGAGGTTTCTCGTCAAATTTTCAGGAGATTGTTGTAGGAATTTGCCAAAAGGGTTTCTAGGTCTTCTTGGATTTTTTGAGAACCTTGGTGGGCAGTCAATGCTATTTTTAGCAGTGTCTTTTTTAGTACTTACTATTTTTAGTAAGTCACTGTTGCTTCTCAAAATGTGCTTATTTTGAGTTTGGAGTCACTTATTATTTTTAGCAATATGCTATTTTTAGTAAGTGTTATTTTGGGCAGCGGTCTTGGTAGCAATTCAGTATAGGGTTACTATTTTTGGTAGTGGTGACAGTTGTAATGGTTGGTATTCTGGTATTTTTAGCAGTTGCCTTCTCCATCGTCCTTGGAGTTCAAAAAATGGAAAGGTTGGCAACTTAAGTTCATTTTATAATGTTAAGTCACTTTTTGAGCCCCACGCCTAGAATGATCAACTTAAGTTGTTTTAAAAGGGGGAATATGAGTTTGGACACCAAGTTTGAGGACTTAAGCATTTTAAAGGTTAAATTTATGCATATTCAAAGGTGGACACCAAAAGTGAAGGGGTTAAGTGATTTTAATAAAATATAATATTCTCCAAATGTGGCATCCCATTTTGAGAGGGCAAAGCAATTCAAATTCCTAGGTCTCAAAGGCTATATAAGACCCTCACTTGCTCTCATTTGTTCATGTTGATTTTGACATAATGAAGTGCTGCTGAAATGCAGAGTGATCTCCTTGGGCTTTGAGGACGAAATCCCTCCAAGTCAACTTTAGTTTCGAGATTGAGAGATATCTCCTAGCTAAGGAGTGTTGTAGCTCCATCTCAAGGGTTGCAGTTGAGCTTCTATTCATGATGGCTATCTTATTCATTTCAATTATTTCTAGTTTTGATGTCTTCTAGATATATTTTGGTGTGTGTGTGTGTGATAGTTTGCAGCTTTGGAGACATTTTTGGTGTGTTATATCAGACTTTGACGTTGCTGGTTTGTGCCTAGCTGATCCACCCTTTTGCTCATGCTAAACAAAGAAGTGAATATCATTTTGTGGGTGTTGGCTCATTGTTCTCATGCTTGGGTGCCACTTTGTTCAAGGTTTGGTAATTTTTGATTTAGAAATGGATTTTTAAGAGCTGGTCAATCTACCTAGGAGGCCGTACCACTTGGCTGAGGGTGTCTTGGGATTTGGGCCAGTGCTAATGAGTCTTGTTTGTGGTGGCTTACTACCTTGTTTGGGATGCTTAGCATTGTGGAATCATTTGCAAGTGGTTTGGTGAGATTTCATTGAGTATTGGAGGAGATATACTCATTTCATGAGAGCTGGTTAGGGTTTCATGCTTACTGTGCTTACTGTTTGTGCATATTAGATTGTTGCGCCAGTCATATCAGACCTAATACTCCTTTATCTTCTCATGTTTTATAATGCCTAATTGTTCCTATGTTGCAAGGATTGTTTCTTGATTCAGTGGGCTATCGTGTTGACTTGATTATCTCATAATATCTTGTACTGAACACTCATTGTAATGCTGAATTGGTAGTATCAATCAATGATTTGATTCTTGTTATTTTGGATACTTACCCACTTAACAAGTAGTTTTCCCACTAAATAAGTGGTTGAGTTATTTATTTACTTTCTTGTTATTGCCCGCTGAACAAGCGAAGGTTGGTCGACTTGCTGCCAAATGCATTTTCCTTTCTTGTAATTCCCCCCGAATAAGCTGATGTTTACTTTCATGCACTTAATTATGATTACTCACCCCATTGAAGAAGTGGTAGCTTAGAGGATTTTCAATATTGTAAGCCAACCACCTTCTGCTCTCACCTTGACCACATCGGGATCTGGGTGATCAGAAAGTGGAAGGTGTTCATTTCCAGTTAGCTTATCTTTCTAGTAATTGCAAGATCCCCTTTTCACTGTATGCTCTCACCTTGCCCACATTGAGATCTGGGTGATTAGAAAGTGGAGGGTTGCTTATTCAATTGCTTATCTTTGCATTTTAGCTAACACTAACAGGTGAAATTTGTGGAAAAAATTGGGGTGGATATTACATAAGTGCAAAATATAAGAAATCAATTGATTGCAAGCTACATCCCAAAATGCTTTGTGATCAAGAGAACAGTCAAAATAATTTAGACTACAAAGATGATTTTTGGATTTCTAAGGTTGGGATAGATAGGTCTCTTTATAGGATAAATTAGACAACCATTGACCACTTTCATGCATATTCAGTTTGTGAAGTGGAAAGTTCGAGAATTTCCACAACTCATAATGGCGCTTTTTCCTAAAATGAGTCTTTTGTATTTTTTTTTTTTTCAATTTGTGGTGGTACCTTTTCGTGATTTAGTCATATACTCTTCATTTCAAGATTGCTTAAATTATATCAATATATCCTTTGCTTATGGGATTGTATAATTCCTATAAATATATTCCCTAATTTTTAAATTGGCCTCTACTCGTATTAAATTGCAAGAACAAAGTAAAATATTTCTTTCGTCTTTTTTATTTGCGATCATGATATGCAAGAAGCATTTCAATTGTAAAAGAGCTCAGTTCTGTTTGTCGTAAGCAAACATGTCAAGCTACTCATGGGCTTATATTGGCTTCTTAAAGGTTTAAAATTCAATTTGATTTATTGAAGGGTTGCAACGAGACAATTGTTTTCACTTTGGATTTCAGGTTGTAGTCATAATTGGGAACTCATATAGTGGTGAAGATATTGCTCTAGAGTTGGCGGGAATTACTAAACAAGTGCACATATCGGTGAGGTCAAGAAAATGTGATGTCCTTGTGACAAACCCTGTGGATGGCCCCTACAACATCTTTCTGCACCCTGAGGTATTTATTTATTTAAATAAATTTCGTGTTGAATGATCTTTTATGTAATAGAATATTTTTGAGTCTTTGACATTGATGGGTGGCTTTGACTTCAATGTTATGAATTTCATGCTAGTTACTTTATAAGAAAGAGCCCAAACTTGAAAATGGCAATAATACTATTGGATGTTTTATTGAATTTGACACAGATAAAATCTTTATGCCAAGATGGTACTGTCAATTTTGAAGATGGTGCTTCCATTGTTGCTGATTCTATTATCCATTGTACAGGGTAGACTATTCTGCTCTACGTCTCTATTAAAATGCTACTAAATTAATATTGCTTTGTAATGATGTCAAAGAGTCTACTTAAAACAAAGTAGCATTTCACATCTGCATAGTTTACTGTGCTTTATCTCTTTCCATAACATGCATCAATCTGGTTCTGATGTCTCCTTCTTCTTACAGTTATTCATATTATTTCCCCTTTCTGGATACAAAGGGAATTGTGACTGTGAATGACAACTGTGTGGGCCCATTGTATGAGCATGTTTTTCCACCCCTACTAGCTCCTTCACTTTCATTTGTAGGCCTACCGTGGCAGGTTTGTAAAATGTAAATCTGTCAAACAAGTGGTGATTGATGATAACATAAATGGAGAAATATTAAGTTTTATCAAAATCTCTTTTTTCAAGGTTTAACCCACCAAATTAATCTCGTGGAAACAATTTTCTTTGGTTTCAAGGTTTAACCCACCAAATTAATCTCGTGGAAACAATTTTCTTTGGTTTCAGGCAATACCTTTTGTAGTATGTGAGTTACAGTCCAAGTGGATAGCACATACATTGTCTGGGAAGGCAATACTTCCATCAAGAAATCACATGATGGAAACTGTGAAAGATTTCTATGCTCGTAATGAGACTGCTGGTCAGCCCAGACATTACACTCATATCCTTGGCCCTCATCAGGTCAGTCAAATGCTGTCTGCTTTGACTGTTGTCTTTTTTCCAATCTGCTTAAGAAAATAAAGAGTTTCTATAGAATGTTTATCTGGTTAAGCCAAGGCCAGTGGCTATACCTCTATCTTTTTCATTTACTACCAATCAGACATGCACTCTCCTCATATGATTAAATCCAGAAAACTTCAACCATTCATCTTTATCATTTGAACCGCTGGTTCCCTATCAAGGATGATCAAGGCTTGGTCTGTTGCATGGTAGCCAATATGCATAGGTATTGCAGAGTTAACACTGGAGACAATACAGGTATATATATAGACATCAGTAAACTTAAGCTGGCTTATCCTGGAATCTCCTATAGAAAGAGGTTAAATATGTCATATAAGCTAAGTTACCGATTCGTTTTTGGATTCGGGTACGGGTACAAGAATCCGGTACGGGATTCGGCAAAAAAATTTTTTGGGGTTGGGTACGGCTTGGATACGGCAATACAGAAAACATATAAAAATCAGAAATATATACATATTTGCAGCAGTAATTAAGTTCAGAATACACCACCATATTAATAATAATAGTCTAAGAGACTAAGACTAATAACATAACAAAAATACATCACCACTTTCATAGTCACTAAGTATTACTCGAATGTCATCATCATGATATAAAATTATAAATTAAAGTTAAAACGTTTACAATCAGCCATTATTGATCATTGATCAATCAGAATCATATGGGTCATCAAACAAACTAGCATCATTAGATGCTACATTTTGTGTAGAACCACAAATAGCATTAGTGGCACTCGCACAAGCACTGCCACTAGCAGTAGCACTCGCATTGACACTACCACTCTCGTAATCAGTAGCTACTTCAGGTTCATAGTCATCATCAATATCAAGTGCTGCTAAGTGACTTGTGGAAGCATCCAAGTCAAGCTGCTCTGGCTCAATATCCCACCTCCTCGTGTCTCCTTCTTTGTAGGAACTTTGCTTGTGTGTAAGCAGGTGCAAGTTTGAATGCACATACACCAAGTCCTCTGCCTTTTTTGAATGCAGCCTATTGTGTTTTATTGAGTGGATGAAGGAGTATGTGCTCCAATTCCTCTCAGAAGAATATGAACTAGCAACCTATTAATACCAAATTAAATAGTTAAGAGTTACAAAATTTAACTAAACAAAATTTAAAATTAAAATGACAAATATAAAACTTACTTGGGATAAAACTTTTATTGCAATAGGTTGGAGGTGCATGTATTCTTGCCCATGGAAGTACCACCAACTATGAGCATCCACCCTGCACTTGTCTCGAAGAGCATCCATATTTTGATCAACACTACCAGAGCAAGCAAAAGCCATGAACTCAGCCCTGACTCGATCGCGTTGGTCACGATCACTGAAGATTCTACGAATTGCTGCCTTGTACCCATGAGCCACTTCACCATCCCTATATGGAGCAACTCTTGATGATGTAGCAAGTACCTCAGGACTATAATACTTGGGACTCAATGCAAAAGCGAGAAGATGCAATGGAGTGGTCATTTTGTTCCATCTATCAAACATGATTTCCTGTAGCTCTTTGAAGAATTTTTCTTCAGGATCTTCCTCTTTTGCATTGATGATGACTTTCATCTTCTCAATCATTGAGTCAATACCATCATATACTTCTCCCAAACAAGGTCTATCCATGTCTGTATAACGGATCATGCTTAGTATAGGCTCAGTGAAACTAACCAGGTACTCAACACGATCCCACCAACACTCATCTAGGATCCTTTGCCTGACCCTATTTGCCCTTTCACTACTAGATTGCCTCCATATGGCCCAATTAGGGCTGATTACCATGGCACAGAGTGCCTCACGAACCTTTATAAGCCGTCTCAACACAATTGTGTTGGAGGCAAAACGGGTCTCTGCAACCTGTTTGGAAATCAAAATAAAAATTAAAATGTAATTTAAATTTACAAAATCAAAATTTAAAATTAAAAGAAAACTAAAAATTAAAAATATTGAGAATTAACTTACCTTCAACAATTCCAATTTTGAGAATTGTCTAAATATTCCTTGTGTCATATGGTGGTTGGTGATAAACATTTGGATGTCTTTGCCCTCAGCATACACCTGTTTGATCCACTCAATTTTGGATCCAATTTTTTGTAGCATTAGATTGAGGGAGTGGACAGCACAAGGTGTCCAAAAAATGTTTGGATACTTCTCCTCAACCAATAACCCAGCAGCCCTACAATTTTTGGCATTGTCGGTTATAACTTGCACAACATTTTGATGGCCCACTTCTTCAATAGCTTGGCAAAGGATGTTAGCAATAAATGGACCATCTTTCACCTGTCCTTCACAATCCACTGCTCTCAAAAACATTGCCCCTTTAGGGGACACAGCAATAACATTGATCAATGGGCGATTTTTGCATCTTTCCATCCATCAGAAACGATGCTCACCCCTGTTTCGATCCATGAATCCCTTATGGGCTTCAAAGAGTCTGCTACATGTTTCACCTCTTTCTCCAATAAGGTGCAACGCACCTTCTCAAAACCTGGGCCCTTATACCCCTTTGGAGCCTCATTAATAGATTTCACTATTTTTTGCCAATATGGTGAACGAACAATGTTGAATGCCAATCCATTGGCATAGAGACATCTTGCTATGTCTTGATCAACAATCTCTCTTGCCTCATTTTGAAATGAAGCTTCCAACGGTCCCTTGGATCTTTTATTTGATGTGGGCAGGGTTTGCTCTTGAGGAATGTTCATAAATGGATGGCTATCTGCAGGTCGAATATAAGTAACCGTAGGTGGTGTAGGGGGTTTCATGGCTCGAGATCCTTTCTTCAAAGGATGGCTTGTTTTAAGACTACTAACTTTTTTCTCTGATTTTTCTTGCTCAGCAATATATTTCAACACTATGTCATCTGGAAGGCCTTTGCCATCACCTTCTGGAGGTCCTGGACAAGGTCTGATGCCATTATCAGGGATTCTACACAAGTGGGCTTTCACTCGATTGTATGAGCTTGTATATTGAATTTTGCAATGACTACAAATCCAAATAAATACTCCACCACCTAGACATTGTTGAACCATTTCTACATATTTCCAAAGGGGAGAGGTTGCATTTATTTTGAAACGAGATTGGGCTGTGGTGTTAGAAGCGGATGCCATTGTAATACCTAAGGCACAACATATTGAAATAATTTTGGTATTGAAATTTCAAATTTGAAACTTAAAAACTTAAATTTAAAAGAATGAGAAGTAGAACAATCAACAATCAACAATCAACAAAACAAAATAGTTTATTTGTTAAAAAAAATGTAGGAAAAAAATAAAAAAAACTTCAAAGAAACCTACCTCTTTTGATTCTTTGAACAAATCTTGCTCTATAATCTTCTTGGCAACGAACGGAGGCTTGCACGTGCTTAGGAATAGCACAACAATCAACTTTGACAAACCAATGATCAGCCTTCGAATCTATTCAAGCTTGTGCAAGCAAAAACGAAAGTTCAGCAATGGAGGCAAGAAAACGCGTTTTTCATTCACAAATTGTGAAATGAGAGTGTTTTTACCTATTTAGTGTCTTTGGAGGTCGAAATTAGGTTTACAATGAATATTAAATCATATAAGAAGTCAACATTCGGTCAAAAAATATTTAAAAATGTCTAAAAACGCTTTTTTATTTCCGCCTGGGCGTTTTTCCGCGAAAATTCGTCGCGGATTCGCGTCGGATACGCCAAGCCGAATCTTGTTTTGAATCCACAGAGGGCGACGAATTTCTGACGAATCTGCAGGCCGAATTCCGTATCCTGTGCGAATTTTTGACGAATCGAATCCGAATCGTATCGTATCCAGGGGCAAATACTGACGAATCGGTAACTTAGCATATAAGTGACCTGGATGTTTTTTCTCTTGTAGCTGATAGCTGGTTGAAGAGTATTTAGTGGGAAACAGAAAAATAGACAAGTATTTTTGCTGATTTTTGCATGACAATTTATACTTTTAGTAGAAAAGAGCATTCTTATCAATGCCGAAAGTGGTACTTGTAAGAAAAGAAGACAATAGAAAGGGTTGAAATGCCTGTGTATTGAAGCTTTACTCAGTCAATCAAAATTGGAAGTGTATTAAATGGTACTAGCATGTACTAATAAATTCATTCCCCAATTTCTATTTGCAACTTTTTTGTAGCAAATGAAAATTCAAGATTATTTTAAAGTTGCTGCAATATAGGTTAAGTAGGACTATCCACTACTATGAAGTGTAGGAGCAACAATCAAACAACATGAAATAGATCTATTTCTTTTCGATCTGAATGGAGGATAGGGGTTTCTAATTTGATTTTGAGCTTTCAACTTTTTCCCGATGTCACATGGCCTTTCATAAGTTGTACTTCTATATTAATATGTATTATTAATTCCTTTACTTCAAAAAATTGAATTCCCATCTATAAGTTTTGTAATAATTTTTTCACCAAGCTAGATAATATTGAAAGAAATCGTATGTCGTCATTCCCCTGTACCCCTGTAACACCATATCCTGTTTTTGGTTGAATATCATACCAATGCCCGTACCCTTGTTTCCCGTATCCAAAATGGGTCCCTTCATCTGAATATTCTATTCTAAAATAACTTCCATTGACTTCAGATTCAAGGTGGAATGAATTCGTAGAACTTAATCAGATTCAGATGGTTCATAAAGCTAACCATGTGGTTGTTAGCATTTTCTCTGTTTTGCTTTGCTATTGCTTACAATTATTGGAATCTCAATCCGCATTTGAGAAGCATTTTGGACCTGTATCTTACCTCACAGATCTTTTCTACTGGCAGTCTGAATATATCGACAGGCTTGCTGATCAATGTGGATGTGTCCATGTGGAGGCTTGGAGGAAGGAGATGTATGACGAAACTTTAAGAAACAGAAACAAACATCCACAAACATATCGTGATGAATGGGAGGACCATTACTGGGTTGAGAAAGCACTGCTATCTCAATCAGATAGTATGCTGACTTTTTAGTTGTTTGCAGTTTGGATTTCATTTTTTTCTAACGAGGGTCAAGAGCTTTGAGGAAATAGAATCATTAAAAAAGAAAATGAATGAGATAATATTTTTCTTAGCTATTCTTTTTAACAATGTTTTATGCAAGATATCAGCTTCTATTTCTAATTGCATTAAGCTATCACTAATATCCAGTGCTTTGTGGCTTTGTAGGGAAGAATATTTCCATTATATGAATCAATTTGTTATCAGTTCTAAGCTCTATAAAGAAAAAAAATTCTCATGTGAAAAATTCTAATCTCTATGAAGAATTAAACTTCTAGCTTCATTGGCTTTCCATTGAGATCACAAGGCTGGTGAACATTACCGGTTTCTTTTCTGCCACTAGATGTCCATCTACTTTTAGATTTAGGAGATGTTCCAGGGTTAAAACACTGCTTCTTGCTAGGATTGCCTAGCGTGTGCCTATTATCCAAGACATTTGGTGATTGACATTAGCATGTTTTGCATTGGCCTATTGGCAATGGTTGATTATGATGATGATGTTGATTTCTCACCCGAGCCTTCCTGCATATATGTGACAATGACTATTACTAGTCTTGATCTCTCATTTTAATCTTCATCCACTTTGTGCTTCATTTAGGAGCCCTCTCCTCACATGGCTATTTCTACTTGTACATAGGTCCTTTAGTTTAGGGTTCAACCACTTTCATTTTGGCGCAGGTCCTATGTGGCTGCTTAGCTTATTTTGGTTAGCAGTTACTGCTTAACTTATTTAAGAATTATTTGTGGAGCTGGTCGCCCCATGAGTATTTAATCTTTCTGCTTATTTTTTAGTAGCCATCTTAAATTTATATTTATAGTATTAATAATAATTTGTGCAGTTAAAAATTGGAAAAAAAGAATAAAAAACAATATTAAAAAAAGGGAAAGAAATTTGTGGAGACACGTGGCATTTTTGGCAATATGCATTGCCGCTTATTTCCAGCCCCCTTATTTTTTCACATCTTATTTTCAATTCCTAAACAATAGCTGCTCCGCTAAAATAGGGAAAGATTCCAAATTATCTTTTTCCCATAATAAATTTTTTGCATGGGAACACTTCAACTGCTTAAATTTAAGCAGAAAACACCTTTAAGCAGCCGCATGGGGACATGGGATTAGTTTCTTTTCTTTAGCTCTTAGTGTTTAGTTTCTTTCATAACTTATGGCCCTTATGCCCTAATAGTTCTATATTGTAATTGAATGTATTTTTGAATGCCCTTGACCCACTTTGTAAGCTTAGGGCATTAATTTGTAATGTTTTTTAGTTTTTCTTCATATAATGGTAAAGTGGAATTATTCCTCCATTGAATACTATGCCAACATAGGTTGTTTATTAGAACTTTGGTGTGCATTATAAGTCAGCCTTCTCTTCATTGTGTTATATTTAAAAGAAATAACCTTCTAAATTGTACAATTATATAGTTTATTGACTCGATTTTAAAATATGCCAAAGTCTTTGCTACTATAAATTTACAAGACAACTCATCTTGCTAATTCAATGTGTTGTTTGAAATCCAAGAAAGGTTGAAAATTAGATGTGAGACATAATGGACACCTCATAGCCCTAGTATTGCAATGCTTAAAGTGTTGTCCTTGATTGCAGGCCATGCATTCCTTGAAAAATACAATCACAACATATAAGGGAATGAGTTTAATTGTAGACATATAAAATAACTCCCAACACAAGAATTTACCATGAGAAACTCATGGTGGAAAAACTCAATGTGGAATGTATCATCTCATAAGCTTAGTATTGAGCTAAATCCAATTACAAAATAGATATAGAGTTGTACAAGTGTAACTTTGCCATGGATTTAAAAAGGTTAAGATGTCTTTGTTGAAATTTTACAGGTTGATCTAAATGAGAAGTTGGTATATATTCCATCTTCATAGCATGTGCTAGTGAATTCACTCCTTGAGACTAAGAGCTCCTAAATTAATCTTGTTTGAAATCTCTTGAATTAGTTTTTTTCTCTGGTTGTCTCGTAGCCTTTCACTAGTTTACTTCAAGAGTAGTATGTGTTGTGCATGCACTCTTAAATGTTATTTCAAAATTTTGGTTCTCATTTTTAGTTGTTATATCTTTTTCCTAATATATAGACATATGCATGTTTAAAAATTGTAGTTTGGGGGTCTCACATACTTTCATATCTTAATTTTTTTAATTTTTGAAAACACTTGTATACTTGTAAATAGTGAAATTTGCATACGTATGCCAATTCTCATCTAGTTTTGGTCCTATTTGGATGGAATGTCTTAATGCAAAAATGTATCAAAAAATGCCATACTCTTGGTTAAAGTTGGGTTCATTGCATGATCCTCCATATATCCCTAGCTACACATACTTCCATAGATTTAACTTTATCCAATACCCATTTATGCTTACTCTTATGCATTTGTCATTATTAGCAAGTGATTGCACTTATCATTATATACATATCCATACATTCATTCATCACCTTGAGATATGTGCATCCTTGTCTTAGGTCAATCCCATGGTGTCCAAGATACATCCACAACCACATGGATTTGATCCTTGATTTTAAAAATTCCAAATTCAATTTTTTCCAACTACTTTTTTACTAGCTATTATGAGCTAACTTGGTACACATTTAAGAAATTTATTGTGATGTATTGCTATTTAAGCATATTCTTTCATCCATTTAAACAAATCTAGGAGCATCATTAAAAAATCAAGAGCATCATTAAAAAATTATTCTAGGAATATTTTGTTTTGGAGCACTAAAAGGAATTGGAATTTGCAATAAACTCATTCACGTCATTTACATGTTTAAGTGTTATCTTTGATGCTTTCTTAATATCATAAAACCAATCTAATCAAGGGGTTGGCCTAGGAGAACATGACTCTTTTGATTTGACATTCAAGAAACATCAGATATCAAGGCAACACATGTTGGAGAAGTCTACAATCGTTTGCATCAATCACATAGGTTACATGATGTTTCTTGTGCATGAAAATATTTTCACAAAGCATAGGGTCAATCTCATAGAGCTTAGATTCAACTTGCAAATAATATGTGATTGTTGTAGTTCTTTGACAAGAAGTACACCAAAATATCATTTTTTGTATTGAGATCACCCTATTATATGTAGCATTGGTAATCATTTTTCATCGTTGTTCCAAGAGGTAAGTGCCTAGCTACATTGCATTCAATTTCTAAAAATAATAATTCAACTTATCATTCCTAGCTCAAAAGTTTAATTTAGGTTTAATTGTGTGTTGATTGTTGTGTGTATTTAATTAGCCTAGATTAATCCGTATAAAGAAATTTATTTAGTTACATTTTTGGTGGATTCAATTGCTCTTACACAACTTAGCTTTCCCCCTAGGTTTATATCCTTAAATAGTTTTTTTATATCTATCTTTTTTTATATGTTATATCTCATTTTTAGATCTAATCAGGGCTTTCTTCTCCTTGTGTGTTGATGCTTCATTAACATATCTTCATTTTAGGGTTGCAACATTAGATGTGTGGCCTTTCTTTTACCCACCCCATTGACCTTTGTTGGGGCTTGTTAGGGTTTTTGGATTTGAGTATTATTTGATATTTTCATTATATCTTACCTTATTTCCATCATTTAATTCATTGTATTACGGTTTTTGGGCCTTTATTGCACAATCTTGTGAACCTACCCTACCCACCCTTGGATAGATCTTCATTGCTATATCTTTACATATAGACACTCATGGTCCCTAATATTTGACTATATTCATGTTTCCACTATAGATTTTGACATGTTTATATATTTTGGGATATGTGATCCATTTGTTCTTGATTTACTCATGACATTTCATCATAAGGATATGATTACATTGTCTATGGAAGCATTGTACCATCATATATACACCACCTCCTTTAGGGTCTTAGTAATTACTTTTCCTTCTCTTTTCAATACCCTTACTATACTTATCCATGATTCTCATATGCTTCCTATTTCTTCTATAGTTAATGATAGTATTGTGCTTGATTCTAATTATGTTTTTACCCTTAAGCACCTATTTGCTACACAAACTAATTAATGAGTTTTTTTTTGTGATGGATACTTATGCTACTTTCCCATCTCCCAATGATACACTTATAGGTGATTCTTTGTGTGATGAGAGTATATCTATTTCAAATGACATTGTTAGAGACCTTGCCATGCTATTCTTTCTACATGCCATGATTTTTTTGATTATTCATGAATTATGATTCTTCATGTATTACCTCTCATACTAAGTCTAATACTATCCCTCTTTTTTTGTGCATTAATTACAATGCATAATTATTCTATGGTTAGGCATAGGGTATAATGAACATGTGCACCTTAACAATAGTCTCACTAAAATGTCTCTTTGGGATTTGATGTATTCCTTGAAAACATATAGGAATCTATTGACGAAGGTTCTATCACACATCATTATTCCACCAACTATCACTCTCAATGAATTAGTTTCAATATTGGAACCTATCCTTTAAAGAAAATCCCATATATAACACCATCGTTGCACTGGCATCAAATTGCCCCGCTGGTCAATCTTACCCAAACACATCCTTTTGGTCCATCTATCTTTATTTTGGTATAATATCAGGTGGCACAACAAAGAATATTGCCTGAATGTTATGAGGGTTGTATTTTCATTGACTTGCAGAAATCCTTCATGCAATGCTTTCTCAAGATATGATGCAAAATCATATTCAATGTTTGTCTCAAGGCATTCACTCTTGTGCATCTATCCCAAGTATTTGATAGAGAGCAAAGTAGGTTTTCTTGAAATAGAATTGGAAATCTGTGACAACAAATGGTTCAGTAGCAAAAGGGAATATAGGAATCACCCTGTTGTTCACACCCCTTTTCATGTAAATGGGGAGTTCATAACTTCTATAGGTTCTCCTCAATCTAGTATATTCTTCTTCACTTCTTTGCAAATCAATTTTAGTCAGGGCTTGTTTGTTTAGGTGAAAACATTCAATGATGGCCACTTTAGTCAACACAACTAATGGTAAACCATCTGGCAATATCACAGACCTAGTAGCAGGATGATAACTCTAAGCCAATACTCTGATGAACTCTACATCTATAAAAACATTTGGGACAATTAACTTGGCCAAATCTAATGCTCATGACACTGAAATCTTGTCCTCCCTATCTTGTCCTCCCTTTTGTCATAAAAGTACCAGAAAAGTTCCCACTCAGAGATAGGGATAAGGGCATCTCTACAACTATGAGCCACATCTTTAAAAACTTTCTTAAATCCTCTATCATTTGATTCAAGGAGTATATCTAGGATAGACTGTTGTAAGGACCTCTTTTTAACCTTAGATTCTTTCTTCTTGGGTGACATGATGTCCTTTTTAGTTTCAGGTTCTTTCTTCTTGGGTGGCATGATATTTAAGTATCTTACTTCTATACTTTTGAAATGCAAAATTCCAAACAATCTTATACTCATAAAACTTAATTCATAGTTTAACTGTCTTACTTCTCCTATACTAGAATGAAATGCATAATTCCAAACAATCTTGTACTCATAAAACTTAATTCACAATGAGTTTTGTGCACTTACCCGGGTTATGATGGTTGCAAAGCTTAACCTCCTCGAACTCCCAGCTCCCCGCACGATAATTTTTGCAAATGAGTGCAAAAAGAATGTCAAATTCTTGGTTTAATGGCTTATGAGCTCAGTCATGTCAACATTAATATCAACCTTATGCCAAATATTTTGCTCATAGTTTGAGTTTGAACATGCACCATTGATTTTACAAGATCAGACGGTTGATGTGATTTGTGCATTTAATACCACTTTATTGCCACTACTTTCTATAATTATCGCAGGATAGAGGGGTATAAACTGCTATACCACATGCTTCTTTTCATTTCACCATGGGGTAGTGGGATCCTTACCTCTATACCGCAAGCTTGACTTGTTTAACCTTCATTACTACGGTTTACATTAACAGTCACATATGGCTTACCGGCATACTGCATGCCTTTATAATCTTCCTTGCGGGATGGTGGGTTACCTCGCTATACCACACCCTTCATTTTTCCTTCTTGCGGTATGACAATTTATGATGTATTTAAATTCTCTCATACTGCCCAATCGCATCCTCATCATAATACTTCTGTGGTATAGCGGTAAATATCTTCATGTTGTGTGTTAAACACCACTAGCCCGCCAAGAGTTCAAATTGTTGCTGAGGGATCATGGTAACATATTGTTAAGGGATTTGGAATGTTTTTAGCTAGACATGTTTTTGCTTAAGTATATATGATGAATTTTTGGCTTTGTATAGGCCTTTCAGTGTCAGTCAAACTTAAAAAATTTATATGTTTGTTTACAGTGGGGAGACTTAGTTAAAAATAAAAAGGAATATAAGGGTCATGGAGCTCAAGGTTAATTGTGATGATGGAACTATGCAAAATTTTAAGGTTCTAACACACCTCATGATGAACTAGACTATGTTTTTGCTTCATCCTGCTTGTGTTATGTTTTTATGAGTTATTCTCTTGTGAATATATCCCTAAGAAATCTTTTTCTAATATCTGTAATTGTAAACATCTTGATTTTTGACTGCAAATTCTTTTTAATCTGTAAATTGAATTCTATTTTAAGTTTTCATTTGCAGTTATTAGTGGATTGGAAAGTCAATAGTTATCAACTTGTGAACTCAATAAAGTTTTATTGATTTAAGTTGCCGAATTATACATTATTGTTTATTTGGACTTTAGGAAATGAAGACAAGGACTGTAAGGCACAAATTAGATGATAGTCATCATAATGTTGAAATTCCAGTGACAAAATATGAGCATGCATGTAGTGAAAAAGTGGCCAAGAATAATGAATATTTATTGAGTCTTGGTTTGACAAGGCAAGTTGAAAATCCATTAAGTAGTATATTATTTGTTTAATAGTGTTTAAAGAAGTTTTATAGGCAAGAGCTTTATGTATATAAGATATAATATAATATGTTTTTTTGTTTTTGTTTTATAGGCAACAAAAAGAGTGCAAAGAAAATGTGGAGAAAAAACAAAAGGAAAGAAAAAATACAGTGTCGCCATCTTGTAGAAGCTGACACTTTTGTGATTCAATAAATGCAGGTGGTGAAAACAATAGTTGTGATGATGTGCAGCTTGGTATAGCAAATGGTGATGTGCAACCTAATATGGCACATGGTGATGTGCAACGTTATGATGATCTCTTAGAACTAAGTCTAAGATAGATTATTGAAAAACATCAGGGCAAAGGAACAAGTCTGTAGATGCTTTTTTCAACATTATTAAAGGACGCGTTTAATGATGTGAAATTTGTGGAGACTGGTATTGATCTACCTACTCATGCCACACCTAAAGTTCCAGTTAATGAAAGTCATGAAGTGAGACCACTTGCATTTGTTGTGCCTCAGAGTGCACCTGTTGCATCTAGAACTTTTGATGGAACTAGTGGATCAGCCAAAAATACTGGTAGTGGTAATTTAATAGAAGATGTGGATGCTTTTTTCAAAGACAAAGATTGAGTCAAGATTTGTGCAGATCTACAAAGAGGAATGCAAAAGAAAGAAAATTAGAAGGCAAGAAGCCATTCTTGCTTGAGGTATCGAGAGATGGTAAGCCCATTGGGCCAAATGCTACAAAGTGGGCCACCAAATTGGGTGTAAGATGTATGGCCCATTTGGATATTTGCAAACCAATTTTTGTAGAGCCAGATCGACAAGCTGTGGAAAATGTTATACAAAAAATGGAAAATGATTTTGAGACTGCTGGTGGACAAATCTCTAGAAAATATTACAAGCAAAGGATGAAAATTTTGATGAACAATTATAGATACAGTTGTAGAAAAACAATCATGGGGGACAAGAGAGGTTTAACTCCAGTTTATCTCCCAAAGAGTGGGAGGCATTGAGAGAAAGTATGCATTCTGAAGAATATTTGGCAAAGAGTAATAAAAACAAGAGAGCAAGAGATAATGTGAGGGTTGGATATACATTTGGCTGAGGTCGGTTGCACTCCAAAATGGAAAAATTTGCAGTAAGTGTGGTTTTTTGGTTCAATTTAGATTGTGTTATTTATTTCAATTTTTTATTGAACTGACTATATGTTGAAATTGACATTGTATTTTAGGTGGAAAACGATAAAAGAGAAGTAGGTGCAGAAGATATTGTCAATTATATGGTAGCACTAGATGTTAGTAAATCTAAGAGTAGGATGAAGTGGAAATCTAATTCGTCAATGGAGATTTCATAGCCATATGTTCAATGCCTAGTAGGAGCCTCTGTACATCATGTCAACTCAAATGAACTAGGGTACCAAAAGGTAATGAGTTGCATATTTAGTCTCACTCAACAAGTTACATAATTGGTTGAATCCGTTAACCCTATAGTTTCTGCATGGAATGAACATAAATCCATGGATTCAAATGAGGTAAGAGGCTCTATTGATCTCATTTCTTCTTGTTTGGAAATTTTATATACAAATGCCTCTTAATATGTAGATTCTTGAAATCTGAGTGTGTTGTGCCTATAACACACACACCTTGTCCAGAATGGGGACCCTCTTTTTCCGCTTCGTCGGGTCACTTTTATCGTTGCCTCATTTTGTGTGCCCCCTATTTTGAGTCTTAAGTAGTTAAGGAGTCTTAGAAGTATCATCCTAAGTTGACCAGGTTTCACCAACTTCAAAATTCCCAAGTCTTTGGCCTCTGTGGAGTTCCCTTGGCAGTTTTCCTTCAAGTTTTCAAATTGTCGTCCTCCAAGTCATGCGGGTCCGCCCCTGCAGGCCGCCCTATGTGGAACTTTTCCTTGTCCTCGCTATTTCAAATGACTGGCTTAGCACATCTGCCCGCTCCACAGGACCTGCAACCCCCATTGTCGTTTCCGTTCTAGTCCTGATCCCAACCAACCCTCGAACACCATCGGCTTTGTGGACCCCACCGTTCCCGCCGCCGCTTTTGAATTGCATGCTAACCAACCCTAGCTACCTTCATACTTGCATTGATGACGAGCATTTAATGCACCAAATTATATAAATAGCCAATTTCGACAAGTCATTTTCACCGTTAGACTTACAGAAGACTTGTCAGAGCCTCGACCATCACCACCTCCGCACCCGCAGGATCTCTTGCTCGTTCGAAGGATTATCATCTACAGTTCCATTAGATACTTCATCGGATTTTCCAGGTTGGTCTTGCGCCACCAGTTGTGCCATGAGTTTTCTTTGATTTTCGCAAAAACAATTATTAAATTCTAATGAAAGAAAGTTCAAAACTAGTTAGATGACACTGTGACGAGCAAAACCCATTTTTTGAAACTTAGAAAATCTTTTGAAAACTGATTATTAGACATCTACAGAACCTTCATCTCTCACGAACATTTTAAAACTAGAGCCATCATGTCCAGCGGGTCCGCAATTGCAGGCCTCTGCCTAAGGATCGCCCTTTGCACCTGTCATCCCAAATAGTTGATTGAATCCGTCCTTCTACTAGGCGTGCCCTACGCTAGTAACTTCTGTCAAAATTTTGAGCCAAAATGCCTAAGTCTAGAGTCGATGTGATAAACTGGCGAAAGCGGAACCGGAATGGGAGTTGAACTTGGAACCATTGGATGGTTCCATGTTCAGGTTCCATTCCGATCTTGGATTTAGGCTACACTCTTATCCTTTTGGCGGAAGCGGATTCGGGAATGAACTCGTCCCATAGGTGTTTCCATAAGAATCAACTCTCAAAATGATTCGGCTATCTATGAATGGTCACTCCGGACTACGCCCTTATCTTTTTGGCAGAGGCGGAATAGGAATGGAAATTGAACTTGGAAGCATCGGTTGGTTTCATGTCTAGATTCCATTCTGATCCTGGTTTCGAGTCCAAGGAGTATCCTTTTGGCGGAGGCGAAATTGGAATGGAAATTGAACTTGGAACCATCAGTTGGTTCCTAGTCCAAATTCCATTCTGATCTCGGCTTTGGTCTTGGTCTAGTTCCGATCCCAGTCCTACCTATGTTTAAAAATTTCCTGTTCTTGATCCTCTCTTGTCTCCACTTCCGGTAAGTGCAAAATTTGACTAAGTATAGAGAGAATTACCCTGAAGGAATAAAGAATGGTATGAGAAGTAATGATGATGGGCTTTAGTTGGGTGTTTTCCATTCCAGACTGCCTCGACTTGCAATTTGTCCACCTTGCAGACCCTGCACTTGCTTTCGACATATAAGCCCAAAGCAAAATGACTAAGTGTTGAGCACGATGCGGTTGCTCCATGTGGGTGGCCACTTGCGAAACTCTGTCCCACCCTCACCCTTTGTAATTGTTGGTGACCTCCGTTGGCCCGCTATGCGGTGCCTGACCTCGCTGCCTCCTTCCAGCCATTTGCAAGTGAACGAGTAATCCTTAAGCTTCCTATGGATATGATGATGTGAGCCTCCCTGGGCAGAACTTCGTCCTGCCTTCGCTGTTCCGAACGACCGACCTCTAATGCCTTCTCGCATCTCCAGATTTGCACCAATCCAAATTGTTCAAACTTCAAAGACAAAAGGAAGCTGTCCTTCCTGGCTGCGGACCCCACATTGCAGGATGCTGCCCTGCCAATGCCATTTCAAATGACATAACTTAAAATGGCTAGGATAGCCTCTGCTCCTGCATTCCTTAGGCCCGCACTCCTGCATAATCAACCTAACATTTCTAGAGCCTTGAAATTGATTTGACCTATGTGCTAAAATGATGTAACCTATCGATGGGCCCCACCTTATGATCAAAATCCCAATGCAGGTAGAACAACGTAGGCTATCATGCCCTGATTGCTATCCGTTTGCAACTTCTTTCAAAGTGGCTTCCAGCCTAGGGAAGTCTGCACCCCTGGGCTCGCATTATCATAACTCCCTCAAACGAAAGGAAAATCATGATCTGAAAGAAGTGTTAGGATCCTTGAAGGATAAATTGCTCAACCTAACATTGTTTTTGTAGGATTTTTCTAACATTTCTCACGTTTTACACTTGAATGTGCTTATTGCTCCTATGTTTGTAGGATATATGGAACCAGCGGCAGGACCTTCTGAATCTCCCACAGAGAAGGAAAAGGAAAAGAAGGAAACCAAAGCACCAAGAGGCAAGGATGACAAAGATCAAATGAAATACAAGTTTCAGGGAGAAGAACTCAAGACAAAGGTCACCACAGACTGGGACAAGGTCTCAGAAACTAACTTGGGGCACATTGACATCGATTAATTCAAGTAGAGGGTCATCGTCAATCCTACTACAAAGAATGCTAAGAAGATAAGAAGGAGTGGGTTGGCCAAGGAAGTTGGTTTCCCGCCTGCCCTCATAGCCCCTGAATTAGTAATGGCCTATAGAGAGGCATATCAGGAAAGCACCAAAAGAATTGTGGATAGAGATGGCAACATATTGGCTGACTTGTCTACCAAGTCCATTGGGAAAACTTTCCATATTCCCACCTTCAATGCAATGGAGAAGACATCCAAGGAATATTCCGAGAGCATGTGGAAGGCCGACCTCCTCAAGTGCAAGAAATTGATCAATCAATACTGGCTAAAGTTGAAGAAGGGTAGTGCAAACAAGGTACCCAAGAGCTCTTTAGGAGCGATTTCTACGAAGATTACCATGATTTGGTGACCTTACTGAGCAGAGTCATGGGCCTCTTAACTGCAACTTTTTTCCAAGAATGAATTCTCTATTTCATAGAGGAAATTATTAGAGGAGAAACTAAATTCTATTGGGCATGAATGATTAACAACTTCCTACATGAGTAGTTTGTGGCGGTAAAGAAACCTTGCAATTCTATATGACTTCATACCTAGTCTATCTATTGGCTGATTGTGCTCAATACAGAGGTTTCTTTGTGGCACCAAGCCAAACTATAGGGAGGGAATTGAAGGTCTATGACATATACCCCCAGCTTCAATTCAAAAACTTCAAGGACTATTGCAGAGTGAATGATGCCTTTATCGGGCACATAATCAGATTAGTTGGAGGTGACTTCGAGAGGAGAATTACTCACAGTGCCAACACCTTCATCTGCCAGTTCGGCTTTCTATTTATTCAATTTACCAAATTTACTTACATCCGAACCGAGGGTTTCTTAGAGAGACCGTATAAGTTCCCCCGGTACCCAAATGACCGGTTGGTACTACTTGAACTCTCCAGGTAGCTCCATCATGCACATACCCTCCTGAGTAACATGCATAGGCCGAAAATTCCTTATCCCCTTACCTTCACCCAGGGAATGTATGCAATCCCCACATCCCAGTGTGCGGAATATTTTGAGGAGTTAAATGAATATAACTTGGAGCTCCACATCGCCAGGCCACAGATGGACCCATATGGAAAATTGAAGAAAATGGTCATAAAGGAGTACGCCCACCTATACAATGTTGAAGACTTCTAGAAAAATTGCAAAGATGATAAAGAAGTGCGTATGAGGAACTACATGCACATGATGACATATTTTGTCAAGACAATCAACTTGTTTCTAGTACTGGATCAAGTTGTGGAAGAGGAGAGCACAATGATAGACCCAAGGTACGATGCCGTTGCCAACCTGCCACTACCTCTGGTTGACTAAAATGAGGAAGAGGTCAATGACCTCGATATTTTGATGAATCCCATAGAAGCAAGAACAAAACAATGGATTGATGGGTAGATCATTCAATTGAAACTGTAAAGAGCTACTTTAACATAAGGCGAGCTCGAGGATGATCCCAAGAGTGAGATTGAAAGTGCCTCTATTGCTGCCCCATTAAGAGAGACTTCAAAGTCTCCTATCGCTACATGGTCCAGAAAAAGAAAAGAAGTGGTTGAGCATTAGCCTAAACATAAAGTATATTCAAGAAAGGCATTAGAAGGTGAGCCTTCCAAGAAATCAAAGAAGTTAGGTGGTTTTACAGAGATGCTCACTTGCTTTCTTTTCCCTTGCTGCTGCTATTACTGCAATTACAATTACTCCTCTGCTTGCTTCTCAAGCAATGGTTTCTTCTTCTCCGCCCACGGTGGACATTTCGGTTCACCTTGCTTCCACATCACCTATGGTGCCAATCTTGGTGGTAGATTCTTCCTCTTCCACCACTTCTCTGCTCTCTTTTGCCTCCATGTCTCCATCAACGACCCTTCCATTAGCCATTGCAACAATGAAAATTCCCAGCCTCTCGCTCCTAGAAGCCTTTGCTCGGCGTATGAAAAACATACTAACGGAGTTGTTGGGTGTGTTAATGAATCCTGTAGTGTAGACTACCCTCACACAAGTTGTTGTCGACTTTTCTATTCCTACTCCAACCGAGCTACCGAAAATGGAAGTGACAATGCAAATATCTGAGGAGTTTGAAAGATGAGAAAGGGAGGCAGTAAAATAAATGGAAGAAGAGGTTGATGATTATCATGAACATCCTAAATATTAGCACTTGGTTATAGATGAAGTGGTGCATGAAGAAGAGGAAACAAATTCCTCCGAGGAAGACATTGAGGACCCCAACGCAAAATACATCATGGAAACCTTTGACCAGGAGCTTGAGGAGGAACTTGCCAGACAGCTCAGGTATGTTGGAGAAGAAGTTGAAAGGAAGCCTTCTAAAGAGAGGAAAGAAAAAAATGATGAAATGGAGGTTACTACAGAGCCTCTGATCAGGGAGCAAGATAAGAGCCCTAAGCATGATAAAGAAATGCCTCCTTCACAAGAAGAAGTGGAAAAGCAAGAAAAGAAAGAAAAGGATAAGCCTTAAGAGGAGGCTGAAACAAGAAAGAGCCCAGAAGTAGAGCATCACGAAGAGCATAGGCAAGAAGAAGAAGAAGAGAAAGCCTTTGAAAGGGAAGGTCGCCCCAAAAAACATATAGCCACCACTGAATTTCTAGAGAAGGAAATAGTATTTATTCAAGATTCTTTTGAAGAAGAGGAAGAAAAGGCAGAACAAAAGACCCTTGGCAGTAAAGAAATGAAAATTCAACATACTCGAGAAGAGGAAGGTGAACGTGAACCACCAAAAGAGGGGTCCCAGATGCCTGAATTGTTGGAAAAGCAATTGGAGAAGAAGAACCCTACCCCTATGGATCCGAAGGAAAGATTGGAACCATTTTGGCTCAGGCACAAATCAACACTAAGAAGGAAAAGAAACCGAGGGTATGATCCCACATAACAATGGATGTCTCAGGATCTAGGATTATGCAGATAGCTACTTTGGTGGTGGAAGGAGGAGTCAGCTATAGCATCTCCACCATTGAATTGGGAATGACCATGAGAGCAAAAAATTGATCATCTTCAAGGATCAGTTGCTACCATTGTGCATCAAATGAACAAAGACCAATCCACTAAGGAAGAATTAAAAGCACAAGTAGCAGAGCTAACGACATATATACAACAATGGTCCTTTGTTGAAGAGCTTCCCTCAACATCATCGGCCACTCCTTTGTTGCTATCCAAAGATCATATTAGTAAATTAGGAAGGAGAAAGAATTGGACCAAGGCCATCGAGGGTTGGTTTGAATGAGTCATCTACAATGGGCATATGGGCATCAACCATGCTGTCAGAACAACCAACAAATCTTGGGAAGTGCAAAAGCAACTTGAAGGAACAAGGAAATTCTACACTAGCTTCCTAGAGTTGTATAGAATTACATACCCCAAGCTTGAGGCTATCCTTAAGTTTCCCAAGAGAATGTGGGAGAAGGAACTTGTACTGAAAAAAGATGACCACTGGATCGTCGAAACATGGAAGTTGAACCTCGATCATCGAAAAGAAATATTAGAATGGGTGCTCCATGAAGTGGAGCTTGATATTGATTGGGCCAAGGAAATCCGGAGGGCCTGTGAGGAGTACCTAAAGTTGATGACAGATTTTGACATGTCCTCCGTTGAGCTAGATCCAAAGAAGATAAAGCCACACTTCCTCAAGAAAATGGAGAACGGGGCTGCTGATACCCTCATGTCGGACTTCATGGATTTTACTGCTTGAGCCTTTTCCTAGTTTGAACAAGTAATGAAGAATACGTCCAAGTGCGATAAAGATTGGGGTGTGATCAGTGACTGATCCAGGTAATTGAACTTTCAAGTACTCTAATATGATATAATAGAATGGAATAAGCTCCAGACATTGATCGACAAGTTCGTGGAATATGCTATTGTGAAGAAGCATGAAAGAAATCTAGTGATTGATGATGAGTTCCTCACAATATAGCTATAGCAAAGGCAGCCAGCTAAAAGGCCAAATTGCTATAGTGCTGCCCACTAAAATACAAAATAGTAATTTTATATTGTAAAAATGTAATTTTATATTGTAAAATATTTGGGGGTAGGTGAAACCCTGATTTGTAGTGAGTTTTGGCCACATAATGAGATTAAATCTTGGTCATTCATTTTTGTTTTTGGAAACTATAAATAGGGGGTCTCCTCTCATTTTTAAGAGAGATTTGAGTTGTAAAAACATGCTGCTAGAATTTTAATAGAAATTCATTGATTTGGTGGATTCTTGAGTTCCATTTCATGTTGCATGATTCTTCTCCTCATAGTTAGTGAATTTGAATAGATTTACTTTTTTGTTCTATATTTTTAACATGCTTTAGTAGATTAGTTAGTGTTCATTGATGGTGAAGAATTCTGCTATGTTGATTCCCTTCCTTGTTCATGCTTTTTGTTGTTTATTGATGATAAACTACAGTGTAAAACTAGTATGAACATTGTTTGAATGCTGCACTTAAAAACCATCCTTTATTCATGCTTTATGGTGAATGAATGATTTAAAATCTGTAGATCGTAGAAGATTGCACTAGTTTCATGAGACTGTGAGCTAATATGGTTAAGTGGGACTTAGTTTTAGGAATGCTGTCCACTATAGCATCCTCCATTGTTACTGTTCATCAGTAGTTTCAGGTCTAGGAACTTCTTCCTTTCCCTGCCCTTTTGACTTTTCTTTTAATAGTAGCTTAGATAAAGTTCATTGCACACTGTAAAGCCAAATCTGAAGATCAAAGTGGAGTTTGAGACTATTGTTATGAACTTGCAGCAATAGAGAAACACTTTAGAAATTTTATAAACTCCATTCAAATAGTCAATTCCCCTCCAACTTAACTTACGTAAGACTACCTTGTGATTACCAGCAAGATCACATTGAACCAACTGAATTATTCCAAGCATGTTATGACCTGACACCTGAGAGACCTTGGGGTAGTTCTTTGCAACTTATTTGTAGGAAATTTCCTTTCAAGAGAGGTAATGCACTTATTCATTACCTGTGTTGAGAAGTGTTAAAACACCCATCAATAGAGCGTAGGAGAATCCAATCTAGTTTCTTTATTGTTGAAATGATCCAAAAATTGTTCTTTTGGACAAATTTATAGCTTGCATTCTTTACTTAACTATTGAATGCTTTGTATATTTTTTTGCACGATGGTTAAACCGCATGCAGAGCAATTTTATCAAAACAATGGGAAAACAAAAATTCCTTCATGGTGTCAATAGAGCTGCCGATATTGATAGTGTTGAAGTGGACAAAAATGTGTAGCACAATCGTCTTAGATGTTCTGAAGTTGAAGTAATCAATATAATAATTATTAGTTATCTATCCCAATGTTTTTTCATTCTTCATGCTTAAAATATTCTTTTAGAAAAAAACTTATAGCTTTTGCATTCTTTAAGTTGTAAGTTAATCCGTCCCAATGTTTTGTCATTCTTCTTTAGGAGAAAAAATTATAGCTTTTGCATTCTTTAAGTTGTAAGTTAATCTATCCCAATGTTGTCATTCTTCTTTTGGCCAAAAAATTATAGCTTTTACATTCTTTAAGTTGTAAGCTAATTTGTCCAATGTTTTGTCATTCTTCATGCTTAAAATGTTCTTTTGCACAAAAAAATATAGTTTTGCATTCTTTATTTGAATTATATTAATTTTTGCATGATGATTAAACCACATAATGTAGAGCAATTATATGAAAGAAGGACAAAAAGAAAAAATACCTGTCAATAGAACTCTCTACAAAGTTGTACAACTTCATGTTTGCAATGACGTTGATAGTGGTTATGATGATGAACTCAATGAGCATGCACATGATATTCATAGTGGTAGTCGTGATGAACTCGAGGTGAGTGCTATGAAACCACATGCAAGTAAGTACTATTCAATTAAGTAATGGTTGTTTTATTATGTAAATAAGGGCAATCATTACCTATTTGATAGAAGTTGGTTAGAATAGTAGGGAAGTGTAATTAGCTAGTATACATAGATTATGAAAATAAGAGAGAACATATAACTTACATATAGAAACTTAGAGCTTAGTTGTAATATAGTGTTTTATAAAAACATACAAAAATTGATTTGTTCCAAGACATAAGAAATTACATACAACTGTCAAAAACAATATAATGTGTGTTTTATATCTCAATATAATATGTTTTTTTTTGTTTTTGCAAACATTTATTGATAAACTCCAAGAAAGGGATAAAGTTGAGGTGTTGGATCTATTTGATGGTTTTGTTGTGGGCATTGGGCAGATTCACTCATTATTTATTGTACATGGAGTCAAATTGAAAGGAAAAAGAGATGCAAATGCAAGTATTTTATAGGTCACAAGTAACATACCCCTTATCCAAACAAAATAGATGGAGTTGTTCGTTTGAAAGAGAAAGAAGGGAGCTTCACACGGTAACCACTAAAATATTTGAAAAAAATGACAGAGTGTTAGCTGTAAGTGTAGAAGAGAAAAAAAAAGGGTTAGCAATAGCAAAGTGTGGAGAGTAAAGTTGCAAGTACATAATGTATTGAGCCTAAATAAGTTGAACCCAAATAAAAATCAAAGAATTTGATTTGGGTGCACATTCTGTGAGTAAAACAAAGACTGTGATGGGGTTGTTGTAATCCTCATCATTTAACTTATCAATCCAAGGTAGTGTCTATGGCTATATGCAAAAGAGAATGAATAAAATTTGCTTGACAGTTTATTCTACAATCAAACTTGCAGAAATCAAACATATTCTGGAGCACACTTGCATAAAATGAAAGTTGCATGAAAAGAAACTAATATAAGACACACTTGCATGAATTGAAAATGCTAAAATACTTCACACTTTGTTGGAAATGGAAAGCTTACTAGAAATGAAAAGCTTGCTGAAAATGAAAAGCTTGCTTGAATTCAAATTTACTCTATAAAGTTGGAAATACATTGTTGGAAATGAAACTAAAACTATCCTATTTTATCAGGTCAAAACATGTCTTTCTAATCCCCCCTTGATTTCTTGATTACAATACATTTATAGAATTAAAAGATGAGCCTCATAGTTGTGAAACAACTTACTAAAAAATAGGAACATGTGTGGAGAAAGAAAAGATAAGTCTTCACTCCATGTTGCTGAGTCAATTTCTTTTGGTCGTCTAAAATAATAATCCCTATTTTTCAACTCTTTAAACTTCTCCAAAAAGGTGTTAGAGTATTGAAGAAGCCTTTCTTTGACCTCTTCTATCATTAAAACTCTTAATTATGCTCCTATATGCTTTCAACTGCTCATAAATTGGGTTGAACAACTCTCTAGATATTTGCAACTGCCCCTATATTCTCTCAACTTCTATCTAAGTCACTCCAATTTCATTTAATTCTTGCAACTTTTGTCCCTTAACTCTTTAACCTTTTCATACTTAGTTTCAAAAATTTTGGAGCATAGAAGCAAACGAATGAACAAATTCTAGAGCATCTGAAATTTCTGGAGCATGAGTAGAACTCTGGAGCATCAGACTGGTGAAGTTTTCTTTCAAACAACGAACCAAGTTTTCATGAAATTTAATGGGTTTTTTCACCTTTTTGTCTTCAAATTTCAGTACAAAAATCTCAAGAACCCAGGCCATAATTTTTAAGATATGAAATTTTTGACTACTGCAACTGAAAATCTCTTACTTTCCCCATCATGCTCAGTCTTGATAAACTCCATAATTAAACAAAATATATGCTTCTATTTATCTAATAGATGATACATTTTTTTGTTTCATCATCTTCTCCATACCTATAATCCTTTGCAACTCATAATGAGCCTTGAGATTCATTTTTTTAGTAGTTGCTTTAGGTAACTCCTGATGCATGAGTTGTAGTTCACTTTTTCAATATTACATGAAATAATTTCTTTGACTTTTAAGAGTTGCAACTTGATCCTTCATATTGAATAACAATTCAAATTTTTTCATCAATATTTTTGCTTCCATATTATTAAATTTCTAGTGCTGAAACTATATTCCAAAGTTGCAATAACCAGTCATCCATAATGCCAAAATATTTGCAGTAGATTTTGAGAGCAGTAGATTTTACAGAAAAGTGCATGTTTACAACCTTTGCGAAGAGGAAATAGTTTGTGTAGAGCACTTATTTTAAAAAAAAAGACCTACCCTACTCTATTTAATAATGTAGAGAGGTTATACAAAACTATTGACTCATTGTGAAAAGTATCTTCCCCTTCTCAAAATATTTTTCCATACATTAAAATTCTTGAGTGAAGAGAATGAAAAGAAGATGACAAAATTTCTGAAATTCAATAATTCACCTCCCTTTGACATGGAAACCTTCTCCATGATTTTTGATTCTAGTAAATATATGGGCTAATTGGAAAGATTTTGCAATCCTTCCTTTTGTTATGTTGCATGCATAACTAAAAACAACTCCTTGTTGAAATATCTGATTAGGAAATCCTCCTTTGACTTCAAAAATCTAATTGGGCAACCATTCTTGGACTTTGAAGGTCTCTAATTAAGTCTCCTTTTTGAAAGCTTTTGTAATGAAGATAAGATCTCTCCATTATATACTACACCTCTTACAAGTAGTAATCCATCAATTCTTTTCTTAAAGAAATATCATTTGCTAGGATTTGGAGTGATGGTCCTCCAACTAAGGATATTTTGAAATAGATAAGGATGCTTCTCTTTAGAGCTGGTATTTTGGGGCAGGGGCGGGTTTGAGAGACAAATCTTTCTTGAGGAACTTTTAAATCTAAAAGGCTACCAAATTGGTTTTCCCGATTCTCTAATGACACATAACCCCGAAAACGATGCCAAAAATGATGGGATTGTTGTAATCCTCATCATTTAACTTATCAATCACGATGGTGTCCATAATTGTATGCAGAAAAGAATGGAGAAAATTTGTTTGACAGTTTATTCTACAATCAAACTTGCAAAAATCAAACGTATTCTGGAGCACACTTGCATAAAAGGAAAGTTGCATGAAAATAAACTAATATAAGGAACACTTGCATGAATTGAAAATACTAAACTACTTCACACTTTTCTGGAAACAAAAAGCTTATTGGAAACGAAAAGCTTGCTTGAATTCAAATTTACTCTATAAAGTTGAAAATACATTACTGAAAATGAAACTAAAACTATCATATTTCTTCAAGCCAAAATAAGCCTTTCTAATCCCCCTTTGATTTCTTGATTACAATGCATTTATGGAATTAAAAGATGAGTTTCATAGCTATGAAACAACTTGCTAAAAAATAGGAACATATGTGAAGAAATAAAAGATAAGTCTTCACTCCATGTTGCTAAGTCAATTTCTTTTGGTCATCCAAAACAACAATCCTTATTTTTCAGCTTTTTAAACTACTCTAAAAAGGTGTTAGAGTGTTGAAGAAGCATTTCTTTGACTTCTTCTATCATTAAAACTCTTAAATCTGCTCCTATATGCTCTTAGTTGCTCATAAATTGAGTTGAACAACTCTATAGATATTTACAACTGCCCCTATATTCTCTCAACTTCTGTCCAAGTCACTCTAATTTCCTTTAATGCTTGCAATTGTTGTCCCTTAACAGTTCAACCTTTTCATACTTAGTTTCAAAATTTTCGTAGCATAGAAGCAAACGAATGAACAAATTTTAGAGCATTCAGAATTTCCAGAGCATGGGAGTAGAATTCCGGAGCATCTGATTGGTGAAGTTTTCTCTCAAACCACGAACTAGGTTTTCGTGAAATTTAATGGGTTTTTTCGCCTTCTTGTCTTCAAATTTCTGTACAAAAATCTCAAGAACTCAGATCATAATTTTCAAGATATGATGAAATTTTTGATTGTTGTAACTAAAAATTTCTTACTTTCCCCATCATGCCCAGTCTTGATAACTCCATAATTAAGCAAAATATATGCTTTTATTTGCCTAATAGATGAGACATTTTTTTGTCTTATCAGAATGTTCTATCTTACTGCCCCTATAATGTAATTTAACCCCTTGATTGTGTTTCTCTCTTTTAGTTTAGGTTCCACTCATTCAAATTGATCCATTATAGAAGAGGGGATATGTTGCCGTGTAAGCAATAGACGTAGAGAACAGGGGTGCAAAAAAAAAGTAAATATGGAGCAGATAAAGAGGTGCATAGAAGAGAAAAATTTGTAGATAGCGCAACATGCATGTATGTGAAATTGCAAATAAGTTGCAACATAGAATTGTCATCAAAATTGTAATATCTTGCATAAGAAAAAAAAAAGCATCGTAACTTAGTTTTCTTAGTCATAACATTGAGAAACACACTTTATAACAATACATTTTTCAAAGAAAAGACACATTTTTGTCTTGTATTTGCTTTAAGAACATGTTTTCTCAATAAAATTCTAGTATTTTGTCTTCTCAATAGCCATTTCATTATGTGCAAATGAATGATTGATTATGTTTTTCTGTGTTTTTATATGTTTAAACCTCAATTAAAATAGTCTCATTTCCAGCACTTATGGGTAGAAATCAGTGAACAAAAACAATTAAATAAACTACCAATTGACTAAATAGACTACCAATTGACATAAATCAGTGAATAAATATGACTAAATATAATGATTATACAATTAATACACAATGTATCAATATACCTACCAGTTGATAGAAATCAATAAACAAAAACAATTAAATAAATTACCAAATTGATCAAAATGATGATTAAAATAAATGACTAAAAACACTACCAATTGATGGAAATCAATGAATAAAAATGACTAAATAAGTGACTAGTTAACATCAATCAATGACTAAATATACCAGTGAATAAAAAATGATTAAATAAGTAACCAGTTTAAAACAATCAATGACTAAATTAACGACTAAACACACTACCAAATCAATCAAAGTAATGACTACATCAATGAACAAATCGATTAATTAGACGACTAAATCAACAACCAAGTTGATTAATCAAATGACTAAATCAACGACCAAATCAATCAATCAGACAACTAAATTTATGACCAAATCGATCAACCGAATGACTAAAAATGGTTTAACCATTAATTTGGCCACGTTATAAATGACTAGCAATAAACTAATATTGGTCACGTGACCGTGTTCAGTCATTTATATACAATTTTCAGTAGTTTTTTTAGTCATTTATTATTGTTTTTGTACTAGTGTTTGTTTTGACTGCAATAACAATAACAATTCTACTATATATTACCTTATGTGCAACAAGATCTCAAAGCTTGTATCCTTTCACACCATAATTGTATCCAATAAAAATTCATTTCATAGCCTTGTTCTCCAACTTTGTTCGCTTTTCATTTGGCACATGTGCATATTCCTCGCAACCAGAAACTCTAAGGTGTCTTAATGAAGGCTTATGGCCCGACCATGCCTATATAGGCACCTTATCAATAAGAGCTGATGTAGGAGACCTATTAATCAAGTAACAAGTAGTGGCAACAACTTCAGTCTAAAACCTTTGTTCTAGACCAACACCACTCAACATACTCCTAGCTTTCCCCATTAGTGTCTTGTTCATTCTTTCTGCAACTCCATTTTGTTGTGGAGAATGCAGAGTTGTATTTTGTCTATGAATACCACAATCTTTACAAAATATATCAAAATCATTAGAGAAAAATTCACTACCATCATTAGTCCTCAAAGATTTTATTTTCTTTTCAGTTTGCAACTCAATCATTTCTTTAAATTCTTTAAATCAATTAAAAACTTCAACTTTACTATTTAGAAAATACACCCATGTCCTACTATAATCATCAATAAATGAAATATAATAAATGGATTTCCCAATTGAAGGAACATCTGCATGACCAAACACATCAGAATGAATAAGATCTAATACACCATAATATTTATGAGAACTCGAGTAAAATTGAACATGATTTTGTTTTCCATAAATACAATGCTCATAGATATAAAATTTAAGATTACAATTAGAAAACCCTTCAACAAGGTTTTTATTTTTCAAGGTCCTTAGATCCTTTTCTCCAATGTGGCCAAGTGTCTGATGCCATAACATAGTTTTCTTCACATGTAACTTTGATTCATAAGAAAGAGCACCCTTAGGTACTCAAAATCAATGACCATCTATTGAAGGTGAAGCCCTCACCTCTTCCAATAGAATAGCCACAATTTTTTTCATACAAGTAATATTGCACTCAACAGTGCATACATCAAGATTATATAATTTTCCATATCTGACACCTCTAGTAATCAACATAACATCTCTTATCATATTGCATCCTGCATCGGAAAATACTACCTACACACCCACATCTATTAGTTTTCTCATAGATAACAAATTTTGTGCTAATCTAGGGATATGTAATACACCATTAATCATTTGTATTCTACCATCAGGAAATCTGATTCTAGCTTTACCATGACATACAATATTTAAATAAGAACCATCACCCAAGTACACCTTACCTCCATCAAATTATTCATATCTAAAAATTCAATCATCACCATCTTCCTTCCCAAACTCAAAATTAAAACCAAATCTCTTCTTTTTCTTCTTCTTTTCTTTTTTGCAGTCCTTCTGAATATGTTTAGGCTTAGTACAATTCCAACAAATAACTTTGAACTTTCCAAGAGATTTGGATCTCCCTTTAGACTTGGATTTATCACACTTCTTATTCTTATTGACTTTTTTCTTAGGTCTTCCATGAAAATTTAGGGCCTTTTTGGTAGTGTAAGAGGGGGGAACCAACTATGTTCAAGGCCCCAAGTCATGGAGGGCCAAGAGCAGAAGGCTGCCCTAACTTACCTCAACTTGACGGGGTGTTAGGAAATGCAAGATGAAAATGATGAGGACTATAAGGTCCTTCGATCACTCTACAAACCTGAAATATAGGATGGGGCTAGGCGAGCCGGTTTTCAGGTTCAACACTTTGCCTTAGGAAAATATTTACCCGAAGATGGAAGTGCGGTCTTGGGATGGCAATGCGGCGCACTGGTGTCTCTCAAGTGTGCTGGCGTCTGTACGATTAGACAACTAAAGAGACAAGGTTGAACATAGGAAAACAAGCTAACCCAACTAACTACTACTAAAGGGCCAAAATAATGCAATTAAGTAAATAAAATACTCTCTAATATGGTACAGTAAACATGCAAGAGTTAGGGTGGCAAGAATGATCTCACAAAGAAATTCGTTTGCTAGCTAGCTCTCCAAACACACATCCACCTACATGCAAAGAGGAGGAAAAATGTTGGGTGGCTATATAGGGGCCTACCTTAGCCAAACCCCTATTTAGGTGTTTCCATCTCCATGGGCAACCAAGAAAGCGAGTATGATAAAGAAATTAATGTAATGGAGGACACTAAAACACTATAAAATAGTAAATGTGCTTACTCAACCAAGTAATAGAGGAGAGGAATAGGAAGCTTACCACCTCCACCAAGAGCGCTCAAGGCTAATGGAGAAGAGAAGGAGAGTATTCAAGCCTTTGTTGCAATGGTGTTGTCCCAAACTTTCTCTACTCAAGTGGTGGAGTAAAGTTGTTGCTATAATGGAGTGCAAAAGTGTTGCTAGAATGCAAGAAGAGTGTGCTAAGAGATGAAGTTGAATGCTTGAAGCTGTGAAGAAGATTGTGTAGAAGCTAGAATGCATGTAGGAGGGAATTTAAAGGAGAGATGAAGAAAACAACCATATTCGAGTAGGTCAGCTAAAGGGGGCATTGCAAGTCGACTGCCAATGAGAAGTATAACACCTCTGCAAGTTTAGCCGCAAGAATCTGCCAGGGATGTAAGCGCACTACATGGATGTCTACACGTTGCGTAGGTGTCCCTGACAAAAATTCTCCCACCAATGCTTAAAACAAGTGCCAAGTGGAATGAAAGAAACATGCTTAGGTGTAATTAAACCCCCAAACTTGGTTTCTAAAGTGGAGCAAGGAAAAAATGGGAATTTGCATAAGGGGTGCAAATTCACTCCTATATATTTTCCCCCACTTTAGCGAGCACAAGTACTAATGGGTGCTTTTGTAAAGTAGATTGGAGAAGAGTAGGGTTAGAAATTTATACTTGAACCGTCGAGGAAGTAGACCATGATTTAACAAACTTGAAAGTGTCGGGAAAGTGAAGGACTTCATAGCTTCTTAGAACTATGAAGTTGAAGAAAGAAAGTGTCTTACAGGCCCGTAGATCTGCAAGGAGGCAACCCCCAATATTTCTCACATGAAGGAGGACCTGTGAAGTAAGTGCCTTATAGGCCTGCAGACTTGCAAGGAAGGTGTCCCCCAAGAACTCTCACATGGAGGATACCCGGGAAGTGTCCCCTAAGATCTCTCACATGGAGGAAGCTAGGAAAGCACCCTACAAACCCGCAAACCTATAGGGAAGGTATTCTCTAAGATCTCTCACATGAAGAATATCCAAGGAAGCACCTTATAGACTCGCAGAACTATAGAGAAGGTAACCCCCAAGATCTCTCGCATGGAGGAAACCCAAGAAAACACCCTATAGACCCATAGACCTGCAAGGGAGCCACCCCCAGGATCTCTTGCATGGAGGAAGCTCAAAGGAAGCACCTTACAGGATCTCAGACTTGCAGGGAGGTATCCCTCAAGATCACTTGCGTGGAGGAAACCTAGGAAAATGAACTTCGTAAAGTCAGGATGCGGCCACGTAGGAAAGTAGGCAGACGGTTGCACATACCATCGATAATTTGGAAGACTTTCAAAGGGGTCCCTCGGGAACCTGTTGTGAAGAAGGGGTCCACTCAAGGGAAACACAATTTGAAAGCAGATATTTTCTTTCTCAAATCAATTCATCATCAAGGGATCATTTTGAAAGATGTTCATTTCATCAAAGAATTTGAAAGGAAGAATATGCCCCCACATGAGGGGAAGGTCAAATCTATTCCCACTCCGGAGGAAGGTTTTCAAGTCCTTTCTTTACAAACCCATGATGAAGGAAACAAGTTCTTCCAGGGTTCCAAGTTGAGAATACAATTCTAAAATATTTGTGAAGACTTTCGAGAAAAGATTCATTGGAAACGAATGCATTTTTTGAAAATTGAAATGTTGAAGAAAGAAATTGTCACACATGAGAGGGACAACTGAAGCAAAGAAGAGAGAAATATAAAGGGAAAGAAAAAGAGAAAAACGCAAAGGACACAAGGGTAGCCTGATATTTCAGGGTTAGAATTGCTCATTAATATATATATGTATGTATAATAATAGTATATAAATGAATTTTCATCAACGCCCTACTATATCAGACCATGTGAAGAATGTACAAGAAAAAAAAGTAAAAATAAAAAATTGGGTCAACATGGAAGGGAAGCATAAATGCTCCCAATGCTTTGCATTGTTTCAGGAAGGTTTACGACACAAAAACCATACCTATATCCAAGGACCAACAAGGGTGACAAGGGTCATCTAAGCACACATAGCATGATCATGGGGGAACACATCACAAAACACACACACACGAGATCAAGAAAAGGCCTCCTCCTAACATTGATCGACTAGGAGGTCATTTACTTCCCACTCTAGATCATTATGAGGGGAAGGAGGATGAACTTGCAGTGGTGGGATGTTAAGAGGAGGAGCATTTGGCCCTCCTGCAACAAGGGCTAAGGAAGAAGGCCCCACAAGGTCTTCTTCACTGAGCTCTTGTGGAGCTAAGGTCAATGATTTCGTGAAGATCGCTGACAAGGCCGAGACTTCATCCACAGAGTTAAACATGCACCTTACAAGAGCGTCATGTCTAACTTCAGTGGATGGGGCAGGCTATGCCTGAGATTCATTGCTAGGCTCGTCAAATGACTTGGGAGTGGTGATGAATTTAGGGGAAGTTGGTGGGCTACTCTTACATCCTTCATTGCTAGAAGGACCACACTCCACCTTTTCCTTCATTAGAGGAGACGAAATCCCCACAGATGAGGCTAGAGGTGTGGAGGAAGAGAAGGAAATAACTGTAGTGAATACAATCGAGGTATTAATCATATCCATGAGCTTCGGGAAAGGTTGGATATCCAAAATGAACATCAACAAAGGTGGTTCCACTGAAGGAGTGATGAACACCTATACCCCTTTGGGGTTAGGCACATTCATACTCGCAATAGAATCCGAAAGAAAGGTGGAACTAGACTAAAGAGAAGTCAAAGGAAGGGGAGAGGAAGACACTGTAGGAGGCTATGAAGCATGGGCAGTCATCTCTTCCTCCTTCCTTTGCGAGGTGGCTTGCTCAGCCAAGAGAGCCTTTTGCCGACGCTTGTGCTCGCGCGAAAGGTGGTTTCTACGACTCTTTGAGTTGGAGGCTGGAGGCTGTGAAGGAACATGTTAGCTCTTAAAAACGCAGGCTGAATGCCTCAAGAGGCTGCCAATCTCTTGATACGTTTCAGGGTAACAGAACAAGGCTTGAAAAAATAAAACCTTCTACTCTTCTAGTGCTGCAAGACCAAGGCGGGTGTACCTTTCTGAATAGTGCAGACTTAACTTATAATAATCCTTCTGGAATGCTTTGTCCACAGTGAACAAACCAAACTCAATATCTATCTACTGATCTAGAACCTAGGATGCTTAATTAACTGATATAAAGAAACTAGAATGGATTCAAATAGTGAAATGCAGAGACTAGTGCCTTGTTGGGTAGGCAGAGTCAAATGAGATCAGGATGAACAACACATTCTGAGAAAACACAAATTATTGGCATTTATGTGTTTACAACTTGTATAAACTTGCAACAATATGATTACTAAGTTCTACTTCAGTAATCCACAATGAATTTCTCTGATTACAGTGATCAATAAAAGGATTTAATCTTTGCTTGAAAGAACCAGTTGATTAATCACTCAAATTCAGCAAATGTGTTGATAAATTGAACATAAAATTGTTATGTCAACTTAAATAACCAGAAAAACCAATCATGGAGACAACTTAGCAGTATTTCTTCATTTTAACTCAACAGATAACTGACACCAGAAAAATGCAGCAACATCAACTAAATCTCATAAATACCTCCATTGTGAAAATCATGCAACAATAGCCTCTAGTTTGATGATTTTATTCTAATGTATCTCCTTACACTGTATCAAAAAATCTCATCTCTCGTCCCCTCATTAACAATTACATCATGCTTATATACACACTAGCATGAGAAAATATCAAAATAGAACATCATGTCGGCCTGAGCATGAAAATCGAGCTCCAAAATATGTCGGCCTGCAACGGTTATTCAAATAGACTCATGTTGGCCATAGTGATGTAATTCCATTTTTACCAATAAGCAGTTGGCGAGACATATCGCAACTTATGCCGAAGGCAATTCAAACGTTTATCGTTCTACTTGAATATTGTTTTCACATTCGCTGTAGCTACCAGCACAATATATCGAAGCCATGTAATAGCCTTTTGTTCCATCCGCATATCGCTATAGCCTATCCGGGTCGGTGAAACGTTATACAGATTCATCGGGCTACACCGAAGATACTATTTACTTTCAAGTCACAGTAACATCCCACATGTTACATCGAAGTTTGAGAGTAGCCCCATGCTTTTCTTTCGTTTCGGTATAGCCAACCACAATCGGTGAGATACTACATAGAAAGTCATTAGTTATGCCCAAAGCAAACCTTATACATTTTGTTATGTCGCTATAACCCCTTGCTTCTCTTGCCAAAGAATGCCGATTATGCGTATTGCTATAGCATACCGCTCTCAGAGAGACCATATATTGAGATTACAATGTTAGGCTGAAGATTCATATATAGCCTTGTATCGGTGTAACACAAGGATTCTCTCACTGACAACTAGTCCTTACATAGCTCCGCCAGGACACAAATATTTTCATACCGACAAAGGCCACCCATTCAATACATGTCACTATAGCCTATTGCTCTCGGGGAAACCCTATGTAGATGAGTTCCATGTTACGCCGAAAGTCACCCTGAGACCACACACTCGCCAAGACACCACCAACCTTATAACGATGTGTATATCAAAGTAAATCAACGTGTAAGGTGGGCGAGACCGAAGGTCACTCGCCACAACCTTACACCGATAGCAACAACCTATAGCGATACATCATCCTCCACATGAAAATTCGCTATAACACATAGCTCCTCGCCATAACCCCTCGCTGAAAAATTAAACTCTCACTGAAATGACAACTTATACACCGGTCGGTAAGACAAAAGAAGATCGGGGAAACCTCAACTCGATAGCCAAAACACATGCCGAAAGAAGCCTCCGCCGTTGCCAACACAAGAGACATGTCTTACTGATAACCTGCAACAAGAAATATTGAAACATACATAGGTCGGGGAGACATATGGATCCCTATGCCGACATGAACTAGAATGAAAATATGCAAGACCCAATGGACTCGAAGGGGAAATATGGAAAAATATGGAGGAAATATGCATGAAGAGAGGGAATTGCATCAAAGGTAGGGCTCACTTGGAGGATTATGAGTAAAATCAATTGTGTGAAAATATCATTTTTTATAGTTCCAACAGTGGTTCCATCTGGGGATGATTGAGTGTAAGATCAATGTAAGGATCCAGAATCTCTGGGAGAGCAAACTAGACAGAGGAAGAGCCAATGAGCAGCAATGGAATGAATGGCAATGGAAATTGATGTAGAGAATGCAAGATGGAAGTGGAAATGGATGCAAACCTAAACTACTGTGCATGGAGAATAATTTTAAAGAGGACCATCAAGAGTTGTCCATGCACTGGCAACCCTTAATCCTCTGTGATGCTCAAGAGAAGAAAAGCTTCAAGAATTGCCCATGAACAGGAAATTCTTGATCTTCACCAACCATGTTTTGTAGATAGTATGAATCTTCACCTCCTTTTCCAACAACAACAGATGGTCCCAGCCAGAGAGCTTCAAATTTACCATGTTTTCCCTTCTCCTGACACTTTGCATTCCACATTAACACCTAGTCACTCTCTTCAAAATTTCTATTCTTTGCCTTCTTATCAAACAGATATTTCATCTGTGCCTGTAACTTCATGTTTTGACTTTGGGCCTCTCTTCTTGCTTCATCAAGCTCAACAAGTTGTTCCATTATGTCTTCCATAGGCTCAGGAACTTCCAAATCTTCTTGTAAAACAAACTTATAGACTAGTAACAAATTCTGCATAGGCATCCTGGCCTGTGCTCCATACACTAGTTCAAATGGTGATTTTCCAATTGTCTTCTTCACAGTGATCCTATCATCCCACACAGCCAGCTTTAGCTTCGAATGCCAAGCTTTCTTGTTATTTTCTAGCATCCTTTTTATAATCTTTAAAAGACTCTTATTGCTTGACTCTGCTTGACCATTGGCATGTGGATGATAAGGAGTTGCATAAGAAATAGTAATTCCATACCTTTCACAAAAACTTTTGAATTCATCTGATCTAAAGCACATCCCATTGTCTGTAATTATCCTCACTGGTGTACCAAATCTGGTGATAATGTTATCCATCAAGAAATTAATCACTATCCTACTTGTAGCCTGCTTGGTTGGGACTGCCTCCACCCATTTTGTAAAATAATCAGTGGCAACTAATATCCATCTATGTCCTCCACTTGACCTCTCTTGTATCTCTCCAATAAAATCAATTCCCCATTGATGAAAAGGGGCATCTTCTTGCTGAGGTCGAAGTGGCAAAGCACCTTGATATTTCAATTTACCAGAATTTTTTTGACAAACTTCACACTTCCTCACATGTGTAAAGGAATCATTAAAAACTTTTGGCCAATAATACCTAGCCCTGAGAATCTTGTGTGCAGTTGTCTTTGCTGAGTAGTGACCTCCACAAACCCCTTCATGCATTTCACTTAGAACATGCTTGGCCTGTGATTCATCCAGACAGAATAATAATACACCACCTCTATTTTTCTAGAACAAATCTCCATCAATGAAAACATACTTTGATGCTTGCAATTTCAAAGTTCTCTTCTGGCTGTCACTTAGCCCATCTGGACACTTCATGTATTTAAGATAATGCATAACATCAGTATACCATGGAGTATGCTCAATGCTTGCAATTGTAGCCCCTTCCTCAATATTGCAAATCTGATTTGCCTCAATATTGGCTTCTACCATCGGTCTTGCCAAACCCTGGCCTCTAACTAGCTTAGTGATTTGTATTTCCATGTCGAACTCTTGAATCTTGTTGATCCTCCTGCACCTTTTCCCTGTGACTTCAGATTGTATTAAAATATCTTTAATAGAAGCATGAGGGACATAAGCAATCACTTTTGCTCCAACAAGATATGGTCTGAATACTTTTACAGCTTTTACCAACGCAAATGCTTGCTTTTCCATAATATCATACTTCAATTCAGACCCTTGTAATGATTTACTAAAGAAAGAAAGAGGTTGTTCATAACCATCATCATTTTTTTGTAACATATCTACAGCAATAGTATGCATTGAGGTAAAAGAAAAAACCTGAAAAGGCTTTGCAAAATCTGGAGATTTAAGAACAAGAGCCTCTTTGATAGCCCTCTTGATGGACAAAAGCATCCAAAGCTTCAGCAGTCCAATCAATCTTTTGTCCTTTCTTCAACATTTTAGATATGGGCTTGACAATCTCAACAAAATTAGAAACAAATCTTCTGAAAAAATTAATTTGACCGAAGAACGATTGTATCGCCTTGACAGTTTTAGGAATAGGGATTTTATCAATAGCTTCAACTCTCTCAGGATCTATTTTAATTCCTTCTTTTGAAACAATATGACCCAAGAGCTTACCTTCTGTGACTGCAAAATGACACTTCTTTGGATTTAAACTAATACCATATTCAAGAGCTTTGATAAATACCTTTTCAAGATGTTGCACATGATCTTCAGCCCTCTTTGAGTAAGCAGTCAAGTCATCTTGATACACCACCATGATAATGTTAATCAAATCAGCAAATGTAACATCCATGGCTCTTTGGAAAGTTGCTCTAGCATTAGTGAGACCAAATGGCATTCTTATGTATACATATGTTCCCCAAGGAGTGGTGAATGTTGTCTTGTATTGCTCAGATTCCTTGACTCTAACCTGATTGTATCCAGAAAATCCATCCATCATAGACAATAACTCACACCCTGTCACTTTATGCAGTATGGCTTCCATATTTGGTAGAGGATAATTATCCTTAAGAGACGCCATGCTCAGATTTCTAAAGTCAACACACAATCTGATGTCACCATTCTTCTTTCTTACAGGAACTATATTTGAAACCCATGTTGAATGTCTAGTTGGTTTAATGATTCCTCCCTCCCTGAGCTTAGTTAATTCCTCCTGCATCTTAGGCTCCAATACTGGATTTATTGGTCTTTGCTTCTACCTAAAAGGCTTGGCGTCTAGCTTCAATGGTATTTCATGCTGAAATAAATCTTCCCTGTATGCTTTCAGATCTTCATATGACCAAGCAAAAGCATGTTTGTACTTTCTCAACAATTCTATTGGCATTCTTCTAATTGCAGGGCTGATCTTCTTTTGCTTCATTAAAGATCTATCATTTCCATCATATACCCTTTCCAATGCCACTAGACCCTTGGGCAATTTATTTGTTTTGAGCTGTAAGATCTCCTTGCCAAGCATAGTTTGTTGTCCATCTACTTCTTCGACAAAAGCATTGAAATCAATCTCCTGAGCTTCATACTGATCTACGCAATGAAGAAATTTCAAAAGATCATCATCATCATTGAAAACTTGCCAGCTATAAATGTTATCAGGAACAACAGGCCTCGTCTTGAACTCCATCTGTGATACACCAGCCAGTGTGATATCATCTCTTTTCAGTGCTACATTTGCTAAAAAATCAACCATTATGTTTTTTGACCTGTCAACCCACTCAATCGAAAAAGAATCAAATAATTCAATTGTGTCCCATACAACATTCCTATATTGTTTTAATCTTTTGTGATTTGGTGCATATTTTGATTTAATCTATGAAACAACCAACTTAGAATCGCCCAAAACAGCCAGCAACTTAATCTTGTGTTTCACAGCTATGTTCAAACCTATCAATAAAGTTTCATATTCTGCCACATTGTTTGTACATTCGAATGCTAACAAGAAAGAATATTTAAAAGTAATACCTCCAGGTGAAACAAATACAATCCCAGCTCCATTACCTTCTTGGCTGCAGGCCCCATCAAAATACATCTTCCAGACACCATTGCAATCAAGTGCAGCATGTTTCTCAATTGGGTCACTATTCGCTAATTCTGGCTGAGCTGGTTCAATCTTAAAACTCCCCAGGTCAACATCACATAAACAATTGATCTGATCTTGTGGCACATTTTCAACAAGTTGGTTCATTCTTGGCTCTCTGTATAACTTGACCTCCTGACCATTCACTGGTATAGTAGCATAAGATAAATCAAATTGAACATTCCCACCTACAGCTGCAGTCCACTATCTTGACAAAAGCATCCCGAATTGAGGAGGAGTATCAATAACTGTTATGTCTATATTATATGTTGCATGCGGATATGTAGCCAATTTGACCTCAACATCTTTTATAATACCAACTATAGGAACAGGTCGATTATCCATAGCATAACACTTCCCTTCACATGTATCAACCCACATGCCAAGTTGTTTCATTACTCCTACTGGCATAATGTTTATAGCGGCCCCAGAATCTATCATACAATTCCTCAGCAACTTATTATTTATTAGCAATGTGGTAAAGAAGGGATCAACTTGTGGGGAGGTTGTTAAAACGTCACCTAGATAGACCTCTGAATTACTTATCTTTTCCTACCTATTGACTTCTTCAGAACTCATATGCTTTTCATTCCCATTTGTAATCAATTTAACAACACTATCTCTGTACTCCTTAATTCTCATCAATTCAATTAATGTAACAGACATTTTTACCTGGGATAATGCCTGGGTGAAATCAAAAGAAGAACCCTCCGTCTTGACAGTATTCTTCTGTTTTAGCACTTCTCCTTTGCTTTCCTCTTTTTCTGTTTTACTAGGCTGATCAGACCTTTGCAGTTCCTTGTGTAATTTTGCAACTTTCTGTTCTTGGTCAGATGTCTTTTCAATTTTATTATGCTGCTTGTTTTCTGGCTTCTTTACAGTATCCTATGTTGCCTTTTGGTCCTTTATAAAAATTCCCCTAGGAACTCCATCTGGCTCATTTACTTTTCTGTTTCTCAACCAGTACTTACTTCGTGCTTGCTCAACTGCAGCAACAGTAATTCTTTTTATTTCATCTGCTGTAGGTCTTCTCACATTGCACTGAATAGGTGCCTCAATAGGAAATGACTCTATGCAATCTTCATCAGAATCATAAAAAATCTACTGCTCAGCCATATGGATATTATACTTCTGATTGGAGACATCGTATTCATAACCTTCATCTTTTGAAGATGAGTTTCTTTCTTCAGCATGGTGAAGAATATTTGAAGTCAAATATACCTTGTGGTCTTCTCCATCATTTTCTATCAACATTCCCTCCTCTTGCATCTTATGAGCTACAACACAATAGTCTGGAGAATGTGGCTGATTACAGACTTCACAAAAGTAACTATTACTCACCATGTAAGTCCCTTTCTTGCTCAGTGGATCTGGAGTTTCTTTATTTCTGGGCCTAGTTGCCATAGGTTTCCCATCTTTCCAATCTATATTTTAAGGTATATCATGTAGCCTTGGCCTTTCATTTCTGTATGTATTCTCTTGTCTGTACTGATAATTATTTTGCTGGGGAGGCCTCGGGTTGTCTCTTTTATTAGTTACACCACCAACCTTCCTATTGTTTTCAATTGTCAATGCAACCTTCTGTGCTTCAGCCAAGTCTCTTGGAAATCTATTTCTCAGTTCGTACCCTGTTTTGGGATCAAATGCACTTAAATAAATACTCAATGTAGTAGAATCTGACAACTTTGATCCAAGAGGGACTTTAGTATGAAACTTGTTGAACTTACGGTTGAAATCATAGATTGAATCATTCTGATTTTTCTGAATCCTCACCAATTCATGAAGAGCTGCATCTGGAGCACTTTGATTCCCAAATTATTCTAAGAATTTGTCTTGAAATGCTTGGAGAGAATCATTTGAATATGCTGGTAAGCTGTTAAACCAATCCCTAGCATCTTCAATAAGTGACATCATAAACAACCTCATATGCAAATCTTCATATGGCATACCTATGTCTTGAATGGACATATTGAAATTCCTTAGATGTTCTTCAGCAGTAATTGCATTGTTCCCTACAAACTTGAGAATCATACCTCTCCAGCTACCATCCATAGGGTAAGGAAATAGATTGAAACCTGCCAAGTCAAACTGCCTAATCATCATTGCGTATTGGTGAGGGGGAGGCATAGGTGGATGCTAATACTAAGGCATGTGATTATTGTACTACGCATTATGATGTGGGATATAATTCTGACCAGGCGGTGGATACATACCTGTGTGCTGTGTGGGAATATGAGATGGACGGTTTGGTTGCCTGTAATGATTTCCACCCTGATGGTGAGGAGACATGGGTGGACCAGAAGGCCCTGCGCCATGACTGCCCTGCTTGTGAGGTGGGACATACTTTGGGCCACCAGATGTTTGATCATTAAGTTGGGTCTTCTGTAATTTAGCTTCTAGCTCCCTTATTCTCTCCTCTTTCTGCTCCAACAGTGCTTTTGCTTCATCAGGAAGCTCATGATCAACAATGATATTTTGGCTACTCTTCATCCTCTGATCATATTCATGCTGAATTCTGAGTCGTTCAGGCTCAAGTCTAGCTTCAAACTCAGCCTGTTTCTGAGAATCAAAAGAAAAAGGATTTCTTTGATCTTCAGGAGTATAGGGATTTGTACCTAAATTATCTCTCCATGTGTCATAACGATCATAAGTCTCAAGATGTGCACTAAATGTTTTATCCTTATCTGTCATGCACATATCTTCATTTATTCCTTTTCCTTTATCAGCTTTGTCACCCTTATGTGTCCACTTACTGCTGCCAGCAGGAGCTCCAGTATGACCTCCCCTGTACTGAGATCTTCTTCCATTCATGATGAACAACTGCAAAAATTATGACAGAGTCGCCACTCACTTTAATCAAAATGAGACAAATATTCAATATTTCTTGTTCCCAGCAGAGTCTATTCAAGATTTCTGACTCTATGATTAAGGCCTCGATTCTAATTGGTCCCCAGTAGAGTCTCCAATTTGTTAGCTCTCAAAAATGCAGACTGAATGCCTCAAGAGGTTGCCAATCTCTTGATACGTTTCAGGGTAACAGAACAAGGCTTGAAACAATCAAACCTTCTACTCTTCTGGTGCTGCAAGACCAAGGCGGGTGTACCTTTCTGAATAGTGTAGACTTAACTTTTAATAATCCTTCTGGAATGCTTTGTCCACAATGGTAGATAACAATGAACAAACCAAACTCAATAGCTACCTATTGATCTAGAACCTAGGATGCTTAATTAACTGATATAAAGAAACTGGAATGGATTCAAATAGTGAAATGCAGAGACTAGTGCCTTGTTGGGTAGGCGGAGTCAAATGAGATCAGGATGAACAACACATTCTGAGAAAACACAAATTATCTGGCATTTATGTGTTTATAACTTGTATAAACTTGCAACAATATGACTACTAAGTTCTACTTCAATAATCCACAATGAATTTCTTTGATTACAGTGATCAATAAAAGGATTTAATCTTTGCTTGAAAGAACCAGTTGATTAATCACTCAAATTCAACAAATGTGTATTGATAAATCAAACATAAACTTGTTATGTCAACTTAAATAACCAGAAAAACCAATCATGGAGACAACTTAGCAGTATTTTTTCATTTTAACTCAACAGATAATTGACACTAGAAAAATGCAGCAACATCAACTAAATCTCATAAATACCTCGATTGTGAAAATCATGCAACAATAGCCTCTAGTCTGATGATTTTATTCTAATGTATCTCCTTACAGTGTATCAAAAAATCTCATCTCTCGTCCCCTCAATTAACAATTGCATCATGCTTATATACACACCAGCATGAGAAAATATCAAAATAGAACATCATGTCGACCTTAGCATGAAAATCGAGCTCCAAAATATGTCGGCCTGCAATGGTTATTCAAATAGACTCATGTCGGCCACAGTGATGTAATTCCGTTTTGACCAATAAGCAGTCGGCGAGACATATCACAACTTATGCAATTCAAACGTTTATCGTTCTGCTTGAATATTGTTTTCACATTCGCTATAGCTACCAGCACAATATACCGAAGCCACGTAATAGCCTTTTGTTCCATCCGCATATCGCTATAGCCTGTCTGGGTTGGTGAAACGTTATACAGATTCATCTAGCTACACCGAAGATACTATTTACTTTCAAGTTGCAGTAACATCCCACATGTTACATCAAAGTTTGAGAGTAGCCCCATGCTTTTCTTTCGTTTCAGTATAGCCAACCACAATAGGTGAGATACTACATAGAAAGTCATTAGTTATACCAAAAGCAAACCTTATACATTTTGTTATGTCGCTATAACCCCTCGCTTCTCTTGTCGAAGAATTCCGATTATACGTATCGCTATAGCATACCGCTCTCGGAGAGACCATATATCGAGATTACAATGTTAGGCCGAAGATTCATATATAGCCTTGTATCGGTGTAACACAAGGATTCTCTCACCAACAACCAGTCCTTACATAGCTCCGCCAGGACACAAATATTTTCATACCGACAAAGGCCACCCATTCAATACATGTTGCTATAGCCTGTTGCTCTCGGGGAAACCCTATGTAGATGAGTTCCATGTTACGCCGAAAGTCACCCCAGGACCACACGCTCGCCAAGACACCGCCAACCTTATAACGATGTGTATATCAAAGTAAATCAACGTGTAAGGTCGGCGAGACCAAAGGTCACTCGCCACGACCTTACACCGATAGCAACAACCTATAGCGATACATCATCCTCCACATGAAAAGTCGCTATAACACATACCTCCTCGCCATAACCCCTCGCCAAAGAATTAAACTCTCACTGAAATGACAACTTATGCACTGGTTGGTAAGACAAAAGAAGATCGGGGAAACCTCAACCTGATAGCCAAAACACATGCCCAAAGAAGCCTCCACCATCGCCAACACAAGAGACATGTCTTGCCGATAACCTGTAACAAGAAATATTGAAACGTACATAGGTCGGGGAGACATATGGATACCTATGCCGACATGAACCAGAATGAAAATATGCAAGACCCAACAGACTCGAAGGGGAAATATGGAAAAATATGGAGGAAATATGCAGGAAGAGAGGGAAATGCATCAAAGGTAGGGCTCACTTGGAGGATTATGAGTAAAATCAATTGTGTGAAAATATCAATTTTTTATAGTTCCAACAAAACAAAAAACTACTGCTCAACCATGGGAACATCCACTATGGTCGTCTTTGATGGAGGAACAGATTCCTAAATAGGAGTAGGAGGAGTGGATCAAGGAGCAATGGGGGGAGTTGACTCAAAAGCCTCGACAACGGGTCTCTTCCTGTTCATTGCTTTGGAAGCAGGGGCAATAAGAGGCCGCAGATCGAATTCCCTTCGAGAACCTTTATTTCTGTTGTATAAAAAATACCATGGTCTATTAGGGAGATCTGAGATCCTGAGCTTGGGCCTACGCCAAGGAGGTATCATTGGACCTAGCGGATAGCTACCAGGTTGACTCATCCAGTACTCCTCCCAAGAAAGGGGAGAGGATGAGGCAGTTTGAGGAAAGGCAACCTTCTCTTTTCCTTTACGGGAAGAAGGAGCCGGCGTAGACTTCTCTCCCTTTTGGGAAGGGGGAGTGGTCGGTGCATATTTCTCCTTCTCCTCTCGGGAAGAGGAGGCGACTGGCTGCTATATCACAGGAAGGGTTAGTTTCGACTGTCCCTTGCCCACAGTCTTATACTTCACATAATTTAGTTTTGACTGTCCCTTGCCCCCAATCTTATACTTTACATAATTCTTGTAAAGAAGGTCCATCCTTGGAGGAAGCAGATCAACTAGGGCAGGCCAAAAGTGATCCAACAGATATCCACCGCGGGATACCAGGGGCTGGTATCCAATGTCATGCACTACATGCACAACAACTTCATGGAAAATTTTTAAAAATTTGTGAACAACGGAGACAATTCCATTCATGGAAGCTAGCTAGGGTATGCCTTGCTTCAACTTGAATAAATATGACTCTAGAATAACATCAAAACTCATGTCAACAACCCTAGGTCCAACTAGGGCAAACAAAGTTATCGAGCCATATGGTTTGAGAGACATACCATCATGTGTACAGATGGTAGATTTTTTTTCTTCATATTCTTCCCTTTGTAATGAATTTAATACTAATGTTTCTTTTGTGATGACATTCACATGGCTTGCGGGGTCTACCAAGACTCCTGTCACAATGTTACCATTGAGGTGAGTAGGAATGTAGAGGGGAGAGGGCTTGTTGTTTAAGGGAAAATCTTGAGATGTGAATGTTATGTCCGACGAACCGAGTGTAGGTATAGTAGTAGACGTCACCATGACCATATTGACATAGGCCTTAGGTTGAGTAACAAAATCAGTGGGATTGATAATCATGTTAGCAAAATGTGATGGAAATGGGTCTGTGTATATCTGTAGTTCACTATTAGCTTTCACCACTGATTTGTTAGCATTTTGTTTACTCCCATCGAGACGAATGGTATCATCCTCGATGCAGTCCTGTATCTCATGGCACAACCACATACAACATTTGGTATCATGTCCATTAACTCGATAGTACTGACAATAAGTGCTCCCATCATACCAATTAGTGTAAGACTCCTTGAGAGGCTTAGGACTTGGCAAGGTTACGATATTATTCTTCAACAATTTCTATAAGATAGAAAAATAAGATTTTGTTAACTTTGTAAACTTTCAGTTATGTCTAAGGCCATTGTCATCAGTAGTGGCTACTACATTCGTAATGGCCTTACCTTTCCTTGAGATTGATACAATGGAATTTCCTTTAGAATGGGATCGCAAGGAGGATCCCACAAACTAAACAATTTTCTGTTGGTATTCTCATAAGGCTGCACACAAATGTGCGAAAGAAGGGTACTTCATAAGGGAAAAATTATCTTTCCAAGGCCTTTGTAAGTTCCCTATGAAAACCTTCTGTACGTTAGAATCAGGTAGTTGATATGAGATTTGTGAAAGGAGCGCTTGATAATGTGCTATGAAATCAATGATTTTTTTGTTATCTCCTTGTTTACATCAGACGAGATCCGAAAAGGTCATCTTCATCTTGATATTAGCTTGAAGTTGTCTAAGGAATTGATTTACAAGTTGGTCAAATGAGAAAATAGAATTGTTAGGCAAGTAACAGTGCCATTCCAGTGTTGTGTCCTTGAGAAATCGGGGAAACCGTTTCTCCATTAAGGCATCATGGTGGAAGAAATCAATGCACAAGGCATTAAAAGTAGGCACATGTGTTTGCAGATCCCCTTTACCACCATATTTTTCAAATTTAGGGATCTCCATTCCTTGCAGGAAGGGAGTGTTGAGGATTGCAACAGACAATGGGCTATTTCATAAGAAGGGCTGAAAGATAGGCTAGGAAGAGGCTTGGAAAAGACTCACCAATTGGCTTTTCATCTTACCCATATTCTAAAGAAGGGTGTTCAAAATAAGGTCATTAGAAGATAGAGGGCTAGAGGAACCTCCTCTAGAACCACCACCAAAGCCACTTCTAGAACCACCATTCGTGTGAGCTCTTCCAAAACTACCACTGGAGCCACCGCCACCAGTAGGGCCTCCACCCGAACCACCACTACTTCTGGAGCCACCACCATGACCTCTACCAGAACTAGTTCCACCAACACCACCTCCAATGCCAAATCCACCACCGCTACCAAATCCTCCACCACTTATCCCACCAAAACCCCCACCACTGGAGGTGATAGGAGGAGAAAAGCTAAATACCAAGGGGGCCTTGTTTACTTTGACAGTTTCAAGTTTTTCAGATACAAAAGGGATGTTGATAGAAGGGACCGCATTAGCCATGTAGACTGATGTGGGAGGCATTAATACTCCTAATTGTCCTTCATAATCTTCAAAAGTGGCTCCTCACATAACACTAAGAGTGTTTGAAGGAGAACACGCTTCTGCCAAACTAGTAAGACTAGCCAGGAGTTCCAAGCCCATTTGATCCTTTCCTATCATGTACTTTAATTCACTAATGACTCGAGTGACCCTAGCCATCTTTGGGTTTCTTTCCAAATGATTTTCCAAAGCACCCAACCCTTTGCTAAGGGTGGATACATATTCTAAAGGGATACAAACAACCTCATACTCATCCACTAATGATGGTGTGGGGGAAGCATGAGGAATGGGGATGTGATTAGCCTCATTAGAGAATCCTAATTCACTCCTTGACAACTACTCTTGTGTGGTCGTACTAACAGTGGGACCAAAGAAAAGGCATGTAGAGAAATTGGTAGTGACCTTTGTCCTTTCCATCGGGAGGTGTCGTACACTTCTCCTAACGATATACCTGGAAGTTGTAGACTAGGTTGTGATGCTCATAAACCTTCACAACACTCAGGCATACATCAGTCGTGGAGTATATGGGGGAGATCTCAACACCAAAAGATGAACAAACGCTAGTTCACGTCAGGTTCACCAAAAATGTAAGAGAGGGGGACCAATCACGTTCAAGGCCCCAGGTCACGGAGGGCCAAGAGCGGAAGGCTTATCTAACTTACCTTAGCTTGACGGGGTGTTAGGAAATGTAAGATAAGAATGATGAGGACTATAAGGTCCTTTGATCACTCTATAAACCCGAAATATAGGATGGGGCTAGGCGAGCCAGTTTTCAGGTTCAACACTTTGCCTAAGGAGCTCTCTGCCCGAGGATGGAAGTGCGGTCCTGGGACAACAATGCAACACATTGGTGTCTCTCAAGTGTGTTGGCATTCGTACGACCAGGCAACTAAAGAGACAAGGTCAAACTTAGGAAAACAAGCTAATAACCCAACTAACTACTACTAAAGGGCCAAAATAATGCTATTAAGTAAACAAAATACTCTCTAATATGGTAAAGTAAGAATGCAGGAGTTAGGGTGGCAAGAATGATCTGACAAAGAAATTCATTTGCTAGCTAGCTCTCCAAAAGCACGTTCACCTACACACAAAGAGGAGGAAAAATGTTGGGTGGCTGTATAGGGGCCTACCTTAGTTAGACTCTCATTTAGGCATTTCCACCTCCATGGAAAGCCAAGAAAGTGAGTATGATAAAGAAAGTAATGTAATGAAGGACACTAAAACAATATAAAACAATAAATGTGCTTACTCAACCAAGTAATAGAGGAGAGGAATGAGATGCTTACCACTTCCACGAAGAGCACTCAAGGATAATGGAGGAGAGAATGAGAGTACTTGACCCTTTGCTACAATGGTGTTGTCCCAAAAATTTTCTACTGAAGTGGTGGAGTGAAGTTATTGCTGCAATGGAGTGCAATAGTGTTGCTAGAATGCAAGAAGAGTGCGCTAAGAGATGAAGTTGAATGCTTGAAGCTGTGAAGAAGATTGTGTAGAAACTAGAATGCATGTAGAAGGAGGGAATTTGATGGAGAGATGAAGAAAACAACCATATTCGGGTCGATCAGCTGAAGGGGGCGTTACAAGTCAACTACCAATGAGAAGTGTAACACCTCTGTAGGTTCAGCCACAAGAATCTGCTAGGGACGTAAGCGCGCCATGTAGGCGTCCTTGAAAAAATTCCCCCACCGACACTCAAAATATGTACCAAGTGGAATGAAAGCAATGGGCTTAGGTGTAATTAAGCCTTCAAACTTGGTTTCTAAAGTGGAGCAAGGAAAAAACGGGAATTTGCATAAGGGGTGCAAATTCACTCCTATACAGGTAGTGATAGATACCTTCCTCCTCATCTCTTCAGGAAGTAAATAACACCACATATTTTTTGGAAGAATGAAGAAGAAACCCTTTGATGTGTTGTCATTGATGCCAACATTGTTTGTTGATAGTTTTGTATAATCTAGTAAATAGTTTTGGTGACACCTTGATCTGGTAATTTGGTTTGGATTTGCTTGTGTTGTAAGATTGGATTATGCAGTTACAATATGTTGTTTAGGACTACTAAATACATCTATGATCAAGATTTTAGTGATTTTGGGCGATCAAGCTGAAAGTTACAAGTAACAGAAGATCAACATACAATTTTTTGGCTTATATAGTGCAAGATGGTATGAGTTATTTGGTCAGCATTCCTTTGGTGTTTGGTTCAAACTATAATTTTGGGAGTTGGTTTGTAGGTGTTAGAACTACATATATTCTAGATGGTGCATGCTTATATGATCATATGGATGATTGATGCTGGTTACATTGGATTATTTTGTTGTTAGGCCTAATTCCTGGCTGACCTGATACTTGAAATTGTGTATGAAGATTAATATGCATTGCAGATGTTAAAGGGATCTATTTTATATTTTTTCTGACCTAAATCAAGTTTTTCACATTTGATTTGAGAGCGAAGATGTTTATTTTGGAGCTAACAAAGCTATTTTGAATTAAATAGAGCTACATCTAATTAGGCCGACCTAATTGATGTATGCAGATGTAATAAGGTATATATGTGGAACATTTTTGAGTTGCATAATGTGTTGAGAAGGTAATGTGATTTGTGCAAAATCTGATATTGTGCGAAATTGCAAATTTGTATGTGCAAGATCGGAATAAGGGCCGAATTATTGTGAATGTTGAACAACTGCTAAGAATAGCAATATTTTGCATTAAAATATTCATAGGAACTGAATCGAACATAAGGAAGGTGCATCTTACATTAGTTTACACTTTGACTACGTAGCCACTTTTGTTTTGTATCTATTTCTGGTTGTGAGCCTTATAAGGACAACGAGTCTTGGTAGTGAGCCCTTATAATATTTTATAACTGGTTATAATATATTGTGAGCTAATCCTCACCGTGGTTTTTCCCTTTTTGGGTTTTCCACATAAAATTTTTGGTGTTTATGTGTTATGTGGTGTTGTGATTTCTTTGATATTTACATTTATAGTTGTAGTTAGATATGTTTTGATTATTAGTTGGATTGTGAATAAATGGTTTAATAGAATACTGATTCACCCCCCTCTGAGGATTCTGGGTGTTCAACAATGTTTAGTCTTTAAGATAACAAAAGTAATCCCAATAGCTATAACAAGAGAATTCCAATAGCTATAACAAGAGAATCCCATGAATTAGGAAAAGAACAAAGTAAGATTGAAATTTTTCCTCATTGATTTTGACACCAAATGATGCCAATTGAGTCACCAACATATTAAATGCTTCTAGGTGGTTTGTAATTCATCCACCATCTTCTATTCTCAAGGAATACGGTTTCTTCCTCAAGAAGGTCTTATTCACTAAAGATTTGGTTTGATACTGTTGAATACTCAAAATACTGAGAGGGGGGTTGTATCAGTATTCCATTAAACCATTTACATAATATCCATCCAAGCAATAGCACAATTATAACTATAACAATTAATGAAAGCATGTAATCAACACTAAATGAAAATACACACGAACACCAATATTTTTATGTGGAAAACCCAAAAAGGGAAAAAACATGGTGAGGATTAAATCACAATATAATATATTCGGATATAGAATATTACAAGGGCTCACTTCCAGGACATGCTGTTCTTGAAGGCTCACAACTTGAAATAATTTATAAAACAGAGTATGACTCACTACCAAGAGGTGAATTGAGATAGAATGCACCTTCCTTGTGTTGGAGTTTAGTTTTGGTGAAGCATAGTATATAAAACAATTCTCTGTAAGTGTACTCAACAATTCTATCTACTCACATATACAGTTTCATACATTCACACTTTTTGACTTTCATCCTTTCTCTATTTCATTTCTTCGTTTGCTTTCTTTCTCTATCTTCATAAAAATTTCTTCAATATATACCATATACATTCGCTTTCACTAATTAGGTTGTCCTAATTAGAAAAACCCCATTTAAAATCAAGACAAAATCTATAGGTATTGCCCTCAAAATAATATTCATCTTCGCGCCCAACACAAGCATCTAATATATGATATTAGTTAGTGTGGACCTAAGATAGATCCATTTAGCATTTGAAACACATATTTAAACTCCTCAACATCAATTCATAATTAGGTCAGCCAGAGTTAGACCTAAAACATCGAAAAATTCAAATGTATATGCAATTCATCAAACATGTAACACAAAAACGTGTCAACACATCAAATTATCCTTTAGACGACATCAAATAACTTATCTACAACTCTGCAAGGAAAGATAATTAAATATGAGAATACACAGAATCTCCCACATCAATGCACTCTATAGAAACTTACTATAGTCTTCAGAACAAAACACTATTATTCATATCTTATGTATGCATTTGTATATCATTATAAAATTTTAGTGTAAGACGCATCTTGTAGTCTCAAAATGGTGTACAAAATCCTATAGTGATATCTTTCTTTGAGGTAGAATCCAGACCAATAAAATGATGTACTGAACCAGTAAATAAGCATAACACTATTTTCCAAACTACTAGTAATTGTATCTTTCCAACTATATAGCTAAGTCACTTGAAATCTTGTCAGTGGATGCATATGATATTGAGATAGAATATAATATTAGCTTTTGCTCAAATCTTACAAAATAAGATAATCCAGACCAAAATATCAGATCAACAAACTTCCAATACTAGAGTGTCCATAGCTCGAATCGTATTTACCAGAGCAACTACTGAACTATACAAGTAATGTACATCAATGAAAACCTTCCAATTTCCATTTTTGACATCAATGAAAATCTTTCAATTTCCAACAATCTCCCCCTTTGTTATTAATGACAACACATGATGTGAAAACCATAAAAATTTCTTCTTCTCAACTTTTCATTTCTCTCCCTTGAAAAAAATTCACGAAATTTTTCATATGGTACCTTCTCTCCCCCTTTGACATCAATGAAAAAGGATAAAAAAATATTGAATGCTTTAACAATTTCCTTTAAAAACTTGAATACTCTCCTTGAGGAGTACATCCAAAACAATAGCTATAATCAATAAGAGGTGGTTATCTCTTGAAGTTTTCTAAGAGTGCATGTCCAAGAGGATTTGTCTTCATCTTAGAGCATGTTTGCTTCTGACAAGGCTCTGCATTGATAATTAAGATCAACTAGGATGCATTTTCCTTCAACTAGAGTCTTGGGAGTAATATTCAAGTTTATAATCCTGTCAACCAGAGAGAGAGCATAGTAGACAAGTGTGAACTTAATCTTTATTAGATCTCCGAGCTTTCCATATTGTTCAATCATTTCTCCTTTCTCCTTATGCAATGCAAGATATTCTTCATGCAACTTTGTTAAACCATACCAATTTTGATCATCCAAATCTAGAGCTGGATTAAAGGTGTTGGATGCATACTTTATTTGTGTCTCAATTGTGTCATCAACATCCTCAAATCTTTGAATCACATTAGACCATGTCCAACAAAATGAGAATAGACTTCAAGCCTCTTTCTCACACTCTTGAACTTCTCCAAGTATCTCAAGTGCAATGCTATGTGTAGACTTGCACCTATCTTCAATTTCCAACAATCCCTTTTATTTCACCTAAGTGACCATTTCACTTACTTCTTGACTCTTCAATTCTTTGAGTTTATTAGTTAGTAAATTCGTGCTTTCCATGATAGACTACAAAGAACTGGTGACTGCTCTAGGAACTATCCGAAGGAGTGCCTTTCTCCTAGCTAGCTACCTGAGTCTCCTTGGACCTGGCTTAGTTTGAGAAATTAATGCATGAACCTCAGTAACTTTTCTCTTTTCTCCGGAGGTAGTCATTGATTTACCAAAGACCAGCTTAGATATTTCAAGAATTTCTTGAGCTATTTCAGTATAAGTTCCAAATCTAAGTCTACTGGGATCTTGAGGGCAAGTCGAGTGAGTCAGATAGAGAAATTTATTTTTTCGAAAAATACAAAAAAGATCTTTTTTCCCAAGATCTACAAAAATGGAATAAAAATGAAGCAAAATTTGTATTTTATCTATTCAAATTTGTACATTAATAATATCTAGAAAAAATATAGGAAAATGTGTGAGGAAAACAAGGATTATGAATATATCGAAACAAAACCTGTAGAAGACAGATTCAATTTAGAACGTTTTAAGCATTTGTGGTTTTTGTGCAAAAATTGTGAGACCCTTCTCTATAAGAAATCTTTAGTAGAACAAAAAGGTGTTTGTGCAGAATGTGGAGCTACTCTGCAAATGACTAGTTCAGAGCGAATTGAACTTTTAATTGATAATGGCACTTGGCACCCTATGGCCATGAATTTATCTATGATAGATCGTTTAGAGAAAAAAAATACGACGTTTGACATCAAAATGGTTTGAAAGATCTCATTTTTATTGTACAAAATAATTTATTACAAATATTTTTACAAATAGTTTAAAAAAAAAAATACTACAAACACTAAAGCGTTGAAAAAATTAGTAGCATACAACAATACTCTTGTTAATATCCTTAAGGTTGTATTAGAAAAGAAATTCATAAAATATTTGAATTTAGGTGCAAAAGAAACTATTATGATACTACAAGACATTATTGGTACAAGTTTGAAAATAGTTCAATTTGTACTTCTTGAAATACATAAAAGAATAAAAGATGAATTACATAGGTTTGCACTTTTCAATAAAGCATTATTTAATGACGAAATTTCTAGGTTTCTTCCTAAAACTTCTTCGAAAGATAGGGGGAATGATGAGTTTGACATCAATTCTATGGGTTTTGAAGAAATGGTGCGTGAAATTGAAGAATTCCTAATTTTTGAATTGCTAATAAAATTAAATAAACAATTAGCCCACTTAGTAGAACAACTACAAACAAAAGATAAGTTCTTGAAAGTAATGGCGGTAAACTTAATCAAACTAGCACTTTATTTTCCGGAAGAAAAAAGAAAAACAAGAAAAATAAAAAAAATATTTCCTTTTTATCTAGGAAATGATCTAGAGATAGATTACTTTTTATGGCTGTGAAAACATATGGTGATCTGTTTGATAGAAACATATCTAGTCTTGAAAAAATTCAAATATTGGTTTAAAAACCATTGTTGTGGTTTACTCAAAGAAGAAGAATCTTCTCATTTTGGTTCTGGTATTCACATAGAATACGTGAAAAAACAAGATCACTACCAGTGTTATCAGATGATACAAGATTACCTGGATTAGATGATATAGGAGGACATGGATCGGATGATAGAGGATCAGGTACAAGATCATACATAAATATTTCTCCTTTACTATCATTTACATTTACAAATAAAATATCTAGATTTAGTACTTACAGAAAAAAGTGTTAGTCTATTTGAAAAAAATCAATATATTTTAAATGTCGATTCAAGATCGAATAAAACAAAGATCAAAAATTGGATTGAAATTTTCTTCAATGTTAAAGTAATAGGAGTCAATAGTTATTGACCTCCACAAAAGAAAGAAAAAAGAGGAAATATAAAACAAATAATGAAACATATAATTAATTATAAACGTATGATTATTACACTAAAACCAGGTTATTCTATTCCACTTTTTCCTTCAAAATAAAAATTATTTAATTTCAATAAATAATAACATGACCACCCATTCGTACATGACTTTACTCTAGGCACACGTGATAAATCTCTATCAAGTTTTGATGGAAAAGTTCAATCTCATCCACAAAAGAAATTGACTTCTGGCTAGCATCGTTGTGGCAAAGGTCGTAATAACAGTGGAATTATTACCATACGACATAGAGGAGGAGGTCACAAGCATCTATATCGTCAAATTGATTTTCGACGTAGTGAGAAAAACATATTGGGAAAAATTGTAACAATAGAAAGCGACCCTAATAGAAGTGCATATATCTGTCTTGTGCACTACATAGATGGTGAAAAGACATATATTTTGCATCTGAGAGGGATTATGATTGGAGATACTATTATCAGGATTATGCAAGATTATATATGAAAGACCCTTTTTTAGCTTTGTCTTTATCTTTATGTCTGCTATCTCTAGGAGGTATTCCTCCACTAGCAAGTTTTTTTGGAAAACTTTATCTATTTTGGTGTGGATGGAAAGCAGGCTCCTATTTATTGGTTTCGATAGGACTCTTTATGAGTGTTATTTCAATATATTATTATTTGAAAATAATTAAGTTATTAATGATTGAACGAAACAAAGAAATAACTCCCCACGTGCAAAATTATAGATTATCTTCTTCAATCTTAAAAAATTATATCAAATTTAGTATGATTGTATGTGTAATAGCATCTAGTTTACGGGGGATAGTAATGAATCCAATTGTTGCAATTTACCAGGATACATTATTTTAGAGTATTTATATAAACCTTTTTCTTACTAACTGAAAAGACTAGGATTTTCCCTTATATTCTTAAAATGGCAGGGAATAGGCTGAAATTATCAGATGAACTTCTAATTACAAAATCAACTTGATCATTAAATTAGAAGTTCATTTTGTACCATGTAATATACTTTTTCATTAAAGATTCATTAATATTTATCAATTCAAAGTTCTTTTAAATCATAAAAGTGATCTGTAACATATGGGTCCAGAGATATGGATAAATAAATCTGGATATGAAGATAATGATTATATTGAGATATGGTTTTTACCACTGGGCAGAAAAGGCGTTTTACATCTCGTAATGATCTATTGAGCACCTATCAAATATGTCATAATAAATTTGAACACCTGCCTCAAAGCGACTTTCGTATCATAGTCGCTCTAGTTCTGAACTAGGAAATAAAGAGAGGAACGAGTTGAGAATATATATATATTTTTTCTTTTTTCAAAATTTCGGTGGGTTTTTTCTCATGTCTCGTCTGGAAAGAGGAGAACTCAATAATCATTCGTTCACCGGAACCAGAAGTAAAGATCATAGTGGAGAGGGATCCTATTAAAACCTCTTTTGAAAAATGGGCTAAACCCGGTCATTTCTCAAAGACACTAGCTAAGGGACCTAATACTACCACCTGGATCTGGAATCTACATGTTGATGCTCACGATTTTGATAGCCATACCAATGATTTGGAAGAGATCTCCCACAAAATATTTAGTGCTCATTTTGGTCAATTAGCTATCATATTTATTTGGCTAAGTGGGATGTACTTTCACGGTGCTCATTTCTCTAATTATGAAGCATGGCTAGGCGATCCTACTCACATATCATAGAATTATAGAACATATAATGGAACTATGCATGAACCACATGAATTGCATGGAGGCCCTCTATTTTGGCCATCATTGGAGGCCCTGGGCCCCTACTAGATTCTAGTTTCCCTAGAAGGGTAGGCCCTACTCAATTCTAGTTTAGGCCCCTATCCCTAGCATACCTCTACCTCTTCATTCTCTCTTTTGGGGCGGAGAGACTAGACCCCAAGCTTCACTATAGTTCCAGGATAGACTACCACCAGTGCCAGTGGCTCTGCTCTGGGTCGACCCCACCATCTAAGGCTTCACCCACCACCCGGAAGAGCTTCGCTCACCACCCTATTCTCCTTAAAAAATACATGGTCGGTGGGGTTGGGAATGAAGGAGGGGTCTTTTTCTTGGCTTCCTCCATTTACTCAGGAGAGAATAAGGTTTAAGATGTGAGGGACCTAAAAAAAAAGCAGGGCCAAACAATGTAATATGCTACAATCATATAAATAAGGAAAAGTAAAACTCAAAATGAGATATTTCGAATAACAAATTCGGAAGATAAAAAAGAAATAAAAGGAGATCAAAAGATGAAAATAGCAGTTTATGGAAAAGGCAGAATCGGTAAATCAACCACTAGTTGTAATATTTCAATTGCCCTAGCTAGACGTGGTGAAAAAGTGTTACATATTGGATGTGATCCCAAACATGATAGTACTTTTACTCTAACAGGATTCTTGATACCTACAATTATAGATACTTTGTAGTCCAAAGATTATCATTATGAGGATATTTGGTCCAAAGATGTTATTCATAAAGGTTATGGAGGGGTAGATTGTGTGGAAGCTAGGGGGCCACCCGTAGGAGTTGGATGCGGGGGATATGTGGTAGGAGAGATTGTGAAATAATCCTTTTTATATTTATTTAGAACTATTCCAAAATCAATACTATAATTTCCCAATCATTTTTTCCCAATATCTATTCTGAATTTTGAATCCACAATAGGTAGATTTATCAGGCATACACGAATGCATACTTCACAAGCAATACATTTATCAAATTCAAAGTGGATCCTTCCACGAAATCATTATGATGGGATCAATTTTTCATAGGGATATTGAATAATAATAGGTAAATGATTCATGTGATATAAGGTAACCATAAAACCTTGACCAATGTATCTCACAGCTTGTATTGCTTGTTCACTATAATTCATAAACCCAGTTACCATGGAGAAGATGTGTAAAATCTCCTTGAATAATCATTTCATAGATCAGATCTATCAAATTTGGATATATTGCAGAATTGAGAATATAGAACCTCTTCACGAAGTAGAAAAGAAAGTTAGTCACAATAAAATAAATTTGAAAGAAGCTGTTAGTAATAGATTACCCAGAGCAATAGGTAAAAGAAATTTCCACCCAAGATCCAATAATTGGTCCATTCTTATCCTAGGCAAGGTCCATCTTGCCGTGATAGAAATAAATAAGAATAGATAGGCTTTAGCTAATATAATTAGGATCCCGATTGTTATATTAATGACCCTGCTAATTCCAGAAATAGAATCCCATTCAAAATGTTCCAGAATGGGTAGGAATGGAATTGATAAGTTCCATCTGCCCAAGTAAAGATTTGTTACAAAGAATGAAGAAGCTAATAGATTTAGGTAAGAAGCAACGTAAAATAAACCAAATTTGATACTCGAATATTCAGTTTGATAACCCGCTACCAATTCTTCTTCCACTTCTAGTAAATCAAAGGGAAATCTTTCACATTCTGCCAGAGATGAGATGAAAAAAGCTAGAAACCCTATAGGTTGGTGCCACAAATTCCATCCTAAAAAACCATATTTGCATTGTGCTTCAACTATATCAATTGTACTTGAACTATTGGATAATTATAGTCGATAGAAACATCACTATTTTCATCTCTATTCCAAAACCATATGTGAAACTTTCACTTCATACGACTTCTCAATGGTCATTAAGAAATAAAGAACACAATAAAAAAAAGCACCAAAATATTCATAAATTGAACCAATGAGATTCCATCTGCTACAAATAATAGAAGCTTTTGAACCTATCTCAACCTTCACTACTTTTTGTGGGAGAAAGAAAAATGTGTAAAGGATTACTTCGTTCTGGATAGCCATTCTTTTTTAAGTAGATAGAAACATATTCTAGATCGGCTTTATGAGGAAGTACTACTTGATCATCCCTACCAATGTCAAGTCCTTATTGTTAGCCCATGTTTATGAAAACATCTTTGGTCTAGATATCAGTTTAATTCTCTACTGGTTTTTTGTTTAAAATTGATTATTGTTATTATGTGGTTCAAACCGTCTATGGAGTATTGGGGATCAAAATTTGGATCTTTGTTTAAGATGAGCAATATCCTTCTATAATCTGACCAATTATAAATCTTAAATTCTATAAGATCAAATTAAAAGAATTAAATATCTTGGAGCAATGCTATGCTTAGTGTGCGACTCGTTGAGATCAAGCTTTTTCCTTCTTTTCTAAAATGATAGAGAACTCGAAATAAAAACAAATTGGTCTCTGGTATATTTGTTTTATATTAATTACTAAGAGCCAATAAGCTAGTTATTTAAATATAGATAGTTCTATCAAATCAACGAAAGACTTTTTTAGATGAAAAGATAAACCTATATCTCTCGTAAAGCGAAAAAGAGTCTTTGGTAATGCAAGAAAAGAAAAAGGGGAGGAAGGAGAAAAAGAAAAAATGAAATCTTATTTCTTATAGTAATGTATGGTTCATAAATAACCCCCAAAGAGCAATGTGATAAAGCATAAGAATTATCCTGATTATTTATATTCAGTCAGTTTATGAGCGAAAAAAAGAGAGCTTCGGATCAATGGAAACTGAGAAAATTGTTTCTTGTAAGAAATAAATATAAATAAGAGCTCCATTGCAGAGGGTAAACCTAAGCAACCATTGTAACATTTCAATATAGCCAACAACATAATCCTTTTCAATTTCATACCCCAACTCAGGAATCCACGTGTTTCTCAGTTCAACTGCCTTGATAATGCAACTATTAGTGAATGCCAGAAATGTCATGTCATCCTTATATTTTGTGGCTAGCTCTCTTGGAATTCTCCATCTTTTTTTCATTATTCTCTAGAATTTTGCAAAGAATGAAACAAGGGCATCTCCTTGTGCCTCCAAATCTTCAATGTTTCTCATTAATTCTCTAATCTAATGAGCAATTGGTTTGGTATTTACTCAAAAAACTTCTCCTACACCAGGAACTTATCTCATAAAGTAGAAGGTTAGACACAATGTCAATGTTCCATATCTAAATGTGCATTTCTTCTTCTTGATATCGTTCAAATTTTCCAACAATTGTTACAAGCGAAACTCACAAAGATCATAGTCTATTCTTTTCTCAACTATTTCTAATGCTAAGTCAATTATGGTAGTAGAAACATCCTTTTCACCAAAAAAAAGGTGTGAAATAACCAAACTTGCATATTGAATTGTCAAATTATTGATGCCAGTACTTGTGTTCTTTATTAATCCCTTTCCTTTGTCAATATTGCATTCAGGAGTAGGTCTGGTGGATAATAAACCAGTAATATCTCTAATTGCTTCTCTGGATATCATATACGAATTGTCAAGGCACATAAACTAATAATGAAATCTGCTAAGTGCCAATCTAATACATCTCTCTATTGGAAATAGGATGCCATTTAATTGCAAATCCTAAACATTAATTATTTCATGGATCTCCTAGATTCTTGGAATGTGTTCAACAACACTAAGATTAGGATGAGATTAATATTTGATGAAATAATCATGATTATTAACATTTGTAATTAATTCTAAATGTAAGGAGCATGTGAGGGCATCCACAGTGAGTTCCTAAATAATAGGGGCACATGGGGCACCCACATGGTAAGGTGACACTCACCTTATGTTCAGTTAACTATACAGAGTAATAGTTAACACTTCTGAATGCATGTCAAGATCCTAGGAGTTAGGGTTTGATGTTTGCATGCTTGAAGTTCAGTTCAGTTTAGTTCAGATTAGTTGAGTTGAGTTTAGTTCAAAATCAGTTTAGTTTAGTTATGGTTTAGTTGTCTTTAGTTAGTTTTAGTTGTATGTTAGTTAACTTCAGTTAACTTGGAATGCATGGATAATAACATTGAGTTGTATGATAGATAACATGGACTGCCTTCAGTTAATAGGGGATGACCATTCTTGCATGAATGGTGTTGAGTAAATGTTTCAGTTAATAGGGGATGCTTTCTTGGATTTACCTCTCTTGCATGATAAGATATTTTTGAAGGCTCAGTTAAGAAGGATTACTTATGGGTGCCAACTTTGAGGAAGAACTTTGGAATTATCACCAAAGTGACGGATAAGTTGTAGCTTCAGTTTGGGACACCCAAATACATGAAGCACATGTTGCAAGCTTTAGTCTTCACATAATAACTCAACTTGAAGCAATATGGCATACCTTTTCAAGGGCTTGAGCTTGTGCATTATAATTATCACCATTTGGAGATTACAAGGTTGCATATTATCTCGATATCTCATTCAAGTTGAAGAGAGTTTTCATAATTGTTATTGCAGGTGTGAAGAAGATTGGTAAAGATAGAAGAAGCATTCTCAAGCAAGAATTGAAGCTATTGTATTTCAAAGATTGAATAATAGAATAATTCTTGGTGGAGTTTTTTTTTCTGAAAGGGTTTCTCCACGTTATATCTTGTGTAATCTTTCTAATATCATGTCTAGTTCTTCTATCAACTTATGTCTACATTCTACTACAGTAAAATGGATTAATCAAGATAATCACCTGCAAAGAATATATGTAACAAAGAAAAAGCTTACTTAGATCAGCAATATTAAAGTTTTATAGAGTATTAAGCTAAGAAAACACCTCATTTTTCAACATTTGGTATCAGAGCTGAGGTTGGGTAGAGTATTGGGACGCCTTTCTCTTAAAGTTTGAAGGATTTATTGGCTTAGTGGGAGCTCTTATTATTTTAGTAATTTTCTGATTTTGGAATTAATTTTTTTGTTACAATGAATTCGAGGTTAGATATTGAAAGGTTCAATGGTTCTAACTATGAAATGTGGAAATTAAAAATGGAAGATCTTGAAGAAAGAGATCAATGGTTAGCGGTTAATAATGAGACAAAGACACCTACAACTATGTCAGATGAAGATTGGGCTAAGTTAGATAAAAATGCAAGAGGAACAATTGGATTGTGTCTTGTTGATGTTCTTTTAAATGTTTCAGTGGAAACCAATGCATATAAATTGTGGAAAATAATAGGAGACATTTATCAAACAAAGAGTCTAACAAATAAGTTGTATTTGAAAAGGCAATTATATTCATTGAAAATGAAAGATGGTGATTTAGTAGCACAACATTTAAATGCTTTCAATTTAATTCTCAGTCAGTGAGTATCTGTAGATGTAAAGCTTGAGGATGAGGATAAGTGCATTTTATTGCTTTGCTCTTTACCAGATTCTTGGGAAAATCTAATAGTTGCAATTAGTGGTAATGGTGCAGATCCAAAGATGGACAACATCATTCCTACTCTCCTATTAGAGGAGATGAGGAGGAAATCTAAAACTGGCTCCCAAGATGCCTTGTTTGTAAGAGGTAGGCCTAAAGAGAAGGAATCTAAAGTAGACAAGAAAGGAAAGGGTAAGTCTAAAGGACTGTCAAAAACCCCTGGTAAGAGTAAGGTAAAATGCTGGAATTGTGGAAAACCTAGACATATAAAAAAGGATTGTAAGAGCAAGAAGAAGAGTACTGATGCTTCTATAGAAAAATCCGATGATAGTAATGATGCATTAGTCATTTCTTCTAATACTGTTGTTGATAACTCTTGGCTTATTGATTCAAATTGCTCCTATCATATGACTCCTGGAAAGGAGTGGTTCTCTAAGTATACTGCATATGATGGAAGAGATGTATTCTTTGGAGACAAATGTTGTTGGCAAAGGGGAGGTAAAATTATGTTTCAGTGATGGTAGTATTAAGACCCTTAATGATGTTTTACATATTTTAGGACTTGCGAGGAATCTACTTTCTGTCTCTAAGTTTAATGATTATGGAATGCATGTGACATTTAACAAAGGTGGTTGTAGATTGGTGAAAGGGAATATGGTGGTTGCTAAAGGATCTCAGATTGGGACTTTGTTTAAGCTGAATACCTCCAATTTAAATATTTTATCAAATGCAACTGAAGCTGAAAATACATGTATGCTATGGCACCATAGATTGGGCCATATAGGTGAAAAAGGTCTTAGGACCATTCTTAATAAAAATTTGGTTGATGGTATTCCTAATTATAATATTGACAAAAATAACTTTTGTGAGCACTGTGTGTTTGGAAAGCAATCTAGATCTAAATTTCCTAGTGGTACAAATAGAGCTAAAAGATTATTAGAGATTATTCACTCAAATGTAATGGGTCTTGTGGATATTGACTCTATTGGAAAATCTAGATACTATGTCACATTTATTGATGATGTCTCAAGATACACTTGGATATATTTTATGCATAAAAAATATGATGTGTTTAATAAGTTTAAGGAATTTAAGGCTTTGGTTGAGAAACAATCAGATCATAAGATAAAAGTGTTGAGATTAGATAATGGTGGTGAGTATTGTTCTAAGGAATTTGATGATTATTGCAAGCATGCAGGAATAGTGAGACAGAAAACTACTCCATATACACCTCAAAAAAATGGAGTAGCAGAAAGGATGAACCAAACCTTAATGGAAGGATCTAGGAGTATGTTAAGTAGTGCTAAGCTTGAACGGTCCTTATGGGATAAAGCGGTATGTACTTGTTATTTAATCAATAGATCCCCTAGTTCATTTATTGAAGATAAAAATCCTTATGGGATATGGTTAGGTATGAAACCTAGTGTTGCACATTTAAGGATCTTTGGTTGTGAGGATTTTGTTCATGTGCCTAAAAAAAAGTGATCTAAAATTGATCCTAAAGCACATAAATGCATATTCATAGGTTATGGTGAAAATGTAAAAGGATACAAGCTTTGGAATCCACTAACAAGAAAAGTTTCTTTATCTAGAGATGTTATTTTAAGGGAATTTAGAGCTTATTTAGGAGAACAACAAAAGGAGAAGGATTCTTCTCAAACAATGCATTTTGAGACAAATACTGAGAAGCAACAAGATGCACATGTTGAAGAACAAGTGGATGAATTGGAAGAAGAGAGTTTAGAGAGTTCTTCTAAAATAGAGGCTCAAGATGAGCATATTGAGGAACAAGAAGAAAATCCTTTGAGGAGATCCACAAGACAACGAAATCTCATTGATAGGTATAGCCCACCTAATTTCCATTGTATTTTTTCTTTAATGAGTAATAATGATGAACCCAGTTCTTATAGGGAAGATTTTTCCTCATATGAGAACAAGCTTTGGTTACAAGCTATGCATGAGGAAATGGAATCCTTGGATACTTGTGACACATGGGATCTTGAGAGTTTTCCCAAAGATAGAAAGTCCATTGGTTGTAAATGGATCTTTAAAAAGAAGATTGGTGTAGATGGTAATCTCAAAAAGTACAAGGCTAGATTAGTAGCCAAGGGATACTCCCAGAGAGAGGGAGTTGAATTTAATGAAATCTTCTCTCTTGTTGCTAAATTAACTTCTATTAGATTCTTTTTATCTATTGCTGTTGCTTATGATTTTGAAATTGAGCAAATGGATGTGAAAACTACCTTTTTGCATGGGAATCTTGATGAGGAGATTTATATGAAGCAACCTGAAGGTTTTGTTGTAAAAGGAAAAGAAGAATTGGTTTGCAGGTTAAAGAGATCTTTATATGGATTGAAATAGTCACCTAGAATGTGGTACTAGAAGTTTGATGCTTTCACATTAAAAATTGGTTATGTTAGGAGTGATGAAGATCATTGTGTTTATATAAAAATTATTGATGATCAAATTTTAATTATTATCTTGTATGTTGATGACATGTTGTTTATTGATAACAACAAGGTAATGATCAGAGAATTTAAAGTATAACTCTTGAGCACATTGAGATGAAAGATCTAGGGGTTGAAAAATATATCCTCGGTATGGAAATTAGTAGAGATAAAGGTAACAAAAATATTTGCTTAAGTCAAAGTAATTATGTTGATACTATTTTGAAAAAGGTTTAACATGCAAGACAATAAACCGATTAATATTCCTTTACCAGTTGGCATGAAGTTAAGTTTAGATATGAGTCCTAAATCTGATTTTGATTTTGAGGAAATGTCTAAAATTTCGTATGCTAGTGAAATTGGTAGTTTAATGTATGCAATGGTCTGTATGAGACCAAATATAGCACAAGTAGTGGGAGTTCTTAGTAGGTTTATGTCTAACCTTGGTAAAGAACATTGGACTTATGTTAAGAGGGTTTTTAGATATTTATGAGGGACTTTAGAGTACTGTTTAGTTTATCATGGTTCTAATAATATTGATATTATGAATAGATCATTGGACATATAGGGGTTTGTTGATTCAGATTGGGCAGGAGATTTGGACAGTCGGAGGTTGACAAGTGGTTATATATGTATACTTTGTTTGGAGTTGCGGTTAGTTGGATGAGTAAGAGGCAGCCCACGGTTTCTTTTTCCACCACAGAAGCAGAATACATGGCTACCACACATGCCTCTAAAGAGGCAATTTGGTTACAGAGACTTGGGTTAGGTATTGGTTTGAATTATAAGCAAGTTAGGCTTGAATGTGATAGTCAGAGTGCTATTTGTTTAGCCAAAAATCCTATGTATCAAGCTCGTACTAAAAATGTAGATGTTCAATATCAATTTGTGAGAGAAATGGTTGAGAGTGGGAAAGTGTTAATTGAAAAAGTTGACACTTTGATGAATGCTGCAAATTATCTTACGAAGCCAGTTCCTATAGATAAGTTCTCATGGTGTAGGAAAACCATTGGCCTTGAGTCCTGTACTTGATTTAAATTTATTATTCCTTGTTTAGAATAATTATAATGTATAATTCCAAGTGGGCAAATGTTGGAAATAGGATGCCATTTAATTGCAAATCCTAAACATTAATTATTTCATGTATCTCCTAGATTCTTGGAATGTGTTCAACAACACTAAGATTAGGATGAGATTAATATTTGATGAAATAATCATGATTATTGACATTTGTAATTAATTCTAAATGTAAGGAGCATGTGAGGACGTCCATAGTGAGTTCCTAAATAATAGGGGCACATGGGGCACCTACATGGTAAGGTGACACTCATATTGTGTTCAGTTAACTATACAGAGTAACAGTTAACACTTTTGAATGCATGTAGAAATCCTAGGAGTTAGGGTTTTATGTTTGTATGCTTGAAGTTCAGTTCAACTCAGTTTAGATCAGTTTAGTTTAGTTTAGTTCAAAATCAGTTTAGTTTAGTTTAGTTTAGTTTAGTTCAGTTGTCTTTAGTTAGTTTCAGTTGTATGTTACTTAACTTCGGTTAACTTGGAATGCATGGCTAATAACATTGAGTTGTATGACAGATAAAAGGGACTACCTCCAATTAACAGGGGATGACCATTCTTGCATGAATGGTGTTGGGTAAATGTTTCAGTTAACTAGAAATCACTTGGAGCCAACTTGGGTGCCCAAGATTCTTTCTTGGATTTACCTCTCTTGCATGATAAGATATTTCTGAAGGCTTAGTTAAGTAGGATTACTTATGGGTGCCAACTTTGAGGAAGAGCTTTGGAATTATCACCATAGTGAAGGATAAGTTGTAGCTTCAGTTTGGGACACCCAAATGCATGAAGCACATGTTGTAAGCTTTAGTCTTCACAGAATAACTCAACTTGAAGCAATATGGCGTACCTTTTCAAGGGCTTGAGCTTGTGCATTGTAACTAGCAACATTTGGAGATTACAAGGTTGCATATTGTCTCTATATCTCATTGAAGTTGAAGAGAGTTTTCATAATTGTTATTGCAGGTGTGAAGAAGATTGGTAAATATAGAAGAAGCATTCTCAAGCAAGAATTGAAGCTATTGTATTTCAGAGATTGAATAATAGAATAATTCTTGGTGGAGTTTTTTTCCTGAAAGGGTTTCTCCACGTTATATCTTGTGTAATCTTTCTAATATACTGTCTAGTTCTTCTATCAACTTTTGTCTACATTCTACAACAATAAAATGGATTAATCAAGATAATCACCCACAAAGAATATATGTAACAAAGAAAAATCTTACTTTGATCAGCAATATTAAAGTTTTATAGAGTATTAAGCTAAGAAAACACCTCATTTTTCAACACTCTCCTCATTTATAAAGTCTAGAAATTGATCCCACACATCCAATTTCATCTTGGTAAGCATGTTGTGTTATGGTTTAGGGTAAATTCATCTCGAGTTAATTCTTCAAACCACAATATGTGTGCTTTTCCATAAATAGGTTCTTCCATTTTTCTATGAATATATATCCCAATGTCTTCAGTAGGATTAACACCAAGGGGAACTTCCAAAAATGCACCCAAGGGGTTAGGCTCTTGGGTTTTAACATGATACTTCTTAACTTGTGGTTCCGATCTCATTGAATTATCTTTGAATCAAAGTTTATCCATCATATTCAACAAAATTTAATGAATAATTCAAAGGGAATAATGTATAGCATTAGTAACTTACCTCTTGTCTGCACACCAAATCCAAACACTGAAATTATGTAGTACATAAACACTCTAGTCTCTTCAAGCTTTCTCTACACATCTCTTCTCTTCCACAAATTCTTTTCATCGAATTAATTTTCCTTAACATACTTTAATTTATTTCTTTGATCCCAATTGCTTCAGCAATAAATGCTTCAAACCACAAGTAGAGATCCTCAAAATTTGTGTGCACCTCCATATTTTCAAGCTTTGCAAAATTCCTTCTTCACACATGTCCACTTGAAATTCCTTTTGCATGAAATTTTGAAATTTTTACCTTCAATAAATGCATTTATGTCATGCCATGACATCATATATCGAGAAGGGGATATTAAATTTTTTTATTATCAATCCCCCTTAGCCACTTCCTGGATTTAATTTTTGATTGGATTATCTACATCGGAGAACGACACAAATGAAATTGATACTTCTTATTCTCCTTGCTTCTCAGATTCTCCTACCTTTCTCCAGATCCTTTCTATTTCCTTCTTAATTTCTGTTAGATCAATCTTAATGATTGGTTCATATCTTTTGAAAGATAGTCTCTTTTCATACTTCCGCTTCTACAGTCTCTAGAAAAGTGTCTCAATTTGCTGCAATTATAACAAACAACATTCTTCCATCCAAATTGTCCTTTTTCCAATCTATATTCGTACTGGTTAGCCTTGTGTCCAAATAAATTGTAGTGATAACACTATCCTTTGAATGGATAAATCATCTTGTTCAACATCTGACTTCTGCATTCTATAGCTTTTTTTCTAATTATTTTGTATTTAAAACATTGATCAATGAATGATAAAGCATTTTGATTCATTCCATCAGTCTGTTTTGTTCTATTTCTGCAATCTTTTGCTCTATGTCCAAACTTATTGTAAGAATAACAAACACCATTAAAAGATAAGTACCTTTGAGCATTAGGTTGTTTGATAGGAACCCTTCCATTAGTGCTTCTTTGATTCTTGATATGTCTACCATTGGGCCTTGAGTCTTCCTTTGATTGTCAATCATGTTAGGGGATTGATTTTCTTTTGAAATTTTTCCTTCTTCAAGTCCTAAACCACATTTATCCTTAGAAGTTTTTTGTCTTGCAATCAATTCATCTAGCCTTATAGAACTAGTTTTGAATTTTTCCTCATGAGCTCTTGCTTTCTCAAGATCTAATTTCAAAATTACCACTTCTTGTTCAATCTTAGCACATTCATCCATCTTCCTTTGAGTTTTAGCTTTCTGATAGTCTTAAATTCTTCTCTTTTCTTCCACTTGTTCTTTTAGTTTGGTGATGTCCTCATCCGTTTTCTTCAATTGATCACTAACTTCTCTATATCTTTCATTGAATTTCTTGATTTGTTCTCTCAGTTTCTTAATGCACTCATTTTCTTCCTTTAGGCTTTCTTTTAAATCCTTGTTTTCTTCTTCTATTCTATCAAGATCTTCAAGATCAATTCAAGTTCACCATCATTATCTAGGACACAATTTTCTTCAATATTTTCCATAGGAATATCTTCTGGAGGAATAGGAAATCTCTTATCTCCCATGAATTTGAATTTCAAGACCTTCCTCAAGTTGCTAGACTTTTCCAAAGGAATCAAGCTCTAATACCAATTGTTTAATTCCCAAAATACTAAGAGGGGGGGGGGGGTGAATTAGTATTCCATTGAACCATTTACATAATATCCATCCAAGAAATAACACAACTCTAACTGTAACAATTAATGAAAGCATGGAATCAACGCTAAATGGAAATACACATGAACACTAGTATTTTTACGTGGAAAACCCAAAAAGGGAAAAGTCACAGTGATGATTAACTCACAATATAATATATCTGGATATAGAATATTACAAGGGCTCAGTGCCAGAATGTGTTGTCCTTGAAGGCTCACAACCTGAAATAATTTACAAAACAAAGTATGGCTCATTTCCAAGAGGTGAACTAAGATAAAATGCACCTTCCTTGTGCTGGAGTTCAGTTCTGGTGAAGGATAGTATATACAACACTTCTTTGTAAGTGTATTCAACAATTCTATCTACTCACATATACAATTGCATACATTCGCACTCTCTGACTTTCATCCTTTATCTATCTCACTTCTTCATTCACTTTCTTTCTCTATCTTCTTCACAAAAATGTCTTACATATATACCATATACATTCACTTTCACTGATTAGGTTAGCCTAATTAGAGAAACCCCATTTTAAATCAAGACCAACTCTGTCAGCATTGTCCTCAAAATAATATTTATCTTTTTGCCAAACACAAGCATCTAATATATGGTATTAGTCAGCATGGACCTAAGATAGATCCATTTAGCATTCACAACACATTTGAACTCCTAAAAATCAATTCATAATTAGGTCGGCCAAAGTTAGACCTAAAACATCAAAGAATTCAAACGTATATGCAATTCATCAAATGTGTAACACAAAAATGTGTCAACATATCAAATTATCCTTTAGATGACATTGAATAACTTATCTACAACTCTGCAAGGCAAGATAATTAAATATGAGAAGATGCAAAATCTCCTACATCAATGCATTGTATAGAAATTTACTGTAGTCTTCAGAATAGAACACTTTCATTCATATCTTTCATATGCATTCATATATCATCCTAAAAATTTGGTGTAAGATGCATCTTGTAGTCTTGAAATGATGTACAAAATATTGAAGTGATATCTTTCTTTGAAGTAGAATTTGGACCAAAAAACAAACGTACTGAACCAATAAATAAGAACATTGTTTTCCAAACTACTGGTAACTGTATCTTTCCAAATTTATAGCCAAGTCACCTGAAATATTGTCAGTGGATGCAAATGATGTTGACATAGAACATAATATCAAAATTTTATTGAATCTTACAAAATAAGATAATCCGGACCAAAATATTGGATCAACAAACTTCTAATACTGGAGTGTCCATAGCTTGAATCATATTTATTGGAGAAACTATAGAACTATACAAGTAATGTACACCAATGATACTCTTCCAATTTCCATTGTCGACATCAATGATAATCTTCCAATTTCAAACAGATACATCTTGCCAAGTTTCTTCCATAGTTTTTGTGCAAAGGTCTCTTCATGGATATTGATTAAAACAAAGTCTGCCAAGGATAATTTGATTAGACCCTTGGATTCATGGTCCATAACATCATATTGAGTAGCCAAAGTGGGATTTGTAGGCCTTGAAACTATTGGGAGAATGTGTCTCAAGCTTGCAATTATATAAAAAGGTTATTGTTGATAGGATATATATATATCCTATCAACAATATATATATATATTTCCTAGTTACACCAATAGGTGTAATATACAATGACATCAAGGGGGAGGAGTGGGATGCATGTAAAGAATTTTTTGTTAACTTTTTTAGGAAACTTCTAAAATTGATGACATTATATAAACGATACATTGTAAATCTAGACCATTAATTATTAGGTCTTAGATTTAATGGTGGATATTTTGTTGGATTGTCTTGCCCTAGAATGCAATCTTATTTTATGAGGGCATTGTATTATGGCTGTACGAGAGACAGTGATTTATTCTGAGAGTCTGATAGCAGTCGTGTAGTCTCTTGATCCTTGGTGGTGATACTCCTATAAGAAGTTTTCTCTACAAGAATATTGTAAACATTTTGATTTTTGAATAATATATTGGGGGGCTTTTGGAGTGTGGGGTTTTTCTCTCGAAAGGGTTTTCCCCACATAAATTATTGTGTCGTGGTATGCATGATATTTATGTTTATTTCTGTTTAAGTTTCTATAACTGTTAAAAATTTGTAAAAGTTTTGTATTATTCTCCTCTCAAGATTAGTGTAGGAAGTTGTTCCGCTACCTTAGCTTCCTTACAAGTGGTATTTGAGCTTGATCACCTTTGGTTTTAGTTGTGGGTTGTTGGGTTTTTGGACTAATCTAGATTTGAGTGGGAGCTTGTGTAGAAGATATTTTGTGATCTTGTTACATGAATTTTCAGATGGAAAGTTCATCAGGGAGAATAGAGGTGGAATTTTTTTTTGCAAATAATTTTGAAATGTGGAAGCTAAAGATGGAGGATCTATTGATAGATCGAGATTTGTGGGATGTTGTTGATGAGAATGTTTCAAGGCCTGCAAATCCTATTTAGGCTACGCAATATGATGTTATGGACCATAAAGCTAAGGGTCTAATTAAATTGTGCTTGGAAGACTCTATTTTAATTAATGTCTGAGGAGACCTCTGCACAAAAACTATGAAAGAAGCTTGGTGAGATGTATCGGCCAAATATTTAGTGAACAATATTTTCTTAAGTTGTATTCCTTGAGAATGGAAGAGGGTAGATGAATCACAGATCACCTGGAAGCATTCAATATGTTGGTAGCTCAGTTGGCATTAGTTGGTGTCAAAATGGATGAGGAAAAATGTAAGATCTTGCTTTGTTCTATGATTGATTCATGAGATTCTCTTGTTATAGCTATTGGGAATACTTCTATAATTTTGAAGATTGAAGATGTGGTGGGCTCTTTTCTTTCTGAAGAGATGAGGAGGAAGGTATCCATCACTTCCAAGGAGGCCCTAAATGTTGATGGAAGACCTAAGGAAAAAGGAAAGAAGAATGAGAACCATGACAAATCCAAGACTCAAGTCTAGGGGGAGATCTAAATCTCATGGAAAATCCAAAGTTATTTACTGGAACTACGGTAAGCCTGGAAATGTACATAAGGAATGCAGAGAAGAAAGAAGAAAAATAAGAAATTTGATTTTGATTTCGAGTTTGAGAAGGAAGATGGTGACACATTTATTGCAGCTTTGGAAACTCGCGTAGGTAATGATGCATGGTTAATTGACTCAGGTGCATCTTTCCATATGAACCTTAATAAAGATTTATTTTCTGAACATGAAGAATTTGATGGAGGTAAGGTGTACTTGGGTAATGATTCTCATTTAGAGATTGTTGGTCATGGTAAAGTTAAAATCAGGTTTCCTGATGGTAGAATAAAAATGATTAATGGTGCGTTGCATATCCTTGGATTAGCACAAAATTTGTTATTTGTGAGAAAACTAATAGATGTGGATGTGCAAGTAGTATTTTATGATGCTGGATATAAGATCATTGTAGGTGCTATGGTGATTTCTAGAGGTGTCAGATATGGCACATTGTATAAGATAGATGCACACATTGTTGAGTGCAACAATACTTATGTGAAAAAAAAGTTTGTGGAAGAAGTGAGGGTTTCACCTTTAGTAGATGGTCATGGATTTTGGGTACCCAAGGGTGATCTTTCTTGTGAAACAAAGTGACCTGTAGAGAAAACTATGTTATATGGCACCAGAGACTTGGCCACACTGGAGAAAAGGGTCTAAGGACCTTGAAAAATAAAAACCTTGTTGAAGGTTTGTCTGATTGTAATCTTGAATTCAATTTCTGTGAGCATTTCATTTATGGAAAACAAAACCACGTTTAGTTTTACTCGAGTTCTCATAAATCTTGTGGTGTATTGGATCTTATTAATTCTAATGTGTTTGGTCTTGTAGATGTTCCTTTGATTGGTAAATCCACATATTATGTTTCATTTATTAATGATTATAGTAGGACATGGGTATATTTTTTAAAGAGTAAATCTGAAGTTTTCAGTCGATTTAAAAAATTTAAAGCAATGGTTGAGTTACAAATTGGAAAGAAAATAAAATGTTTGAGGATTGATAATGGCGGTGAATTTTGATCTAATGATTTTGACAGATTATGTAAAGATTGTGGTATTCATAGACATAATACAACTCCGTATTCTCCACAACATAATGGAGTTGTAGAAAGAATGAACATGACACTAATGGAGAAAGCTAGGAGTATGTTAAGTGGTGCTGGCCTAGAACAAAGGTTTTGGGCTGAAGTTGTTGCCAATCCCTGTTACCTGATTAATAGGTCTCCTACATCAGCTCTTGTTGATAAGACACCTATAGAGGCATCGTCGGGTTGCAAGCCTTCATTAAGACATCTTAAATTTTTTGATTGTAAGGCATATGCACATTGCCAAAAGAGAAGCGGACAAAGTTGGAGAACAAGGCTGTGAAATTTATGTTCATTGAATATAGTTATGGTGTGAATGGATACAAGCTTTGGGATCTTGTTGCACAAAAGGTAATATATAGTAGAACTGTTATTTTTAGAGCAACTAAGCCTTCTTCTGTTGCATTGCAGCCAGAACAAAGTAAACAAGAAGATGTGATTCAATTTCCTACTACACCTAAGAAAGATGAATCAAGGCCCAAGGATAGACAAGAAGTTAAGGAGAGCTCATCTAGCTCTGGATCTTTAGAAGAGTAGGAAGAACCTCCAACTCACCATGTTTATAGGTCTACAAGGCATAAACAACCACCTGAAAGGTATACACCTGATGATTGGAGATGTATTTTTTATTTGAATACTAACATGGATGAACCCAAATCTGTAGAAGAGGCATTAGGTATGAATGATGTAGAATCCTAGAAGATTTCTATGGATGAAGATATGGAGTCTTTGAAAAAGAATGATACATGGGATCTTGCACCATTTCCTGAAGGAAAAAAACTTGTTGGTTGCAAATGGGTGTTCAAGAAAAAGATTGGTTCAAATGGAGGTATTGAGAAGTAGAAAGTAAGGTTGGTTGAGAAAGGTTACTCTCAAGTCGAGGGTGTTGATTATGGTGAGATATTCTCTCCTGTTGCAAAAAGGACATCCATTAGATTTTTTCTTGCTATTGCTACTGCTTATGATTTAGAGGTTGAGCAAATGGATGTGAAAACTACTTTACTTCATGGTGAATTGGAGGATATTTATATGACATAGCCAGAGAACTACGTGGTGAAAGGTAAAAGTAAGTTGGTTTACAAATTGAAGAAATCTTTGTATGGCTTAAAAAAGAGTCCTAGTAATGTGGTACCAAAAATTTGATACATATGTGTTGAGTTTGGGATTTGAGTGTTCTAAATTAGATCATTATGTTCATTATAAAATTGATGGTGATCATTTCCTATTTATTGCATTATATGTTGATGATATTTTATTTATCGGCAAAGGGAAAGGTATGATTTCAAAATTAAAATCTCAAATTTCTACTAAATTTGAAATGAAAGATCTTGGTACAACTAGACACATTCTTGAGATGGAAATTAAAAGAGATAGAGTGAACAAAAAGCTATGTCTTTTCCAAAGTAAGTATGTCAATTCAATTTTACAAGGATTTAACATGCATGATTGTAGACCATTGTGCGTACTTGTTTCAGTTGGAAAAAAATTATCTATTTTAGACTGTCCAAAATCTCTATCAAAGATGAAAGACATGAGCAAAGTGTCTTATTAGAGTGCAGTTGGAAGTTTTATGTATGCTATAGTTTGTACTAGACCAACCATTACCCAAATAATGGGAGTTATTTCCAGATATATGTCTAATCCTGGTAGAATTCATTGTGATGTAGTTAAAAGATTCTTTAGATATTTGTGCGGTATCTCAGATTATTCCTTGTGTTATCATAGTAATGTGACTGAAGATGATATTTCCCTTGATATTCATGGTTATGTGGATTTAGACTGGGTAGGTGATATTGATAGTCGATGATCCACTAGTGCTTATGTGTTTAATTTATTTGTGGTGCAATCAGTTGGATGAGTAAGCGACAGGTTGTTGCTTTGTCCACTATTGAAGCAAAGTATATGGAAGCTACTGTGCTTGTAAAGAAGCCATTTGAATTAAGAGACTGTGATCAAATATTGGAATAAAACAAGGTGTAGTGACCAAATATTGCAACAGTTAGAGTGCGATATGTCTAGCCAAGAACCCGACATTTCATGCCAGGACCAAGCGCATTGATGCACAATATCATTTTCTTAGAGATATGGTTGAAGATGGTAGGGTGAAGTTGGTTAAGGTAGAGACTTTGATGAATGTTGTTGATTGATTAACTAAGCCTGTGAGCACAAAGAAGTTCAAATGGTGTTAAGAGATTATGGGTCTTTTGGCCCCTAGCAATTAAGAAACAATGTTTACTCCCTCCCATTTCCCTTGCAAGGTGTTCAACAAGTGGGAGATTTGTTGGGAAAATGTGTCTCAACCTTACAATTATATAAAAGCTTATTGTTGATGCAATATATTATATATATATATATATATATATATATATATATATATCCTAGTTACATTGATAGGTGTAATATACAATGGCATCAAGGGGGAGGAGTGGGATGCATGCAAATAATTTTTTGTTAGCTTTTTAGGAAACTTATAAAATGGTGGACATACATTATATAAATGATATATTGTAAATCTAGACCGTTCATTATTAGGTTTTAAATCTAATGGTGGATATTTTGTTGGCCTATCTTTCTCTAGAATGTAATCATATTTTATAAGGGCATTGTATTATGGCTGTGCGAAAGACAGTGATGTATTCTAAGAGTTTAATAGTAGGACTGTGTTGTCTCTTGATCTCTGGTGGTGATACTATTACCCCAAAATTTGAGCTTAGAAATTTTCAAATTCTATGCATTCCCCTATATACCCCAAGCCTGCCAAATCATGAAAATAATTAATTTTTAAAATATATGCAAGTTGGTTTGAATTCCTCTCATAAGAATGATCTTAACACTATTTCATTTAATCTGGCCAACCCTCATGCCCAAATGCTTTAACATGTGGAATACTTTTAGGTTCACTTTTCTCAGCTTGCAATTCACAAACATGGCCAAAATCCAATTTCTATGTTGCTAAAGGGTAAAACCTTCCTGGGTTCTACTCTATGGTGTTTAACCATCCCCCTGTCTAAATTTTGTGTAAAATGAAATTCTTTTGTGAAAATATGAAGGATTTTGTTTTTCAGCCAAAACGTGGTTTGAAAGAAATGAATAAAAGCATCATTGGGATATTATTTTTGATCAGTCTTGGGTAACACTTTAATGTACATTTGCCTCCTTTTGATTTGGACATTAATCTTGGCCAAGTATGGCAGATTTTAATGATTTATTCCAAAGTTAATAAGGATGGATTAATTTTAACGGAGGCATGGTTATAAAGCCAAGGTTTCAGATTAAATGACTTTGCTCTAGTCGTGTACCTTTTTTTTTATAAAAAAAGGAAGCCTTGAGGGGGAGTCCCACTAGTTTGGAAAGTTATGAACAAGCAACATTATGTGTTGGCCATTTTATAAGTTTTGGAACCCTAAAAAGCCATGACTCTTTTAAGGTCGGGTGATTTGTAAGTTACCAAACTCCATAAAGAACAACAAGTTATGAAGTTATCATTTTCCCCGACTCCTCGAAAATGCACGTGATGGTTCTGAAGTTATGAATAAAGTCTGACTTACTGACACTTTGTTGTTGGGTGATTCATAGGTTCCTTAACTCATTTAATCCTCGATCTCTCTTCGTCAGAGATTTTGGGATTTTCAAAACCCAAGCCTTTGCTGATGTAAAATGCCATGATTTGCAATGAGACATTGTAGTATATTTTCTCGGCAAAAGAATGTATTGCAATTTGAGATCGCATGTAGTATCATGCATTGCCTCGTTTATAAGTGACCTCAAGACATGTTCACAAATGGTAGAATACAAGTGTTGTAAAAGAATCCAAGGAGGTTTAAGCGTTGGTATTGCACCTCAGCTTCTTGAGCTCCAATCCTTTCTAATATGTAGCAAAATTCTATGTGCTGAGTGTCAAACGGATTAACACAGTACATGACTTCTTGAGATCATTGAATAAAAATTACCATGGCTTCACAAATTCTTGGCAATGAAATGTCAAACAAGATGGGGTAGGTACAACTATTGCAACAACAATTCAAGGTAAGACATCATGGCTGGTGAACATGGACAACAATGGCATCGCCACCCAAGTGGAATTTCAAACGGAAGAGGCATTTCAGTGGAGAGATCGACAACATTGTCTTAGTGAATAAAATTCCCCAACGTCCAATATAATTATACATGTCACATCTACTTCCTTCTCAGAATGATAGATGAGTAAAATAGAAGATTGATCATTAGGGCGTTCATAGGTCAAATAGGACGTGGCAAGAACTTTGTTTATAAGCCACCCACACTCTAAAGGCAGAATGCATGATGCGGGTCATGATCACTTGAGGCAACCACCATATTCTCATTCATCAAATGAGACCTATGAGCAGCAAGCGACAAGTGCATTTTTAAATGAGCTACGCCCACCTAACATAATTCTTGCACACAAAGAGCCAAATGAGATGGGACAACTTAAACAAAAGCTAATTTCTTTAGACAGTGGAGATGCATTTTGATAAGCAAGTTAGTAGAAAAGACACCCGAAGAAGACAATCAAGTGAGTGGTTTACTAGTGAGAAAAGGTTTCACATACCAAATAATGGCTCTTGAATAACAAATATTCCACACAAAAAATAATGAAACCGACTTTGCTCTATGGGATCCAATTGTAGAGATTCATAAGCAATATGTGTAGAAGGACCCTGGCTTGTCTTTAGCCAAAAGATAGTAATCAACAGTCAAGCTTCAGATGAAAGGTAGATCTCCCCATTGGTTGTATGTATAGCTAGGCCTATTGCACAAAAAGGCCTTCCTCTTATTTGTTATGCAATGAATCATGTTGCAGAACTAGATGGATAGTTTACTTTTCCTAAAACAACATCAAATCAGAGGATGGAATGAGTGAGGATAACCTATCAGTCAGTGGAACCATTGTTGGTGCATATTCAAGATCATATCAGGAGATTTTTACATGGACACATGCAATAGGGTACGACAGTTAGTCTTGCAGAGGAGTAATGTAAGCTTGTTGAAACAACTTCTTGACACATTATAAAGGAATTTAGATGTGCTATTGGAAGTTCAGAGTGAATTGAAATAAGTACAAGACAAGCATTATAAATCAAGGCTCTACACTTTCTACTAGAAAAATAGGAGAATTTATCCTTTACATACACAAATAGAATTTTCTCCTAATTACATATTAATATGAAAAACAATACTCAAGTAATGATATTAATAATTGGTGTAAGGTGGAAATGGAAAGAAGGATATAGAGTGTGGCCATCCCATGTGTTGGAAAAAGCCTGGTGAAGTTAAAAAGTCACTTTTTGAATTAATCTTGAAGAGAGCTTCTCCAGGATCGATTGCGGAAGGAAATGCTTGGCTTTGTTTGTCATCGTTTTCAAGAAACAGTTTTTCCATGGGAAGATGAAAAGTGAATTTCACTTGCTTTAATATTTCCAAGAAACAGTTACGAAAACTGAAAGGTTGCTAGGGGAAAATTTTATAAATATGTAATTTGCTGTTGAAAAGGCGGATCTTTTTTTTCTTGCTATTCGGGGAAGGAAGGAGGGCAGTTTAATTTTCTTTTCTCGTAGTTTGCTATACAGAATATTGAGTCTTTGTATTCACAATTTTGATATTGGAAAATAAGGAAGATGTTTTCATATTTTTGCATTTGCTGATGTTTTCTTTAAACTGTCAATGAGCTTTGGGTCTTTGCAATTACTTTCCAGTATTAATTCTGTTATGTCAAGCTATATGTGTATTTATTTCTGAAACTTTGAATTCATAATAATTCATCTGTTGAAGGGAGAATTTGCTACTCATTCTTTTCCTAAGTATCGTCTATGGGTGTGATATAAGGGGGGATTTGTGTCAATTGTCTGCATTCACTTAATCTTGAATTTAAATCTTTCGTATGTACTTTCATGGTTATGGGTAGGTGTCAGTTGTCTTTTCTGCTTTCTAGTTAAAAGCATACCCTGAGTTTTCATTCATTACATATCTTTCAAAGGTAGCTGCGCCTTGTAAGATAAGCAGAGAGCACTTGCAAATATCATTGCAAGTGACTCAACTGTTAGTACTATTTGTTCTTCTTGCTGGGCATTCTGAGTCATTTTCTTTCATTTATTTTTGAAGGACAAATCTGTCAACTAACAGATACTCATGTAAGAAGCTTGCTTTACAAGTATATTGTAATCTTTTTGATTTCTGAATAATATATTGGGTAGCTTTTGGAGTGCGGGGTTTTTCTCTCGAAAGGGTTTTCCCCACGTAAATCACTATGTCATGGTATGTGACGAGAGCATCAAAATACTTTCATTTAAAGCATTTTATGTTTAAAAGACTTGTTATTTTTGTTAATTGACATGACTGGCGATAAATTATAGATTAACATATTTACTTATTTTTCTTTATGTTGAGCTAAATTAGTGGATATATTTGAAGTAATGGTTTATGTTAATTGCGTTACTTTAGGATGTTATTAGCTGAGATAATTATGTTGTGTTGATCTTTTACTACCATAAATGTTATCCTTTTCTTAAGGGTTTTGAACAGGGTATTTTAAAGATTGATGATGTGGTTAAACTCCCTATTTAATCATGATACATGAATACGCTATAGATGGGCCTTGCTGTATGATGAGTCACTCAAGTCTAAATCGACTTCTTTATAGTCGGTTATGGAACTTCTACTTACAACACCAATCTGGCATAGTTCTTTTTAGTCCAGTTTCAGTTCTGTTTTAGTTTGATTGTAATATTTAGTTTGATCACCTTAAGTCTTGGCAGTTAACTCCATGTTAGAAATCTAATAAGGATATTCTTATAAATATCCATGTTTTGGTTTTAGTTAGGAGTTAGATAATTTCAATGAGATTTATGTAATTCAATAGCAATACTTTGTTTTGCATTCTACTTTTGATCAATGGGAATGAAAGCAAGGAGTTCATTCAATCATTGTGTTAAGGGATCTTACCTGAGGAAGAGTAGGGCCCACTCAACCTTTGGAATGATCTTGTGTTGGTATTTTGTTAAGTTATGCTATTTTTGATTCATTCATATTAAATTTGAAGTAGATGTTAATTCTGAACTGTTAAGTTGATAATCATTTTCCGATTTAGTGAATGGTAATTCTGGATAGTTACTTCTGCTCAAATTACTTTTCAAGTTTCAATTCGTTAGGGTTAGATTAAGTTGTTGGAATCATTATAAAGTTTATTAGATTAATTGGATTTATATGTTGTCCGAAATAGTTAAGTTTGGTGTTATTTATTAAGTTTCATTAGAAGCGATGATAAGAACTTATGGAAAGATGAAGTTGGAGTTTGTTGAAAATATGTTCATGGAGATTAGTTTTTATGTTTTCTAGAGTAATCGTCATTTCCTCACAATTCATTTATGTTCTTAAATAGTGTTTAATTTCCAACAATTAATTATGGATTTATTTTAAAAGAAAAATATAATTAATTTGGATTTCATGTTTTAGATTAAGGATTAAAGTAATCATTAATTTCTTCCATGAATCGGTCTAAATCAAGTTCAATAAAGTCAGAAATAAGTCAACAGGATTTTAAATTAAAAAATAAGATAGAATTAAACCTTAAGAATCAATCGATATAGTTAAGATCCTGAGAGTTCTTGAAAGCTCTGGAAGTAGGTAAATCGATACTTGAAGTCGCTATTTATAGTGCAAAACTCCCCAAAGAATCTATGACAACTATCCTTATCGCATATTGCTTTGACACACACCCGGTTCGATACATAATTTATTAAATGATGCAAGTTGTGACATCAACGACCCTTCCCATCATTTTTGGCGCCGTTGTCGAGGATACTTAAAATATCTGGCTATTTAGTGTGAAGCCTTAGTGTTAATAAGGAAGAGAGATCTGAATTGTGGATGAGATGAAACAAAGATCATCTAGGAAGGTTTCTTCCATGAAACGTTGATTTTCCTAGAATTATTGATTTTGATCAGGAACAGACGTTCAACAATACCAGATCAAAAATCAAGAAAATAATCAGGAACATCCAATTGAAAATCAAGAAGAAAATATAAATCCATTTCCAGGAGAAGAAATGGGTGACCAATGAGTACGTCCCCCAACAAATAGGACCTTTTCAAATCCTATCAATCTTGAAAGATAGCTAGGTGAACCTCCTATGACGAACATTTCACCCTCCGTTCTACCTACCTTTAGGGGAAAGACTTCAAAAGACCCTAATCAATTCCTGTTTGAATTCAAAATTTTATGCCAAACCTATGATTATGCAACTAATAATCAGAAGTTGAAGTTGTTTCCTTCTACTCTAAAAGAATCAACTTTAAGATGGTTCATGGGTTTATGATCAGGAACAATTAGAACTTGGCAGCAAATGGAAACCAAATTCTTGGACAAATACCAAGATTACTGTCAAGTAAGGGATATGAAGGAGGAATTTTTTTGAATGAGGCAATTGGAGAATGAAAGTCTACAAGACTATGTTGATAGGTTCCAATTTGTGCATCTGAGGTGTACTAATGGGTTGGATAATGAAATTAGCAAGACAATTTTCCTAAGAGGGATTGATGACGGGTCAAGAGAGTCCTTGAATCTAATGGGAAAGGGAGACATTAACAAGCTCTCCTTGGATGACATTGTGAAGATCTGTAGGAACTACTCTAGAACTAGAGTGGCAACTGGAAACTCTAGAAGAAACAAGGCTAATACCACTGATGTATTAGAGGTAATGGAGGAATTATTGAACATGAAGACTGATTTGCTTCTGCATCTCAACATGCAAGGAGATAAGAGGAGTGCTGAACCATTGTCAATCTATTGCTCCAAATGTAGGGGAAAAATCCTTTTGAGAGAATGTCTATTAAATTAGGTTGAGATTTGTGAAAAATCACACTCAACAGGTTCATGCAATCTTTTGGCTGGCATAAAAAGAAATCTAAAGAAACCACCAACAATCGAAGAAGAGCTGAATTATGTTGGTCAAAGGCCTCAAAAATTAGGGTACAATTATAATCAGAGACAATATGGTTCCATGCCAAACTGGAATCAAAACCCCTGGAAAAACTAGAACCAATGGACCCCTCAATATCAACTACCTACTTATTGGAATCAACCCGAATGGATGAATCCCCAATGGAATCAATAGTCGCAATGGTAAGCCAATCAGTCCTCATGGCAACAAAATCAAAACCATTCCAACCATGAGAAAATCAGGGACAAAAATGTCCCTGGGGGCAACCGCCTCCAACACTTAATGCCCCAAAATCTCCCAATGATCAAGTGAACCAACCTCAACTTCCAGCTCAATTGATTGCCAATCCAAGAAACACACGTAATGATGCAAATCCCCCTAATGTGAATGTTATCGATGTTAATGACATATAGTTGAGAAATTGAACTATGCAAACTACACCAACAGAGAAAATTCAAGAAAGAGGGGAAGAAAATGAAAATTCAACTGAAAAAAAAACCTTGGAGGAAGAAAAAAATCTCATTCAAGCTCCCTACCTAGAGAGATTAAAGGAAGAGAAAATCACTCCTAAAATCCCTCTACCTAATCACATGAATGTAATAGATTCTCAACTTCTTAGAGAGTTGAAAAAGATAAACATTGAGATACCACTGTTACAGGCAATCAAAGATATACCAGAGATCAATCAATTAGTTAAATCCCTTTGCATGAAAACTTCAGGAAGGAAAAAGAAAATGCCTTCAACAATTCAAGTAGGGACAAAACTGACTTATGTGTTATCAGGAAGATTGCTTCCACATAAATATAATGATCTTGGTAGCCCTGCAATTATGCTGAGTATTAATGAAATTGAAATATCAAATGTTCTAATTGATTTAGGAGCTACCATTAATGTTATCACATCTGATATAGTACAAAAAATTGGGATGACAACTATTCAACCAACAACTTTTCTACAGTTAGCTGACCAATCTACCACAAAACTAGAGGGTATAATAGAAGAGATCATGGTTACCATGGACACATGGGATTATCTGGTTCACTTTTTGGTTCTTAAAGCCAGAAAGAAAGATTCTGGATATCCAATCATCTTAGGTAGACCATGGTTGGCTACTACTACCATTTTAACTGATTGTAGATCTGGAAGCATGATCATATCAAATGGTAAAAAAAAAAGAATTGTCACTCTATCCACCAACACAACTGACAATTCAACCAAATACTCAACTTTGGGTGGATGAAAATTTATAGTCAGAAGGTGATGGTATTGTAGAGTTAGCCATGGTTACTATAACTGAACATGTTCAAGAATGTGAAGTACAAGAGTTAAATTCAGAAATTGAAAGAGAAAACTGTCAAACAACATTACATGGATAACATTCTTGTCCTTTGAATACTCTTGTTGATAAATCAATAGATTCCACCAAAGACACCAAAGATATTATAGTAGCTGAAGATAAACCTCTCAATATAAATTCATTCTTATCCCCAACGCAAGAACACGAATTGAAAGACACTTTAGAAAAACAAATTGAAGCATTTTCTTGGGAATATACGAATATGAGAGGGATCCATCCTTCAATGTGTAGTCATCACATTTACACAAAAGATATAAGACCAATTAGACAAGGACAGAGGCGTATCAATCCTATTCTTCGTGACATTGTAAAAAAAGAAATAGAGAAGCTACTCAAAGTAGGGTTCATATACCCAATCTCTGATAGTCAGTGGGTTTCTCCACTGGTTATTGTTCCAAAGAAGAATGGTAAATGGTGGGTGTGCATAGATTATCGAGAATTGAATGAAGCCACAAAGAAAGACCATTTACCATTACCATTCATCAATCAGGTACTAGATAGCCTTGCAGGCAACAACTACTCTTTTCTTGATGGATTCAATGGATATAACCAGATCCAAGTAGCCCCTGAAGATGAAGACAAAACTACCTTTACTTGTCCTTGGGGCACATACACATATATAATCTTACCATTTGGACTATGTAATGTGCCTACCACATTTCAAAGAGTAGTGCTAGCCATTTTTGCAGACTTCACCTCTTCTTGTGTTGAAATTTATATGGACTATTTTACAGTCCATACCAAAACACTTGATGAGGCACTCCAAAACTTAGATAAGGTCTTACAAAGATGTAAGGATCATAGATTATCACTCAACCATGAAAAAAGTTCCATTATGATGATAGAGGGCATTGTTCTAGGACATCACATATCAAAAGAGGGGATAAAGGTTGATCCCAAGAAAGTTGAGATCATACAGAACATTGAAATCCTTAAGAACCAAACAAGAGTTCGAAGTTTTCTTGGCCACACTGGGTATTACAGAAGATTTATAGAAGGATTTAGTAAAATTGCATCACCACTCTTTACCTTTCTCAAGAAAGAAGAGGAGTTTGTATGGACTGAAGATTGTCAAAAATATTTTGAGACAATCAAAATAGCCTTAACAACTTCTCCAATCATTAAAGGACCTGTTTGGGGAGAGCCATTTCACATACATGTAGATGTATCCAATTTAGCTATTGGAGTAGTGTTAGGACAAAAAGATGACAATGATGCCATACATGCAATTTATTACGCTAGTAAAAATTTAATTCCTGTAGAAAGAAATTATACAACATAAAAGGAATTTTTAGCTATAGTATATGCAATAAACAAATTCAGGAATTATATTACAGGTTACAAAGTTTACGTACATACAAACCATGTTGCAATTTGATATTTGATGAACAAGGCTATAGTAGGTGGACGTATCATTAGATGGTTACTGTTGTTGCAGGAATTTGATGTTACTATCATTGATAAACCTGGAAAAGACAATGTTGTTGCTGAATTTCTTTCCAGAATTGTTTCACAGAATAATCAAGAACTAGTGGATGATACAGTTCCAGACAAACATTTGTTTTCTATATCAATTCATCCACCATGGTTTGTTGATTTGGAAAATTACCTTGTAACAAGAAAATATCCAAGTCACTTTAGTTAGAAACAAAAAAAGAGGTTAATTCATGAAAGTTTTTAATTTCAGTGGATTAATTCTCTTTTGTTTAAATTGTGCCCTGGCCATGTTTTACACATATGTGTATTTGAGTTAGATGTTTATGATGTAGTACATGCCTGCCATCATGAGCCTATAGGAGGAAATGACACTATTCAGTAATGTGAACAGTTCACAAAATCTTAGGAGCTGGCTACTTTTGGCCATCAATGACAAAGGATGTTTCATTCTTTGTCACACGCTGTGATGAATGCCAGAGGATGGGAAGACCCACACTAACCATGGAGATGCCATTTCAATCACAAATAATTCTGGAACCATTTGAAAAATGGGGCATCAATTTTGTGGGACCTGTCGATCCACCTTCAAGAGGGAAATGTTACATCCTTGTTTGTACTAATTATGCAACAAAATGGGCTAAGGTGAAGGTATTACCAATAGCAACCGAAGATAAAGTTGCATATTTTTTGTACAAGAAAATTCTATAGAGATTTGGTGCACCCAGAGAAATTGTTTCAAACCAAGGACCACAATTTGTATTAGTAATGATGGAAGCATTTTTACAAAAATGCCAAATGACTCACAAAAAATATTCGCCATATCACCCTCAGGTGAATGGAAAAGTGGAGGTTACTAATAGAGAATTAGAAAATATTCTAACAAAAATAGTTTCATTAAGGAAGAAAAACTGGGTAGATAGGTTGGATGAAGCAGTGTGGGCCTATAATACTATGTGGAAAACAACAACTGGATTTTCTCCTTATGAACTAGTGTATGGAAATAAACCAATTATGCCAATTGAATTTGAATTAAAAATATTGAAGACAGTAGTAGAAATTGGAATTGATCTACTAGTTGTAGCTTAATAGACTTGATGAAATGAGAATGGAGGCACTTCAACATACAAAGGTGATTCAAAAGCAGAGGAAAGAATGGCATGATAAACATATTGTGTCCAGATAGTTCAAAGCAAGAGATTGGGCATTGTTATTTGACTCCAGATTTGAAGAATTTAAGGGGAAGTTCCATACAAGATGGTTAGGTCCCTATGAGATAGATCAGATATTTGAAAATGGAGTTGTCCAATTCGTACCAATTGATGGAGAAAAGAGAGTTATGCTAGTGAATGGTCATCATTTGGAAAGATATCATAAGCCTGCATCAAAGGAAGAATTTTTAGATGATCTACAACGAAGAACTGAACATTTCCTCATGGAAGATATTTCTTCCATGAGAGGTCTCTAAACTTTTGAGGAAGGCGTGAATAAACAAGATAAATTGAAAACCAGCAAATGACGGTTTACCTTGAGAAAAATGGAAGTAAATTGAAAACCAACAAATGACAGTTTGCTTTTATGGAAAAAAAATGACTGAAAACCAACAAATGGTGATCTATCTAAGTTAACTCCTGAAGGCTCCTGAAGAACTCCAGAAAGCTCCTGGAGGCTCCCGAAGAATTGAGACTCTGAAGAATCTGTTTGGCTTGATAGCTCCTGAAGAGCTCCCAAAAAGCTCCTGAAGGCTCTTGAAGGCTGAAGACTCTAAAGACTTCATTTCGTTCAACAACTCTTGACGAATCTTGAAGTTCCAAATCTCCTAAGAGCTCCTGAAGACTCCTAAAGCACTCCTAAAAATCCTGACAATCTCAAAGGATCTCAACTCATGTAATTCCAAAGCTCTTGAGAGCTCCTAAAGAACTCAAAGGCTTGAAATAAATTAAGGTGTGCATTTAATGTGAATATTACTTTCCAATATTATTTTCTAAGGTAGTTAGACTTGTTGATGTGATTTTTGTGACCACACCAATCATCAGAACAAAGTAATTTGAAGGCTACTCCATTATCTCTTGATCAAATAATTCCATACGCTAAGATTTCCAGAAAGTTAGAATGTTCAACTCCAAGGTTCCAAAATGCTATGGAATACCCTCAGTAGGTTCATTATGATTTGATGTTTACACAAAGGGACTTACACAATTGTTCGGGATGTTTGCAGTTGACAACAGGTTAATGACTGGAATGGAATTTTTTGTGCGAATTATTTAGCATTGAGGTATGAATTTTCCTAAGACTAACCAAAAATGTACTAAATTGAATGGCCGCATGGATTAGAAAGCCTAAATTCTAGTCTAAATGCAAGACGTGTGGAGCTTGACTTCAGTGAACTTCAACCGGATTTCTCCTTGCCTCACGTTGGACAGCTTCAGCAAAATAGGTACAATCTTCAAGGGAGTAGCAGAAGGTATTCAGATTGCAATTCAACATGCATATACCATCAGGACGACACATACTAGCACATGAATCACCATCAAAGTTAAGTTTGAAATGATTTCCAGTTGACCACACAGGGAAAACTTACCATCTGTAAGCTTGCTAGTGGTATGGATTAAATGAAGCTACCTCAATCAAACACCACAAATCCATAGTTAACTACTTGCATGAAAATAGAAAATTATTCTAACTTATGTCCTACTTGAAGTTGGAGGGTGAAGAAACCTCACTAACTGCTCATAACAAAAGACAAATTCACCATCAATGAAACTCTTTTATTATGATAGTTTTCGTAAGAATTTCTTACAAAATTCTCAAAGGGAGAACTTTCCTACTCCTTCAAACTATGCTAAGCTACACAACTATCAATCTCTCTGCTCTAGTCTCTAGTCTAATGTCTAATGTAATTTCTACTAAATACAATTGAGGGGGGATGCCCCTTTTATAGATAGCCTAGTCCAATGGATAGCTCAGATTACAATCAAATGAGTGGCTTAGATTAAGCCACCTCAGCCCTAACCCTAAAAGAAACCAGAATGGGGAGTGGTACAATAAATGAATCACAAGATTCCCACTCACTCCCAAAATAGTAAAGGTAATTAATGCCCACAATCAGTCTTCTAGAAGGTCATCATCCAGAAGTGCATTTCCATTCTCCTTCTCCCTGGCTACAAAATCAATGAACCTAGTGAGCACAGCCTCAACCTCCTAAACTGAGATCGGTGGTATGTGATCAAGATGGAACTCTAACACCATAACTGACTGCCCATGCCATGTGCAAGACTTTCTCCAAGCGGTCAAGGAATCTTGGGTATTCTGAATCAGGCTGGAGAAAGTTGAAATGTTTTCAGAGTCATCCTGCACAAAAGTCTTCACCTCTGAAAAGAAAGGTGGCAGCCTACTCCTCAAGCCATTAGTAGTCACCTCATCAGAATTTAGCCTCCTAGCAAAGATAGCCTCCAAGGTGTTCAGGACTCCATCAACAATGTTCATCATAGCCTTCTTGACTTTGGCTGAATTTTCCTGTGCTTCATCAAAGAATCCATGTTATGTGACTACTAAAGAGTACCAGCTGGTAAAATCATACCTATCTCCCTCCTAAATCACTCCTCCATCAATCAACATCTGCAAGGGAGTATGCATCAAGGCCTCCAGATGCTAAATAACCTTACACTGATAGACATGAGCATCACCCCAGGCCTGATCAACCACCTCCATCCATGCCATAATGCCAGAAGCTTGATGATAAGCATGAGCAACTAGATCTTCCATGAACTTTTCTTTCTTGACACGAACACCTACAACCCATTTATCTGCTTCTTGTGCCATCTTCCTCAAATATTCCAAGCCACTCACTGATTCTCTAGATAACTCGACTGGAAGCTCAAGTGTCAGAATCTCCTGCCCACAAGGATGAGACAAATGCTACATGTACCCAATCAAAGTCTTGTGCTCTTTCTCCAGTTTCTTGTACTTGCCTTCAGTCTTGAGCAATTTGTCCTTAAGCACCTAATAGGAGTTATCACACTCCTCAATAATTTGTGCTCCCGTGGGGCGACCTAACTCCATGGTAGTGATCATATAATTCTCTGGTACTGTTTCATCTTGATCACAATCAACCCTTGGCACAACCACGTGAAGGGTGTGAGAGCCATCCCCATCTGTTGAGATCTTCAAAAATTTCCTAGCTCTCTTCTTAGTTGGAGCCACGTCGATCCTACTCAAGAACTCCTCCATCTCTATCGCTAGATCAGCCTCTTCACTGGGGATCCTTCTCATTCTATCTCTAAGCCAATCATGTACTACCTATTTTATATCAAACGACTGCTCATCTCTTGCTTCCTCCTCATGGACTTCTTCTCTAACTTCATTCTGGCGAGGCTCGTTGGCCTCTAATGGCTGAGTATCTCTTGAAACTACATCATCCTCTAGAGCCACCTCAAGCTAATGCTGGAAGTGGTGTCAGTAGCAGTTTCCTCATCTTCCTCCTGCTGATTATCTCTAGTGGGTGCATTGACACTTTGGCCAACTGATTCTCTCCGTGGTGGCTGATTTTCCTCATGTAATTCCTACTCCTGATTCAATGCATTTCTCTAATCAACAAATAGCGAAACCTCCTGTATACTTGGAGAACGTGTCTCCAATGGCCTAGGTGACTACCACAATTCTTGGAGGCTCCGGTTGAATTGGCTCTTTCCTTCAAGATTTTGGACCTCGGGTAACTTGTTTCTTCCTGCTCGTAGTCACTGTCCTATTATCTCCCATCAAGTTGTAAGTCAAAGGAATTGACCTACTCTTCAATTTGATCACATGCCCTTCAACCCATGCTTTGGTGAAAGTTAGGACTGGTATACAAAGTGTGTCCAAATCAACAATCTCTGGCTTTGACCAATTCGAGAGTGGAAGTTGCATGTCTCTTATTGCCTCATAATCTAGATGGAGAACGTTCATGTCCTCATCCACCTGATCTGGTACTGGAATAATTTCACACTCCTTAATCATGCTCAATGGTAGCCTTGAGAACATCCTCTTTCTAACTTTAGCCTCATCTGATGTACCAGCTTAGTAATCTTCAATATTTTCTTTGTGCCTGAACTCTTCTGATAGTATCCATCTAATATTTCTATGGGGGTCATAATGTTGTCTGCCGGTGTGATAGGAAAAGTGGAAGAATTGAAGCTCATTTTCAGCTTCCTTGGCTTTCTGAAGTGAAGGACACACTTCATCTGAATTCCCCATGATAATCGAGAAGTCAATTCCTCCCTTCTTATCATAGGCAACGAGTTGCCTAGATATCTCTAACATCAAAATTTTGTTCGTTGGGTACTTAGGCAATCTATATGGGTATGAAGAAAAAACTTGCAGCCTGATGTAAGAATTTTTTTGAAACTGAATAAACCAACACCCATACCTTTCTATCAATTCCTGAGCTTCCTTCAAGATCCTATGATGAGTTCTTTGCTGAAGTGATCTCATTATATGCATGGTGAAGGCATCATTGACTCGCTTGTAGTTGGACATGCTTGTCAGATGCAGTTGTGGACAAGCCTCATGGATCTTGAACTGATGAGAGCCACATCCAATCGGCTCCTTGTAGGATATTCCCTTGTATTTTGTCATACGAGCCAACATGTAAACAATGTATGGGCCCATGTAAAATGTTTTTGTCCTCCTCAAGCTCTAGAGCTACTCATGCAAATTGTCACTAATCATCACCATCTAGTTGATGTGCTCTTTTCCTTCTAGCATGAGGTTGATATAATAGAACATCCATGGCTCAAAGATAAATGCTTGAGGACAACCTCCAACTCTGTTGAGCATTATGATCAAGTCACAGTACTCCTGCTTCAAATCATCTGATATTATCTGCTTCGAAAACTTCATGCGAGAGGGCTTGGGATTGTTCATCCAACGAGAGTTGATCATCTCTACACATCTATCAAATGTTGAAGCATACATTCACTCAGCACACTCTCTCGTCTTATAAATCATCTTCTCATGTGATGGGATTCCAAATGCTTCGCTGATAGCTGCAAGAGTGAGGTTGGAAAACAATCTACCATCAGGTGAAACAATAGACCTGTGATCCAGATAGTAGCAATTAGCACATTCCATCATCAGCTTTGGATAGTGAATAGCTGGTGGAAAACCAACAGTTGCATACAACCCACTTCAAATAATATTGTGCGAAGTGACTGAAGGATGGTGACTGCCAACTCCCATCATTTGACTTTTAAAAGCCTCCATCTTGAAAGAACCCAAATATGTGTCAGCCAGCTTGCCCAACTTCGAAGTGAATTTTGACTTTGGCAGGAATGACTTGCATAGCTTCTTAATAACAGCCTACTTGGATGCAACATTACTATCTCTGCCAGTTGTTCTTACTTCAGCCATCCTACAAAACAACAAACAATCATTAGCAATTTAACTTAGAGAAAATAAAATAACATTGGGGCTGCTAGTCGACTTTTAAAATTGAGAAGCTACAACATTATATTTCATTTGCAAACCTCAACTCCTCTAGCAACTTCAAACTTTCAACACTTAGAAAGTTTTTTGAGCAAGCTTCAACAACTTCAACACTTGAGAAATCAGCCAACTTCTCTTCTAGCAATTCTCAACACTTAGACTTTCAAATGTCAGCTTCAACAATTCTTCTTTACTCCAAATCGAACCTCTTCACCAAGTCCCAGCTTGCACTACAATCCTCACCTCAGAGCTCAAGTCATACTTCTTCAACTGATGGAGAAAAATGAATAAGCTTCCCAACTCAAATAGTTGAGTCAAATTATAGAAGGAGCTATCTTTAACCAGTTCATTAAATCTCCACTACTCCTTAGCAGGAATTCGAATTTCCCTCCTCTAACAGTAGTAACACTTGTCATTCGGGGTCAGGAATATTTGACCTTCTAGAATTTCCAAAAGATTCACTTCACTGGTCAAGGCGTACTTAGCATTTTTAATTCATTTTCTAACTTCAACTACATCTTTTTTTTAGAAATTCACTTCACCAGCTGAAACTCTGACACTTAATTTATTCATCTCTTGCCTGGAAGATTATTTTACGAAGAATTCGATCAAATTCACCTAGGCAACCAACTTCAAATTCATCATCTGAGGCATTTTATTTCAACAACACATTTTATTCCTTCTGCCTTATAATTTTTTTTAAAAAAAATTCTTTAGGAAAATTCACTATTCAAGTGTCAATCAAATTTTTTATCTTGAAAGCCTTGGTGAAGTGTAGAAGACTTTAAAATCAATTCCTTGTCGAAGATGATCGATACCCAAAAGAAAATTCCCTTTAGAAAACATATAATCCATGGGTCTATGAACGAAGGGGTACATTTAATTTTTGAATTTTTAACCTTAGAAAAAAAACATTTCTCATCAAATTTATTCCAATTCTTCATCTTTGGGCATAATTTTCTTGCTCTGGCTTGAATATTTTCATCATCTTTGTGAAGCTAGCACTTTTTGATTCATCCATCGCCAATTTATTCATGCCTCTGAAAATTTCATCTCCTCTTGAACTTGGGCGTATTTTTCCTAAAGGTGAAATTTTAATACTTAGAAATTTTTTAAATAATATCACTAGCATAGGCGCCTTTAGGCATCAAGGAGGAATTTGATTTTTTTTTTCTTAATTTTTTTTCCTCCATTTATCTTTAGACCTAGTGCATTTCACCTATGGAGAGGAAATTCTCATCAACACATATATTTTTCATTTAGAAGGCCACCATCTCCAACATCTTTGGGGTGCATTTCATACATGGAGGAGGATTTAAGTCTAAGCGCCTTGGTAACTCCTTTCATCAATTTCACCTTCACTTAACAACTTTTCACCTCAATCTCATCCTAGACTTAGCGTATTCAAAGGGGGAAGAAGAAAGTCAACACTAGGAATATTCTTCTCTTGCACAACGCCCTAGTAACCTTTTCCCTTGTCTTCACCTTCTCTTGGGAACATTTCACATAGGTAGAAGGATGGGTGCATTTAGGGGGTGGAGAAGGATTAACACTTTCAATGCCTTTGACCTCTTTGACTCCTCTTCAAGCATGGGCGCATTTTGGACCCCAAGGAGGATTTAAAACTTTTGTCTTTTCCTAGCTTGCTTGGGCGCATTTTGAGGTATGAGGAGGACTTATCTTCATGCCTTAAAATTTTTTTAGCAACTCCTCCTTGCATGGGCGCATTTAGGGGTATGAGGCGGACTTAACTCATACTTAGAAAATTCTTCTAGCTTCTTCCTATGACGTGGGCATATTTCACATGTGGTGAAGGATAAGCCATAGCTTCATGGGCGCATTTTGATATTGGAGAAGGATGAACGCCTTGACTTAGAATTTTCTAACACCTTGACATTGCATGAGGGCACATTTAAGGGTATGAGGCGAACTTAAGTCCATGCCTTAGAAACTTTTAACTTCCATCACCTTATTTCTCCTTGAGGGCACATTTGGAAGGGTTTGTAGGACTTATCTCTTAGAATTTTTTTTCTATCTCATGCTGGATGAGGTCACATTTTGCATATGAAGGAGGATATTTACCAGACTTAGACATTTTTTCCTCATTCCTTCTACTAGCTCAATACTTACTATAAATAGTAAGTTGCAAGTTTTCTCTCTTCTGAAGATCGGATTGATTTGAAATTTTAACCACAAGTCCTCATGACCTAGTTAGCCTGTTCACACTGCCATCTCGAGCTGACCTACTATTTATAGTACATTCCTGAAGGTGGTTTACTATTTATAGCAACTGCCTGATTTCATGACCTCCACAACTCCATTTGACTTGAAATTTGAATGACGGTGACCCTCATCGGTAGACTTTCCCGTTCACATTGGTGCCTGCTGCTAATTTACTATTTTTAGCCTATTTCTACAATGCCTTACTATAAATAGTAAGTGCTCTGATTGCCTTGAAATTTTATTGGTGGATAGCTTGAAAGATGCTGATCACAGTGGGATACACCAGTTTTTGAAAATTCTGGCATTTTACTACTCATTTTGGGTCCCAAAGTTGGAAACCCTAATTTGACTTGCATGTTGCTTAAATGGTCTTCATTTGACCCCGTTTCTATTGCACTTCACCCTGTTTGTGATCCTGATGCGTTGGGCAGCTGCTGAAGTGGACCTACTAAAAATAGTAAGTCTCTGAAAATTGATCATCTTGCCTTGCATGTCACATCACTGCGTAGGTCTCTGAAAACCCAGGAGGAATCTCCAGACATGCATTGAAAAATTTGACATGTAAAACCTAAAAATGGCCTCTGAAGATGGCTCCTGAAAGAGTCATGATCCTGGTTTGCATGTTATATCGTTGCGAAGCTTTCAAAAAACCCACCAAGAATATGCTGACATGCGCTAAAAACTCCAACATGCAAACCCTAAAAATAGCCTCTGAAGGCTGAATACTAAAAGTCATCGTCTCATGTTGCATGCTATATCATCACGTAGGTTTCAGAAAACATAGAAGGAATCTCCAAACATGCATTGAAGAACTTTGCATATAAACCCTAAAATTTTCTCCAAAAGCTGAACTTGCTAAAAATAGAAAGTTGTCCGTTCTGGCTCAAAATTTGCAGACAAGTAGCTTGGCATGTTCTGGATGTAGTGTAACGATAAAAAAATTGAAAGTGCTGAGAGAACGCCCTGAATTGAACACTTACTAGAAATAATAAGTTGTCGGAATTCACTAAAATTTAGCTGGGAACCTATTGGAAGTATACTGACTACAACGTGAAACTCAGATTCCAACTTATTCACTCCATTTGACTTTAAATTGACCAAAAAAGTACAAACCCTAATTCTATAGACTTGGCCAAAATTTCACATTTAAGCTCACAGATGGGCACATCCTTGGAAAGCGGGCAACATAAAGAGACAAAAAGAGAGAAAAAACCAAAGCCAAAAGACCAAAATGGAGCAAAAATTAGGGGGTCCCCATCTTGAATGGGGCGATGTGTGAAAAGGTCACAACAAGACTAATTTAAAATAGGTAGATATTTATAAATCTAGACATCTTTGCCATACTATTAATTAATGATGATAATAAATAAACTTTTAATCATTTCAAAAAGTGGCAGATGGTTGATGTAAGGAATGATGTGACATTGGATGATGTCAATCAATGATAACATATCTTTTCATGATTGAGTTGTCTTTTCAAAAATCCTCCAAAGTATAAATTGACATGTGTAATGAACATTGCCAACCTTGCGAATTGAATTGCAAGCTTCATGTTGTGGTGTGCGAATCGTCTGGAGCAATAAAGGAAATAAATGTAGAAAGTTAACGGCACGTCATGTCATTTTCAAATTGGCTGTTCCCAAATCAAGAAAAAAATAATTCTACAGTTTTGGTAAGTAATTTAGACTGCCAGTTGAAGTCTGCCATTGTAGAAGTTTACCATTGTTGATAGAAAGAGATGGGGAATAAGAGAAATGATGAGCCATAGAACTTCAATCTTGACTTAGAAGCCAGAAGATTGCTAGAAGAAGCTAGGTGGCTAAATTTTGTGATGCAGTATGAAGGATTCCAACCAGAAATGGTTGGGGAATTTATGAGAAACTTCAATGTTGTTGGAAAAGTGTGCCTCAATAATCACAAGCTGAAACCTCCATTAGAGAAAAGTCAGTATGACATCTATCATGTTTGGCCGACCAGCAACTTTGATACATTTTATTTTGAATAGGTCACTATGACCTTGTTTTTGTCTTGCCGAATGCTTTCACTGTGGAGCTATCGTTGTGACAAGGAGTGTTCAGTATGACCTCTTAGCACTCAGGAGACCTTTGGATGATAGGCCATTCAATCGTGTATCAGGGAGACTCATGGCAACCACGGTCTTTAGGGTAGCTTATAGCGGCTTGGTGAGAAGTCCCAGCGAAGTGTTAGAGTCTCGCCGACAGTATGTTACATGTTGGTCTTTGGCGTAGCTTACAGTCTATTGGTAAGAAGTCTTACTGATGTGCAAAGGTCTCACTGACGGAAGTTCAAATGTTGGTCTTCGGTGTAACACTAAGGTTTCGTTATGAAGTCTGGGTGAAGTGTTAATGTCTTGCCGATGTTGAAGTTTGTTCTCAGTGAGACTCATGGCGAACGGTGGTCTTCGAGATAACACAATGGTTTCGATAAGATGTCCCAGCAACATTGAAATGTCTCACCGATGGGGGCTCAAGTGTTAGTCATCGGTGTAACACAAAGGGCTTCGAAGAGATGTCTTAGCGAAGGTGTTCGGTCTTGCCGATAGTTGTATACTTTCAGTGTAACTTAATGTTGCTCTATGAGACCTCTTGGCAATATTGGCATGTCTTGCCGATAGTACTTTATGTTGGATCCTTTGGGGTAAGTCTTGGAGTTCGATAAGATCTCTTAGCGATAGACAAAAGTCTTGGAAACTATTCTTTGGAGCTCGATATGACTTGTGTCTTCGGTAAAACCTTTGGTGACTCACTATGATCTCCTGGCGAAAGCGATAGGTCTGGGCAACTGCTTGGTGTTTCGGCGTAGCATTGGAAGCTCGATAGAACATCTTGGTGACTATGGTAACTCTTGGCAATATCGATATGAAGGTTATGTGGCATCGGCGAGATGCTGTTAGTGTCTCATCGAGATGCCAACACAGTGCGAATTATGTTGACTATTTGACCGTCCTATGTGGAGTCTTGTGGACCAATAGGAGAAGCTGAATCTGAACAGTTGGAAGAAAATCGGTTGTGACGGTTTTGTGAGGAAGTTTGACAGACAGGGAATGCCATGGTTATACTTTGTGATTATAGATTGTGGTCGGTTGGTTGGATCGACGAATGGTTGAGTGATTGTATCAGTAATTGGATTCTATTATGTAAAGACTGTAACTCGAAGGTTCCTGTACAAGAATGTTCATGGTGAATGATGTTGTATAATGACACTAGAAAGATAAGTCTGGCATTTGTATGTAATCTCTATTACTATAATACAAAGTGATTTCTCTTAGTGTGGTGGGTTTTTCTCCCATAAGGGTTTTCCCACGTATATCTGGTGTTCATGTGTGATTGTCAAATTCTCTATTTCTGTTAGTTACTTCATAGTGCATCTTAGTTGAACTGTAATTGGAAAAAATTAAAAGTATATCTACATTCTTTTCTGAGGTATTGATGTTAGGAGAATTGTTTCCGCATCTGATTTTCCTTTCAAGTGGTATCAGAGCCTGGCCAGTTGTGTTATCCTTATGGGTACGTTGGGTTTTTTGAGTCAATTATGTTCAATGGGAGTCTTGTAGTGTTTGTTATTTCTGTTTACAGGTTGAGATGGCTAGCATGTCTGGAAAGTTTGAAATAGAGAATTTCAATGGCAGTAACTTTGAGTTGTGGAAACTCAAGATGGAGGATCTTCTAGTTGATCGTGATCTGTGGCTTGCAGTGTCTGGAACTAAACCTACAGGTATGAAGCAAGAAGATTGGGACCTTGCAGATAGGAAGTATAAGGGAATGATAAGGCTCTATTTGGCAGACTCAGTGCTTCTGAATGTGCATGAGAAGACTGCCTCTTCTTTGTGGAAGAGACTGGCGTCTATTTATCAGGGGAAGTCCTTGGTGAATAAACTATTCCCGAGGAAGAAGCTGTATTCTTTGAGAATGTAGGAAGGAGGGTTTGTGGCTGATCATTTGAATGCATTTAATATGCTAATTGCTCAATTAACATCTGTTGGTGTGAAGACTGAAGAAGAGGATCGTTGTATGCTTCAACTATGTTCTTTGCCAGACTCATGGGATCATTTGGTGATGGCGATTGGGAGTACAACATCTAGTTTCGAGATGGAAGATGTTGTTGCATCTTTGCTGTTAGAAGAGATGAGAAGGAAATATTCTGAGATGGAAAAGGAAGCTCTTGCTGTCAGAGGAAGACCGAAAGAGAAAGGCAAGAAGAAGGACAAGAAGTCCAAATCGAAATCAGAAGGTAGATCAAAGTCTCCTGGTAAGAAGTTTAAGGCGAAGTGATGGAACTGTGGGAAACCTGGTCATGTCCAAAAGGATTGTAAAGAGGAGAAAAAGAAGAAGGGCTCTTCCGATAATGGTTCTTCTCATAGTGATGGTGACGCCTTCATTGCAGCCTTGGCTACTCAAGCATCATATGATGTCTGGATGATTGATTCTGGAGCATCTTTTCACATGAAATCGTACAAAGAATGGTTCACAAAGTATGAAGAATACAATGGTGGAAAGGTGTACTTGGAAAGTGATTCAACTTTAGAGATTGTTGGCTGTGGAAGAGTCAGAATACAATTTCCTGATGGAAAAGTAAAGGGAATTAATGATGTTATGCACATACTAGGTCTAGCTCAAAATCTATTGTCTGTAAGTATGCTGAATGGTACTGGAGTACAAGTTACATTCTCTGCAAATGGTTACAAGATGACTAGAGGTTCAATGGTGTTGGCTAGAGGTGCTCGAATTGGTACCCTGTACAAGCTGGATGCACAAGCTATTTAATGTAACAGTGTCTCTGGAAAGTCACTGGAAGCTACTCATGGAGGTAAAGAGGGAAATATCCCTAATAATGTAAACTCTATGGAAGTAAAACTTCCTACAGAGAATATTATGCTCTGGCATCATAGGTTAGGCCACATAGGAGAAAAAGGTTTAAAAACCTTAAAGAATAAAAACCTGGTTGAGGGGCTTGAAGATTGTAATCTTGAATTTGAATTCTGTGAACACTGTATATATGGAAAGCAACACCGTGTTTCATTTTATTCCAGTCCTCATAAATCTTCTGGTTTGTTAGACTACATTCATTCAGATGTGTTTGGTCTAGTAGATGTTCCTTCTTTGTGTAAATCAAGATACAATGTGTCGTTCATTGATGATTATTCAAGAACATTTGTTTATTTTTTGAAAAGTAAATCAGAAGTGTTCAACCGATTTAAGGAATTTAAGAACCTTGTTGAAAATCAGACTGGTAGAAAAATAAAATGCTTAAGGAATAATAATGGCGGTGAATTATGTTTTGATGAATTTGAAAGATACTGTAAAGACCATGGAATGAAAAGACACAAGACTACACCTTATACTCCATAGTAGAATGTAGTTGTAGAAAGGTTCAACAGGACAGTGATGGAGAGAGCATGAAGTATGCTCAGTAGTGCTAACTTGGAGGAGAAGTTTTGGGCTGAGGTTGTATCTACTGCATGCTATCTAATTAATCATTCTCTAAATTCTGCTCTTGTTGAGAAAACACCTTTGGAAGCGTGGTCTGGTAAGAAGCCCTCACTTAGACATGTTCGTGTTTTTGGATGTGAGGCATATGCTCATGTGCATGATGTGAAAAGATCTAAATTGGATAAAAGGCTGTCAAATGTATTTTTATTGGCTATAGCACTGTCATAAAAGAATACAAGCTTGGAATCCTGATACAAAGAAGGTTGTATATAGCAGAAGTGTAATCTTTCGTGAGCTGAAATCTTCCACTTTGGATCTGCAGTCAGAGACAAAGTCAGATAACAATAAGGATGTAGCATTAATTCCTCCTACACCAGAGAAAGAGGAATTGAAAATTCAAAATGTACCTGAAACTGAGGAGAGCTCAAGCAGTTTTGAAAGTTCTGAAGAAGAACCTCAACCTCAGCCATTGAGGAGGTCAACCTATGAAAGAAAACAACCAAATAGGTATGGGTTCTCATTGATTGATTCTACTTGTTACTATGATTTAATTTCTAGCATTGATGAGCCTAGGACTATAAAAGAGGCATTTAGAATGTCTGATTCAGACTCTTGGTTAGAAGCCATGGAAGAAGAGATGGCATCATTGGATAAAAATGAAACTTGGAGTTTGGTGCCCTTGCCTAAAGGTAGGAAACCTGTGGGCTGCAAATGGGTATTTAAGAAAAAGATTGGTCTGGATGGCAATGTAGAAAAGTATAAGGCAAGACTGGTTGCAAAGGGTTATTCCCAGGTAGAGGGAATTGATTATGGGGAAATATTTTCTCCTGTAGCAAAGCTGACATCTATCAGATTTCTTTTGTCACTTGCAACAGCATATGACTTAGAGATAGAATAGATGGATGTGAAGACAATATTTCTTCATGGTGATCTTGAAGAAGAAATCTATATGTCCCAGCCTAAGCACTTTGTTGAGAAAGGTAAAGCAAACCTGGTATGCAAATTAAAGAAGTCTCTGTATGGGTTAAAGTAGTCACCTAGAATGTGGTACCAGAAATTTGATACTTTTGTATTGTCTTTGGGATTTGTGAGATCAAAATCTGATCACTGTGTATATTATAAAGCTGAAGGTGATCAATTTCTTGTTATTTCTCTTTATGTTGATGATATGTTGTTCATAGGAAATAGCAAGCTAATGATTTCTGATCTTAAGTCTCAATTGTCTGCTAAGTTCGAAATGAAGGATCTTGGTGTAGCAAGGTATATTCTAGGGATGGAGATAACCAGGGACAAAAAAAATAGAAAACTATGGCTTAGTCAAAGTAAGTATATCAGGACTGTTCTTGAGAGATTTTGTATGAATGATTGCAAACAGCTAGTGGTTCCAGTCTTGCAGGGAATGAAACTATCTGTTGAGGACTATCCAAAATCTCCTACTGAGATGGAGGACATGACTAGTGTACCCTATGCTAGCGAGGTTGGCAGTCTCATGTATGCAATGGTCTGTACAAGGCCAGACATTTCCCAAGTAGTGGGAGTTCTTAGTCGGTTTATGGCTAATCCTGGAAGAACACATTGGGATGTTGTAAAGAGAGTTTTCAAATATTTGAAGGGCACTTCATATTTTGCTTTGTATTACCATGGTAACTTGGTTGAATCATAGAGGACTCTTAGTATTCATGGCTATGTGGATTCTGATTGGGCAGGGGACATTGACAGCAGAAGGTCCACCAGTGGATACATATTCATGATGAATGGTGGTGCAGTGAGTTGGATGAGCAAGTGGTAGGCTGTAGTTGATTTGTCTACTACAGAGGTTGAATACATGGCAGCTACTCATGCTTGTAAAGAAGCTGTATGGTTGAAACGTTTGTGTTCTAACATTGGTTTTGATGCAGGGGAAATAACAATTTTATAAGACAGTCAGAGTGCAATTTGTCTGGTAAAGAACCCTACTTTCCATGCTAGGACGAAACAATTGATGTACAATATCACTTTGTACGAGATATGGTGGAGGATGGAAAGGTTAGTTTAGAAAAGGTTGATACTCTGGAGAATGTTGCAGATTCATTGACGAAGCCAGTGAGCACAGACAAGTTTAGGTGGTGTGCCAGTTCAATGGGCCTTAGTGCCCATGATTTTTGGTAAGTTATGTTGTGCTCTAGAGGTGCCTGTGTGATCTTCGTCAAGTGGGAGATTGTTGGAAAATTGTGCCTCAATAATCACAGGCTGAAACCTCCACTAGAGAAAAGTCGGTATGACATCTATCATGTATGGCCAACTAGCAGCTTTGATACATTCTGCTTTGAATAGGTCACTGTGACCTTGTTTCTGTCTTGCCAAATGCTTTCATTGTGGAGCTATCGTTGTGACAAGGAGTGTTTGGTATGACCTCTTAGCGCTCAGGAGACCTCTGGCCGACAGGCCATTCAATCGTGTATTGGGGAGACTCATGGCGACCACGGGCTTCAAGGTAGCTTATAGTGGCTCGGTGAGAAGTCCCAGCAAAGTGTTAGAGTCTCACCGACAGTATGTTACATGTTGGTCTTCGGCGTAGCTTATAGTCTATCAGTAAGAAGTCTTACCGATGTGCAAAGGTCTCATCGACGGAAGTTCAAATGTTGGTCTTCGGTGTAACACTAAGGTTTCATTATGAAGTCTGGGCAAAGTGTTAATGTCTCACCAATGTTGAAGTCTGTTCTCAGTGAGACTCATGGCGAATGGTGGTCTTCGGGATAACACAATGGTTTCAATAAGATGTCCCAGCGACATTGAAATGTCTCACCGACGAGGGCTCAAGTGTTAGTAATCGGTGTAACACAAAGGGTTTCAAAGAGATGTCTCAGCGAAGGTGTTTGGTCTTGCCGATAGTTGTATACTTTCAGTGTAACTTAATGTTGCTCTATGAGACCTCTTGGCGATATCAGCATGTCTTGCTGACAGTACTTTATGTTGGAGCCTTTGGGGTAAGTCTTGGAGTTTGATAAGATCTCTTAGTGATAGACAAAATTCTTGGCGACTATTCTTTGGAGCTCGATATGACTTGTGTCTTTGGTAAAAGCTTTGGTGACTCGCTATGATCTCCTGGTGAAAGCGATAGGTCTGGGCGACTGCTTGGTGTTTCGGCATAACACTGGAAGCTCGATAGAACATCTTGGCGACTATGGTAACTCTTGGCGATACCGATATGAAGGTTATATGGCATCGACGAGACACTATTAGTGTCTCACCGAGATGCCAACACAGTGTGAATTCTGTTGACCGTTTGACCGTCCTATGTGGAGTCTCGTGGACCAATAGGAGAAGCCGAATCTGAACAGTTGGAAGAAAATCAGTTGTGACGGTTTTGTGAGGAAGTTCGACAGACAGGGAACGCCATGGTTATACTCTGTGATTACAAATTGTGATCAGTTGGTTGGATCGACGAATGGTTGAGTTATTGTATCAGTAATTGGATTATATTATGTAAAGACTGTAACTCGAAGGTTCTTGTACAAGAATGTTCATGGTGAATGCTGCTGTATAATGACACCAGAAAGATAAGTCTGACATTTGTATGTAATCTCTATTACTGTAATACTAAGTGATTTCTCTTGGTGTGGTGGGTTTTTCTCCCATAAGGGTTTTCCCACGTATATCTGGTGTTCATGTGTGATTGTCAAATTCTCTATTTCTGCTATTTACTTCATAGTGCATCTTAGTTGAACTGTAATTGGAAAAAATTAAAAGTATATCTACATTCTTTCCTGAGGTATTGACATTAGGAGAATTGTTTCCGCATCTAATTTTCCTTTCAAATGTGAATGTCACCAGAGTAAGGGGAGAGATAATTGAAGTTACTCCAGAAATTATAAGTGAAATTTTTAGAATCCTAGCTGAGGGAAAACCAGTTAACAAGGGCCAGGTTAAATTTGAGAAATTGGTGGCTGTGTTTCACCAAGAGCTAGAAAAAAGACTAGAAATTAAAATGCATTAAGGAGATCAGCATGACATAGCTTGTAACAGTTTGGACAAGCCATGGAGAACTGTTGTGACATGGCTCATGAAGTTCTTCACCTGCGACGGACAATATGGCATGAGATTGGGTCCTGGAACGCGGTTATTAATACATTTGATGTATGGTCAGACAAAACTTTCTGCTAGGATAAATTTTCCAGTGTTTTTGTTCTAGCAAATCTCTTCCATGATTTTGAGAGTAAAGGCCTGGGGTGAATCTTCTATAAAATATCAAGGATTAATACATTTGATAATTAAACACCATTTCTTAAAAAAAGAAACTGGGAAGTAGGGTTGGTTAGAATTTTTGTCTACGCCTTTAGAAAAGCCAAAAAGGATAACCACAAGGGGACCCACAACTAAAAATCCAAGAATTGAGAAAGAAGAATCTTCTAAGAAAAGGGGGAAAAGAAAATCACAAGAATTCTCTAGGGTAGGCCATACTAGTTCCAAAAAGAGGAAGCAAAAGTACATGAGGAAAGCCCTAGCCATGTTGAGACTGTAGTGTCCACCCCTAAAGAGACACCCAAAGTTCAAATCCCTATTTTGGAAAGTCCAAAAGAAACTATTGTAGGCCATGAAGAAACCTGTACACTAGTACAATCTCTTGAGCAACCCCAAAGTCCTCCTAAAATCCCAATGCCAACTCCTGAAAGACCCCCTGTTTTTGAAATCCATGACTCTGCTGAAGAGTTTGAGGCACAAACTGAAGAGCAAGAAGCATCTGAGGAATTTGAAGTAGAGGAAACCGTGAGATCCCCTACACCTCCTCCAACTGTTGAGCAAAGAAAAGGAAAAGAACTTTTGATTGAAGAAGAAAAATCCCATGAAAAATTGAATGAAGAGGAGTTAAAGACAGAAGAATTATTGAGGGCTATGAAAATGTCCCGATTAGAAGTTGAATTGGAAGAAGAAAGGAAAAACATACAATTCCTTGAGGAGAAATTGAGAAGAAAAGAAGAAGAATTGCAACAATCTTTTAGCAAAAATCAAGAAATGGAAAGGAAAATTGAACAAAATGAAGCAAGGTTTAGAGAACAATTGAGTAAAACAAAGGATGCCCTGCAACAAGCTAGTGTGTAAGCATTAACAAATGCAGAAGAAATTTCAAAATTAAAAGAATAATTACAACAAAAGGAAGAGCAATTAAAACAACAATCTATGAGGTTTTATGCGCAAGAAGCCTCTACTTCCACAGCTCCACCACGATACCTTGCTTTGCCTTCCATTATTTCTGACATTCCTTCCATTCCATTAGATATTCCTCCTTCAGCCTAGTCTAGATATCTCTCATTGACAACCTTGAAATTTAAGGAAGAAAATAAAGTGTTGAAAGAGCAGGTAAAAAAATTGGAAAAAGAAAAAAATGACATTAAAAGGAGACTTGAGTAAGCAGCAAAAATTAGTTTTGCAATGCTTTCCATGAGAAGACCAACTGAGATGTATGCTCTATTTCTTAGAGAAAAGTTTCTAGAGTGGAATCTAAATTAATTAATCTTAGGAAGAATCATGGATTACCATGAGGATCACGATTTTCTGCAAGATTACTTTAATAGCCACCCTGGCATTAAAATTTTAATGGGAGACAATGATGACTCTATGTTGAATATTTATGTTGGTGAGCTTCAAATTAGATCATTTGTCTCTTTAATGCAAAATTAGATAGAATGGTCAAGAAGAATGGACAAATATAAGGAGGATCAAAGAAGGTATGGGTTACCAATGAGACTTGAAATGCCTCATGCTGGAAAATATATCACAACAATATGATCAATGGTAAGACTCAATGAAGTTAATCCTCTTTATGTTTCAAACTTGCTTGATAGTATTGTTGCATTCCAGAATGTTGAGGGAAAACTCCCCCCATTAGCACTACAGTCTTGTGAGGAAAGGTATCAACTCATTCCTAGGATAGTTAGAAGAAGGGAGCCAATAAGTCCAAACAATATCAGATGGAGTTTGATCAGAGTCAGACATGTCATCACCTTGATTTAGCAGTAGAAAGAATTCTGGGTCGGCATGAGATTCAAAATGCCTATAATCATTATGCCCACACCAAATATCAAAGAAACAACAAATGTACCTGATGGAGTGTTAAGACCATGGTTTGGAAAGTTAAGACAAAACCATGGCTTTGCACTCAATAGTAGATTACCAGACCAGTATAGGGAATGAGTGTTCAACTGTTGCATTTGGATGGAGGCACTGAACAAGGAAAAGGAGAACACCATAATTCTTGATGAGGAACCATGAGGACATGGTCCAAAACAAGTGAGGAAGAATTGATGAGAGCATCAAAATACTTTCATTTAAAACATTTTATGTTTAAAAGACTTGTTATTTTTGTTAATTGACATGACTGGCGATAGATTATAGATTAACATATTTACTTATTTTGCAATATGTTTAGCTAAATTAGTGGATATATTTGAAGTAGTGGTTTATGTTAATTTCATTACTTTAGGATGTTATTAGCTAAGATAATTATGCTGCGTTGATCTTTTACTACCATAAATGTTATCCTTTTCTTAAGGGTTTTGAACAGGGTATTTTAAAGATGGATGATGTGGTTAAACTCTCTGTTTAATCATGATGGATGAATATGCCATAGATGGGCCCTGCTGGATGATGATTCACTCAAGTCTAAATTGACTTCTTTATAGTTGGTTATGGAACTTCTACTTCCAGTGCCAATCTGACATAGTTCTTTTTAGTCCAGTTTTAGTTTTGTTTTAGTTTGATTGTAATATTTATTTTGATCACCATAAGTCTTGGTAGTTAACGCCATCTTAGAAATATAATAAGGATATTCTTATAAATATCCATGTTTCAGTTTTAGTTAGGAGTTAGATAATTTCAATCAGATTTATGTAATTCAACAACAATACTTTGTTCTGCATTCTACTTTTGATCAATGAGAATGAAAGCAAGGAGTTAATTCAATCATTGTGTTAAGGGATCTTACCTAAGGAAGAGCAGGGCCTACTCAACCTTTGGAACGATCTTGTGTTGGTATTTTTTTAAGTTATGCTATTTTTGATTCATTCATATTAAATCTGAAGTAGATGTTAATTCTGAATTGTTAAGTTGATAATCAATTTCCAACTTAGTGAATGTTAATTATGGATAGTTACTTTTGCTCAAATTAATTTTCAAGTTTCAGTTTTTTATGGTTAGATTAAGTTGTTGGAATCATTATTAATTTTATTAGATTAATTGGATTTAGATGTTGTTCGAAATAGTTAAGTTTGGTGTTATTTATTAAGTTTCATTAGAAGTGATGATAGGAACTTATGGAAAGATGAAGTTGGAGTTTGTTGAAAATCTATTCATGGAGATTAGTTTTTATGTTTTCTAGAGTAATCGTCATTTCCTCGCAATTCATTTATGTTCTTAAATAGTGTTTAATTTCCAACAATTAATTATGGATTTCTTTTAAAAGAAAAATATAATTAATTTGGATTTCATGTTTTAGATTAAGGATTAAAGTAATCATTAATTTCCTCTATGAATCGGTCTAAATCAAGTTCAATAAAGTCAAAAATAAGTCAACAAGATTTTAAATTAGAAAATAAGATTGAATTAAACCTTAAGAATCAGTCGCTACAGTTCAGCTCCTAAGAGCTCCTGAAGTAGGAAAATCAATACTTGAAGTCGTTGTTTATAGTGCGAAACCCCGCCAAATAATCCATGACAACTATCCTTATCACATATTGCTCTGAGACACACCCAATTCAATACATAATTGATTAAATGATGCAAGTTGTGACATCAACGACCTTGCCCATTAGTATGCATGATATTTATGTTTATTTCCGTTTAAGTTTCTATAACTGTTAAAGATCTATAAATTTTTTGCATTATTCTCCTCTCAATATTAGTGTATGAAGTTGTTCTGCTATAGCTTCCTTACATAAACCTTCTCATCAATAGCATCCCAAAGATTTCAATCTATCAACAGATCCTGCACCTTCAACTTACACATCTCAAAATTATTTCTAGAAAATTTATCCACCTCTATTCTCCCTGATGGACTCAAGCCATCTAAAAATTATTGCAACAAGATCACAAAGTATCTTCTGCACAAGCTCCCACTCAAATCTGGATTAGTTAAAAAATCCAACAACCCACAACTGAAACCATAGGTGATCAGGCTTTGATGCCACTTGTAAGGAGCTAAGGTAGCAGAATAACTTCCTACACTAATCTTGAGAGGAGAATAATGCAAAACTTTACATATCTTTTTTAGTTACAAAAAAATGAATAGAAATAAACATAAATATCATGCATACCACAACATTATGATTTACATGGGGAAAACCCTTTTGAGAGAAAAACCCTACACTCTAAAAGCTGCTCAATATATTATTCATAAATCACAAAGATTACAATATACTTGTAGATAAAGCTTCTCACAAGAGTATCACCAACCAAAGATCCATAGAGAAGACAACCACTATCAAACTCTTAGAATACATCACAATACATAGTTGTAATATAACACCCTTATAAAATAGGGTTACCTTCTAGGGAAAGACATGCCAACAAAATATCTACCATCAAATCTGAAACCTAATGATGAACGGTCCAGATTTATAATATATCATTAATTTAATGTATGTTAGTAGTTTAATAGTTTTTGTTAACAAACTCACATTTTTCTCCAGTTCGTGCTCCCATTGTATATTACATCTATTAGTGTAACTAGGATATATTAAACATATCCTATCAACAATAAACTTTATATAATTGCAAGGTTGAGACATATTTTCCCAACATAATTGACATAGGAGAAAAAACCTTGAAGCCATGTCAATCGGAATGGCCTTACCAAAATTTATATCACTTGAATTTATAAAGCTTTATTTCTACAAATAAAGTACACCGAAGTAACAAAATCCTAACTCATGATAGACATTTGTCTATGATGAATATATTTCCCCCACTTTCTTCTTAATTTTAAATAAATACTTCTTCAATTGCAGTCTACATGTAGCATTTCACATATGGGCCATATAAGAAGAAATATGAAAAAGTAACAAAATTTCATATGCACAAGTGGAAGATTCATGCCATATCATAACCATTTTAGACAATATTTTACATCAATGGAACATTGCAGGATCCACTTTAAGAATTTTAAATGACACCATGAATAGAGAATTATATGTATGTCAAAGCATTATCAATTTCCCTATTAGCAAGTGCATCAACCAAGACGTTAGCTTCCCTATAACAATGCATAATTCCAAAGGAAGAGAAGTTCTAAAGGAGGGACCTTATATGTCCCAAAATATAATCCAAATGCTAGTTATAAGAAACATTATTTGACAAAGCATTAATCACAACCAATGAATCACCCTTGATGGGAATATGAGAGATATTGTTCTTCAAGGCCATTTCTAGACCTAGTAATAGAGCATTAAAATCTACAACAGTAATAGAGCATTAAAATCTACAACATTATTTATGCCATCCTTTAGCAATTTGCAATTTGCTCTTACAATTTTTCCTTTATGGTCTCTTATGACCATTCCCACACTTGATTTACCAAGATTTCCTTAGGAGGCTCCATCAAAATTTAACTTGAGCATTCCCTTAGGAGGAGGTAACTATTAGATATATTTTCTATTTATATTTGGACACATTACATGAACAAAGCCTTGATTAAGGAACACCCCATTTTTTGGAGGCAATAGTCTCATGAAGGAAAAACCTTCTTTACTATTAACATTTCTAAAAATATTAGAAATAGTAACTTCTAAAATGGAAAGTTCAATTCTTTCAATTACTTGTCAAACATTCAAGATCTCTTTTCTGAAAAAATGTTGTTTCTCTCAAGCCAGACTTGAAAAATGAGAATAGAGGGACTTAAGTCCCAAATTAAAGCATAAGTAGAATATTTAAAAAGAGATGGCCAATTTTGAAAGTGCCTAATAAGAGAACCCTTAAAAGGATCATACCATTCTATCATATCTTGCAACCAAACCCAATATTGATGAGCAAAATCACATAATAAGAGCAAGTGATTTGAACTTTCATAAGCCTTGCCACACATAACACAAGGGAAAGGAGGTGTTATGACCAATCTATCCAAACTCATACTTATTAAAATTTTATCTTTCAAACCTAACCATGAAAAATCCCCCAACTTTAGGTAAGCACACCGAATCCCAACAAAGGTTATATGGCCAAGGTTCCTTCTATCCAAAATAAACTTAAGATCTGTACCCATCTTTAACATTGTAATTCCCTTAATTTAATTTTATCCAGATGATTTCTTCTTCCTTATTAAAAATGAAGGGTTGTCTTTTGCATAACTCTTCCTTTAAGGTATCTTTCATACAAGGTAGAATAGGAACGAATTCAAAAGATTTCCATTTCATAGAGGGGGGAGAATTTGAAAAATCAACAACTATATAATCCTTTACCTTCTTACCCCATAATGCTTTTAAAATAGTTTCAATATGACTCCAATTGCCTACAACCTTGAGGGGCTTATGACCATTCTAGGCATCCTCTAAAAATTGGGCCTTTTCCCCATTATTAATGACCCAAGATAAATATAGAATAATTACCTATCTACATGAAGAAATTAAATTCCACATTTTAGAACTGGACAAAAGAGTTTTAAAGGTGAAGATCCTCTCCCTTTCTATAGAATCTAGATATTTATGTCTCATAATTTGACACCACTTAGCATCTGACTTAGAATATATTTTCTAGAGTAATTTTTCCCCAAAAAATTTATTTTGAAGAACCAAATCCTTCACCCCTACACCATACAACTCCTTAGGCAAATCCACTTTCTCTATTAATAAATTTCAAAAGGTGTTAAGGAATTTTTATGTGGCAGAGTAATATTAGCAAGGAATGAAGGGTTGCCTTTAGCATAATTAGTTTTCCAGCTAAAGTAAGCCATTTGGATTTCCACAACAATATTCTATTTGAAATTGAAGTAATAATATTATCCCAAAAAGCATGTTTTTCCTTTCTAGCAAAAAAGGAATGCCAAGATATCTACAAGGAAAAGATTTAGACTGAAAACCCCAAAATTTCAAAACCTGGCCTTTCACTATTGGATTCACATTTAGGAAGAATATTTTTGATATATCCTTATTAATTACTTGCCTTGAATTCAAATAGTAGGTTTTAATTACCTTTTTCATGACCTTTCCTTCATCAAAACTTGCATGAAAAATAAGAGTGTATCATCAAAAAATAAGGAATGAGTAATTGAATGTGGGTATGATCAAATTTTAACACCTTTCTATATTTTCATGGAGTTTTCCATAAAAATGGATTTTCTCAAACCTTCTACCACTAAAATATAGAGAAATAGAGATAGAGGATCACCTTGCCTAACCCCTTGAGACAAGGAAAAATACCCACAAGGAGAGCCATTTACCAGAATTGGAAATTTTGCCCCAAAAATACAAGAATAAGTCCATTTGCACCAATTTTTACAAAAATCCAAATTTATAAGTGACAGCAAAAAAAAAATCCCGGTTTACCCTATCATATATGCCTTCGTCATGTCTAGTTTAAAAACTATAGCCAAAACTTTCTCTTGCATAATTGAATGTAAAACCTCTTGATCCACAATTTCCCCCTTAGGAGTTTCCTTTCCAGGCACAAAACCTCCTTGTTCTTCAAAAATGATCAATGTAATCACTTTGGCCAATCTAATTGCAATAGCCTTTGTGAAAATTTTATAAATAATATTGCAAAGAGAAATTGGCCTAAAATTTTCAAATGTTTCTACATTAGGTTTCTTTGGAATTATAGCCACAAATGTAGTATTTATTTCCTTCAATATATATATTTTTGTATTCTTCCAAGGCTAGAAGAACATATTTTCCCATAAAATCCCAATATTTTTGAAAAAAAAAAACTGTATAACCATTTGGACTTGGTGCTTTCTTGGTCACCATACAGAAAAAAATCTTCTTTATTTCTTCCAAAGTAAAAGTCAACATGAGTATATCATCATGTGCCTAAATTACTAGGCAAGGGATGGTATTTAAAATTGAACCATCAAAATTTGAATTTGTATGCCTAGAAGGAGCAAGCAAACCCTTAAAGAACCTAATCACTTCACACTTAATTTCTTCTATTGAGGATAGGGTGACTGCATCTTCATTTTGAATAGAAGAGATTATATTTGTTTTCCTCTTAATTTTTTTTGAAGCATGGATTTTTTTTGTGTTCTTATCCCCATCCCTTAACCAAATCTCCCTTGATTTGTGTTAAAAATAAATCTCTTCTTGTGAAAAATATTCTTTGAACTTAGACTTCAAAAACTTCCTTTTCAAAGGCTATCTTGTCCATGCCCTTTGTTTATCACCAAATCATAAATAATTGATAACTATTTCTCAATTCTTTCTTTCATGACAAAAATATTCTTGAAATGCTTTAAATTCCATTCTTTTATTTGGTCCTTTAGATACTTCATCTTTTTATAGAGTTGATACACTCTAGATCCTTATATGAAGGGGCACTTATTCGACCAAAGTCTTAATAATGGAAAACAATTCTCATCCCTGAACCACATTGCTTCAAACTTGAAAGGAATCTTGATTAGAAGTCTATATTCAAAGATTGATAAAGGAATTAGAAAATGATTGGAGTCTATAATTGTATGTATTATTGAAGAAAAATCAAGATAAGAAGACAACCAATTATCGGAAAGAAGAAAACAATCCAAACTCTCCACAATCTGGTGAAAATATTCTCTCTTATTTGTCCAAGTAAAAGATCCATTCTTCTAGATACAATCATATAAATTTTTCTTAATCACAAAGTACCTAAAATATTTAATAAACTTTACCGGAGGGATAATTCCACCTCTTTTTTTAGAAGCATCTAAAATAACATTAAAATATCCACCAAAAACCTTGAACTCATTTTTCAATAGCAAAAAAATTGAAGACACTTGATCCCACAACTTTTTTTGGAGTGTAAAACAAGGGCCATACATATTAAAAATCCAAAAAGACTTCAAATATTTAAGACATTTCATTGTTGCTCCCATCCAACAATCATTTGAGGCTATTAAATCCACCTTTACACTCTTATAATTCTAGAGAATTTCCAATCCCCCATAGGCCCCTTTTGCAGGAGCAACAAAAAAACCCAATTTACCCAAGAACCAAAAATTGAGAAAGCTATTTGCTTAGACAACTTTGTCTCTTGAAGCATAACAATATTAGAGAAGGTACTAATTATTTGATGCTTAATTAAGCATCTCTTATTAGGAGAATTTAAGCCCCTAACATTCCAAGAAAGGATCCTCATGCTTCCAAAGGAGAGATACTATCTCTCCTCGATCTAGGATTGATTTTTGGGGCACTTTGAGACCCCACAACCATCTCCAACTACTTTTTTTGGTTAATTGATACATCCTCATCTACCCCCAACAACGATATTTTTTTTTGTTTGACCTTGAATTATATTCAAGAGTTGTTTGAATGCCTGTTGTAATTTCCATTTGTGTTTTTTGACTATTTGGCTTTCTACCCCATTTAGGTTTAGGTCACACAAAGTTAACTTTTTTAGATTCAAATTGAGAAATTGGAACATAAGTCACTTGATTTCCCACTTCATCTTCCTTTAGAATTTCATCAGCTAACTCCTCTGGAATATCCTCCCCAACCTTCTAAATGGTCTCATTAACCAAATATATCAACATATCTTCAATAATAACACCATTTATGGAATTTTCAAAAGGAGTATTTTCAACTACATCACCCACTAGAGAATTCTTTTGTCCAAGTTTTTCTTCAACAAGGGGCATGCACTCCTTTGCAACAAGAAACCAAATTTAGGGTTTCCCTTACAATTGTTGCATTGTTATGACCTAATAACAAATTAGTTACAATATTACAAACATTTTCACTTATGGTTCTTTGTTTCAACACAAGTTTGTATCCACTATAATTTTCCCTTTTGTACAAAAGGCTTCTTCAAGTTTTAATGATTGACACCAAACACCCTAATTGGATATTATATTTACAACTCTTGAAGACATCTAAATTATCCAAAAGGGCACAAAATATAAATAATAGAAATCCATCGATCACCAAAAAATCAATTTTCTAAAAAGGCCCAATAGAAGAAGCAACTACTTTCAAAGAAAAAGAATCTAAAAGTTTGAAAGGAAGATTTAGTAAAGAAAAGAAAATAGGAAATTTTACTGTTTTAAAATCCTCTTCTTTAAAATTGGGTTTCCAAGCATGCATACGAAAGATAGTATTTCCATTCTAGAAAGGAAAATTAGCCATAATCCTATCCTTAGCTAGTTTGTTGATCATTAAAAATAATAAGAAAGAAATCCCGCAAAAAAATATGGAGATCAAAATATTCATACCAATTTTATTTTACCTAGTTTTGGATTTAAGATAAAGCCAAATCCTTGCCCTAGATCTGGACAAAAAGGGAATTTAATTCAAGATCCATGAACATCTCATCCATTTCGGGGTCAAGAAGAATGACCTTTGGAATCATCCTTGAAGCTCCATTTTCCTCGAACCCCCCGTCTTCTCTTAGTCACCCACCAAGAATCCATATTTTCCATTGAGATCTTCTACTGGAAGCATGACCTCTCCAATTCTCCTTGTTTGTATAACATCCAAAATCCCCAAAGCTTCTCCTTGACACTGTATTGGGGTGTAAACCTTAGGATTTCCATCAATAAGATAATTAGATATCAGCCCATAACTTCTTTTCCAATTCCTTTCCTCACGATTTGCCTCCAAGTCTTGGTCACTATTCCATGCTCCAAACCAAAATTTTTGAGAACCCCCATTGTTTCTCCAAGATCTCAAAACCCAACCAATTTTTTCATTCGTATTTTACGAATACCTTGAAGAGATGTTCCCATGATAACTTTGATTTCCCTTCAACATGTTTGCTAACAAGTTTTGAGAGAATGAAATGGTAGGACATTCAACATCCACTTGGTCTGCCCATGAAATCCCCTCCCATTTTGAAAAACCCTTATTTCTCGCCATGGAAGTTGTTAGTAGGGAGTTATATATACCAATATGTATTGGGTGGCTTCCTTATAAACTACAGTGTTCGTCATGGAAGTTGTTAGTAGGGAGTCATATATATCAATATGTATTGGTTAGCCTCCTTATAAATTGCAGTGTTTTTGGTAAAATAAATTCACATGACCGGTGACACACCATGGTACCACGAGGACATAGAGGAGACTAGACCTTGTGACCTCTTGCATGCAACAAGATGCTTTAGGCAATCGAGCTAGGCCCTCCATCCTATATATCAATACATAGTTGAAATGATATAATAATGAATATAATTGGAAATCTAAGATATATTTGTCAAAAAATATTCTTACCATGCTAGATTTAACTTATGTTGTGATTCAAGAAATAAATAAATAAATAAAAATCATGGATGAACTAATGTCAAATGGTTGAACTTCAAATTAATTTTAGTTTACTAGTTTATTTATTATTTTGAATCAAAAGAAAATAGAGTAAAATTTCTTCGTCCTTTCAAATCTTTCTTTCCATTGATAATTTAAGTGTTACAAGTACAAATTATTAAAAAAATCTACATCCATAAAATATGAGGATGGTTCACGATCAAACACACTATACATGAATAAGATCTAGGAAAAAAAAAACCATACTAAATAACGATTAGCAATAATTATATTACTAAAAATAAATTTTCCACTTATTTTATCATGGATAAGCACCAACACAAAAGTTACACTCTTATAAATTTAAGGTTACTTAAGATAAAATTCTACCTCCATTCCCATCCATTGACTCTAGGGAAAACTTTAGTGGCGAATCTTCGCCAATTGGAAAATTCTAGGAATCAGCCAAGTCGAAATTGGCGAATTCTCATCCGAATAGGGTGTCCAGATCGCCCAGATTTTATGAAGTATAGGTCCAATGCATGTCCATTCACCAATGAGTTTTTTTATGAGGCATATTTAAGCAACAAATTTTCTATTTTCAAACTACGCATTTCAATTGGATCAACTAATATTTTTTGCCTGGATTCCTGAAAGCATTTAATAAAACACCTACATATTCGCCAATACTATTAAAACAACATTGTATTAGGACCCATTTCACCAATTAAAATTTACAAATAGTTGCTTGTGAAGACCTATTTTGCCAATTAAAATTTATAAAAAGTTGCTCATGAGGACCTATTTTTCCAATAACATTAAAAAATAATTACATTTGAGGACACATTTCACCTTGAAAATTACAACATATCGTTGTATAAGCACACGAGATTCTCCAAATTTTTAATATACCATTTAAAAATCCCGCAGAATTCCCCAAATATGGAATCATGGATTGATATAAATACAATCAAAAGTGTCATTTATTCTTACACATTTTGTTCGGTTCTGAGGTTCTACTTCTCCATTCGGAAGTCAGCGAAAGCCGAAAAAGTAGACTTAAAAGGTGAGTGATCATTTCTTCATAGTGTTATTAGTTATAATAATAAGTTTTCTTTATTTCTTTTCCATTCTTGCTTCAACAAAGTGAACCTTAGAAGTTAGAACCAAACTCTGAAGTTTCAAAGTTTTCGAAACCTTCGACCCACCGAGTAGAAAGATGACCAAGAAAGACTTGCAACTCAACAAAGTGAACCATCAACCATGTTGGGGAATCGTAAAGTTATGAAAATTTAGAACTCTGCTACAAGGTTATATAACTCTAAGGACTAGCAACTAAGTTTAGGAAAAGCCAAAATTTTTATATTGTATTCCATGGTATTGAATTTGATATGTGATTTATTATTAATCCATTCCATGAACAAAAATAAATACTATTGAAAGTGTCATTTATTCAGAAGTTAGCCAAAGCTAAAAATGTAGTCTTAAAGGTGAGTGATCATTTCTTCAGAGTGTTATTAGTTATAATAATAAGTTTTCTTTATCTCTTTTCCATTCTTGCTTCAATCTTAAAGATGATATTGAGTAGGTAATGGGATCTATATTATTATTCTCTATCCTTAAACAAGAAGACATTTTTTTCTAGTTTTTATTCGAAGTGAGATATAAATATCTTGAGTGAGTCAGAGATCAATATGTCAAGCGAATTGAGCAGCAAGGGTAAGGCTCCTTCCACTCCTCAGGGTGGTGAAGAGACTCCTGCCACTTCTTAGATTCCTTCCTCTCCTCATGGTGGTAAGGCTCTTGCTGCTTCATAGGGTGGTGAAGAGACTCTTGCTGCTTCTTAGACTCCTTCCACTCCTCAAGGTGGTAAGGCTCTTGCCGCTCCTTAGACTCCTGCCGCTCCTCAGGGTTGTGAAGAGACTCCTACCGATCTTCAGGCTCCTCAAGGTGGTGAAGAGACTAGGAGGCCATCAAAATTCCCAAAACTTAGACGTACCATACAGTCTTACTTTGCAATTGCCAAAGCTTCTGATCCATTAGGTCAAGATGGAGCTACATCATCAACTGTTCCACTAAATATTGGTAGCATTCCCAATACTTCACCGCCATTGAAAGGTCAAGTTGAGATTGCCATTGATTTAAACAAAAATGTATCAAATCAGGATAGCAATACCATAGAAGATGTTCCAAGTGATACCCTAAACTCGTTTAGCCAAAATGAGATAATTGACTTGGATGAAGATGATGATGTTGGTAGCAAGAAAAGGAAAAATAAACCAAAAAGGGGGCACGAGTGGGAAATGACAAGGAGTTTTCAACTTGGTTGGTTGTCAAAATACCCATTCATGGTACCAGTGGGGATTGGCAATGCAAATGATATTGAAAAGGAAACATTGGCCAAATGTAAGATTTGTTGTTGGAAATGTGGAAGAGCCAAGACGTTGCAACTAAAGATTGACACTATAGAAAAGCATATCTGTAAAGTTTATGAAAAACAAATCATAGACAGAGAGGAAGAATCAGTCGTACAATGGAAATCAAAGGAAGAATGTCTTCATGTTAAGTATGTCGCAGATTATGAAGAGCATGAAAAAAGAATGTCGAACATTGTTGCATGTAAAGGTAAACTTGAGGCTCAATTTGGAAAAGCAAAAGGAAGGAGAAAATTTGTCAAAAACTATTCAGATGAGTGTTGTTTTTCATATTTTGTCCAAAGGGTGTCCTATGACAGACTACCCAAAATATTTTGGTTTATTATCTTATTTGAATGTTCCTCACTATCCCTTGTCACACTGGTCAACAAATGCTAGATGTGATTGGGCAAACTGTCCTACTGCAGTGGAAGACGAAGATTTAAAGAATAAAGTAAAAGAGTCAAATTTCATTGCATTATCTTTAGATGAAGTTACTGTGGTAGAAAATACTTCTTGGGTCTGTATGCATTTGTATATTGTACAACAACATGTTTGCCAAGCTCATCTTCTCTGTGTTCATAAAATGAAGAACAATTCAACAATGAAAAATATATTTGAACTAGTAAAAAAATCATTGAATGAAATTGCAGGTATGGATGAGTTGACAATTGCGAAAAAGTTGGTGTGTGTAGGAGCTAATGGTGTTGCAGTGATACAAGGTCAAAGGACTGGTGTTTGGACAAAGTTACAAACTACTTGTGCACCATACATGCTTGGCATTCACTGCATGGCCCACATAACAAATTTAGCATTCAAAATTGTTAGCAAGTTTCCTACAGTATCAAAAGTAAAAAATCTAGTCTACAAGATCCACGCATACTTCTGCCGAAGTCCTAAACGTTTCACATAATTTCAAAATTTTGCTGAGGGAATAACACCAGGAAACAAGCTTCTCAAGGATGTTGATACCAGATGGTTCTCCCTGCATGGACTAGCGGAATGAGTTCTTTCAGAATATCAATCTTTGATTGGAATGATGTACGAGCATCACAACACAGTAGACACAACTCCTGACCTCTCTTACATAGGTTAAGTGATATAAAGACACTCTTGACTTTAACTAGTCTTCTCCCCATGCTGGATGTGATGAACAAGCTTGTGAATAAATCCCAAGAAAAAACTATGTATATTAATGAATATGCCAATCTACGAAACTTACATGCTTGGCCCTCCATCATCTATATCTAGATCTAACACAAGATGGCCCAAATTATTTCATGTGGCAGAAAATTACTGATTTGAATGGTCCTGATAATTATTTACAGTTTAATGCAAGTGGGAAATTATGCATCTATGTATGTGGATATGAGATACAAATGTACCAATGTAAGATAGCCAGGCGCTCTAGCAGAGAAGTAGTTGTTAACCATGAATATTTTCAAGGCATTGTTAAATCTGTTGGTGATAATTTGAAGGAAATTGCAAAATATCTTTCCTCAGAGATTTGTGAAAGATTCCCTCAACATGAAATACTTGAGCCATGAGTATTGTGCATCCTCAATTTTGGGAAAACCGAGATAACCCCACATTTTTTCATGCTTAGGTAAAAATATTGATCGAACAATTTTTGAAAACTGTAACATATAATGAGCAAAAAATAGAAGGAATTTTAGATGAATCTAAGCTTAGAAAACAATGTGGGAGTTTTGCAATAGCTATGAGGGACCAGTATAAATCCATGGCAAGGACAAGGCCTTTGAACTGGGATCAATAAAAAAGGTTTGGACAAGCTTAGGTCAGAGTGAAATATTGTGTGGTTCGATATCAGAATATTTCAAACTTGCTAATTTATGTCAAACAATGATATTGGGGTCGGTGGAGGATGAGAGAGTTTTTAGTACATTGGGGTTTTTGAAATCAAAGTTAAGAAAAAAACTAGACAAGAATTTGGAAAATTGCTTGAGAATGAAAGGAATTGCATATAATGTTAGAAATTTTCCTTTTGAAAGGGAACTCACAATCTGAAGGTCCACCTGTGAAAGAAGAGGGGCCGGGTTGTGCAACAATCCAATCCCAAAGGATGGTACTGGTGGCACTAGTAGTGGCAATGGGACTCAGACAATTGACATTGACAAAAATGACACAATGAATGTTGAATTTGAGACACAGGCCGAAGAAAATGAAGAGCAGACTTGGAATCAAATTCAAGACAACTCTTTTACTTTATCTAATGATGAATGTCAGATTGAGGACCCCCAATCCATTTAGGAAATGGAAGAGATTCAAGAGAATTAGTAGCTTTTAGGTATTTATATTGCACTTCATGGATCCTAGGATCGGATTCCAATATTCCATACTATAGTTGATGATAATTTATATTGTATTCAATGAAATTGTGAATCATTGCACTTCATGAATCATATTCCAAAGTCAAATTGTAGTTGATGATATTTTATGTCGTATTCCATGAAATTGTGATATTTTATATTTTATATTTTACATTAGTCTGTACATAGCATGCTTTTGGAAATTCCTGAAAAGACAAGTCAAGTTTAGTCTATGCATATCATTCAATGAGATGTCAGATGATGGTGCCTTTGAAAGGAAAGATAAGTCCATAATGTCGCGTGGTCGCTGAAACTTGGAACCTTAGAACCAAAGTCTGAAGTTTTGAAGTTTTCCAAACCTCTAACCCACCAACTAGAAAGATGACCAAGAAAGACTTGCAACTCAAAAAAATGAACCATCAACCAAGTTGGGGAATCGCAAAGTTATGAAAATTTAGAACTTCGTGACAAGGTTATATAACTCTGAGGACTAGCGACTAAGTTTAGGAAAGCCAAAATTTTTATATTGTATTCCATGGTATTGAATTTGATATGTGATTTATTATTAATCCATTCCATAAACAAAAATAAATACAATCGAAAGTGTCATTTATTCGAAAGTCAACCAAAGCCAAAAACGTAATAGTAGTATATACAACATATACAACAATTAACATAATAACAAGTGCATCTAGAAGTTGAAACCACTACCAGACTTTTTCTTCAAATGATATAATAAATAATACAAATAATTGAACATCAACACATTATTGAAGTCTAAATTTGATCTTTTAAATTTATTATCACTGTATCACATGAAGGAATACATAGAGACATTGGCAATGCAAAATATTTCTCAAAGACAACTCTGCACAAAGCTGAGTTGGAACTTGGAAAGTCATATTATCAAAAGTTAAATCATTGCATCACCTTTTCTAGCAACTTCCACTCTTCAGGTGTTGGAATTGTCATTTGTTCTAACTGATGCTGTTTGACTTGAAGATTTGTTAACAATTCATGATTCAAATTAGAACCTATCTTGGATTCTTGAGTCAATTTTGCATTCAGGGTTAGCAATTGTTTGATGGAATCCAAATAGGTCACCACATCTGGGTTCTAAGGAAACTGGTCCAAATCAATCTTCCTTGCATCCTCCATCTTCTTTCTGAAATCATTCCATCCAATGAATCACTCATTTGTGTCAAAAGCCTTTGGTAAACCAAGCTCTGTGAAGTTCCTTAACTTTTCATCCACCTTCTTGATCCTATCTGTAGCCAAATGTAAATATTTCTCTGTTTCACGCATTCTCAAACACTTTTCAATGACAGATGACAACGTCATTGATGTAGCAAGCCAATTAGTAATCCCTTTTTATTTCAAAACATTGTCACTGGATTTGTAGACCATTTGTTGAATTTGATTTGTTGATTTCTCTAATGCCAACACATTTTTGTTCTCCATTAAATATTTGTTGAGCTTCTTATGATGTTGTTTCATAGCATTAATCAATTGAAACATGTCACACAAATGATCAATCCCCTACATTATTTCATCCCAGATCTTTTGCTTCATATGCCTCATTGTTTCTGTACAAAATGAAGATAGCTTATTTTGACAAGACTTAATTTCATTTTTTGCTTCCATCAGCTCTGCCTCCAATCTTTCATTTCTTTTTCTCTCCTTCTCCAATTTTTGTTCCCACTATGCATTTCCATTTACAATGCTTAGTCTTAATTTTTTTGAACTGGATTTTTCCTCATCATATTTCTTGTTGCTCTTATCTAGCCTTTGCTTCAGTTCATTCACTACAGTCTCAATCTCATTTTGCTTATCCTCTTTGCTTGTTAATGTGGAGGCGGATTTTTTAATTCTTTTTTTTTAATTCATTGCTCTTGTTATCTATTGCTTTCCTCTTTACTTTCTCATTTGTTAGGTCTGCCTGTAACTTTTCAATTTGAGTTTGCAACCTTTTTTTCTCTCTATCTTGCTTCAACAATGATGTGTACACCAATTCATTGCTCTTCTTTGATACATTAATTTTGTCAGTATTTCTAAGCCCAGAAAAATCCAATTGAAAATTGTTCAACTAGAATTCAGATGGATCCATCTGATTTGCTGGTATGTTTTGAACTATGGGAACAAGAAATGTGTACTCCATGATTTATTTACTTGTGTCAAATGTGGGTAATACCATGGTTGTTGTAGGATCTTAAGTTAGAGTAGATGCACTCTCCATTAGTTGCTTCTTTTCTTTTTTATTCAATTTTGATTTCTTTTTAAACTCTTCAATGTAATCAAAACCCGAGGATGCAGGAACAATGGAATGCTTGAATGGCGAAGGAATAGGAGTACTTGCAGTTGCTAATGATGTCGCAGCCATACTAATTGTCATTGGGGGAGTGCCTGGAAATAAATCCTTTGTGGTGGATCCACTAGTAGTGTGACTTGGAGTTGGACCTATCAAAATCCTTTGCCTCTTCTGTATGCCTTGATCACCTGGTGTTTCTGTGGTATATTGTGTTGTCCTCTTTTGTGTAATTTGCTATTGTAGCACATGCTAACCACTACTAGTACTACTACCCATACCATTGCCACCAGAGGCAGTTCCTATTGTATTAAGCCCTCCACCATGAGAATGTCATAGTTGTGATTGTGTCTGACCATGAGGATGAGTATTTGAACTTAAAGCTCTAACAAATCGACCTGTATACCCTAGGTCTACTTTTTCACCTCCAAACCCAAGGCCAAATTTATCAACTGGTTTTCTTTGCTCTACATCTATTACCATCCAGGGGCCTTGTCTTTGGGACCCCAAAGGACCACCTTCATAACCCATTTTTTCAGCTATGGCTACTCCTGTAGTAAATGCTTCTTTTGTGGCCTCACTTAAACCATGTTTGAAATTGACATGGCTTTCTTCTTGCCTATCATCATCACTTTCTTCATCTTCTTGTTCATTCAGATGCTCTATATTCCATAATTTTCTAAACTCAAGATCTTCTTCGTTATCTCCGTACTCTGCAAGAGCTCTTGGATCACCTAGGTCCTTCCTCATAGACCAAAAGGCAGCAATTTTTTATCGCGACCATTTGTTTTCTGTAACTTCCTTCTCTAGAGAATCTGGCATTTTTACTCTACTAGATGGTTTATGACTTTTTTCATAAAAATTATTGTACCTCCTAATTGTCTTTCAATGCAATGCCATAATTTATGCTAACAAGTGTTCAGAAGAAATACCATTCTTAGTAACACTTTTCTCCATTTCTACTTTGACCTTGTCCCAAGAATCCTTGTTTCTCAAGTTTTCAAGCAAGGGTTTACTTTGATGTTGAATTCTACTTCCAACATTCTTATTGAGCACAATCATTGATTTAATGGTGTCACATGGATCATACTACCAGTGACAGATAGCATCAAAATAAAAAAAATTCAAAAGATCATGTGCCACACTAAATGCTTTTCTCTTGAATGTCATCCCTCCACATGAAAAAGGTAAAGAAGTAAATAAGGTATTATTCCCCTGACTAGTAAAGTGTCTTTCATCAGTACTCTGCATCTGCCTTACATATTCCAAAGCAAAAACCCTTTTTGTCACATGTATTGGAATTTTGTATGGATGTACTTTCGATCCATAAAATCTTAGCACAGTATATTCTTCCAATAAGTACCAATTAGCCAATTGTATTTCTTTTCCTAGTTGAATGAAGTTTCTACATGACATAGGCAATCTAGGCATTGGAGTATTTTTAATTGCTTGATGCAATGGAGCCAAAAAGTAGTCTACAAAATGACTGTAGTTCCTTTGAGAATCATGCAACCTTATAAAAGTGGTCCATTCATATATTGGAGCCTTTTTCTTTTGCTCAGGATTACTATTACCATAGGGCTAAATCTGAAGCTTGTTGGTCTGAAACATTCCTTTGAATTTGAATATAAAAAGATAGCACAAGTAGGTTGTGAACCTAAATGTCTTGGTGGAACCTCTAATCATTAAAAATTGTCTGTGCATGGATTCTACAATGTGCTCAATAAAATTATATTTGGCATGTGGAACACCATAATGGATATTATACACCATTTCAAGGAGACATGCACCCACTTCCAAATTGCTATCTAGTACGAGGAAAAATGCTAGCATGGAAATAGTATCCTGAACCCATGGTTTAAAAATATCCAAATCATAAGGAGGCTTATGATCACCTTTCAATTTGTTTCTATCTTGAACTATTCTATTTAAGAAATAAATTTTCTTCATTTCATCCACTGCTTCATAATCACTAGCAAGCTTTTCTAGGTCAATGTGGACATTTCCAAATTCTTCGGTTGTAAACCCCAAGGGCAACACTTTTCCAAGTTATTTTGCATTAATGGCTAACAATTCTTCTTTTCTATCTTTATTAACAATTTATCTTTTGTTATCATCATAATTTAGGGCACAGACCATGATAAATTCTGGGCAAGGGAAAACCTCATGTAACATCATGTGCCCTAATCCAGTTACCCATGGTGCAATGATACTATTAACTTGAATTTTCTTTGCAACCTTGTTCTCAGATGAAAATATAAGTTCTGAGGTATGCCTACCATAGGTTTTAGGATCATAAATATCATGGTATTCATCAGTGAAACCTGAGGTTTCAAGCAATTTTGCATAATGTATTTTTTATCCGACATTGCTCTAGTGGTATTGGTGGTAGACATGCCGATACAATCAACAATATGAAATTTGTGAATTACCTATTAGTCCTTAATTTTTCTTAATTCTTAAGCCTCTTAACCCTAAACCTAAGTTTCAAAGTTTGACAAAATAAGATTTTAAGAAATGTCAACTTCAAGCGATGAAACATACCCACAAGAATTCTTTAACTTACCTGGATTTTGAATTTTGATTCTTGAAGTTGAAACTACGTTGAAGCTTGAAACTGGGTTATTGGAATGAATTTGTTGGAAGTGGAATAGTGGAACCCAGAATAGGGTGGTGCACTACAATGAGCAAATTGAATGACATTGAAACGTCTACTCATTACTTACGGACTACATAGTACACAATTAGGTAGTACAATGTACATGGCTGACAACATTTAAAACAAGCCATTAAAAATAATGATTTACTCCTACATTGACAACAAATTCTAAACCGTTGATCTCTGTTAATCTAATGGTGATTCCAAAGGTTTAAGTTCGCAAGTGTAGCACTCTGTACATTTCATTCTGAAATGCAACTGCAACCATACATCAAATGTTCATCAAATGGTTGAGTAGTTTATGGTATAAATAATAAACATAAAACATGTGTTTTAAATTTGCTTTAAAGTTTAATGCGCTAGGAGCCTAGGATTGACATCAAGGCCAAGGGGCCAGAAACTTAACATTTCAAAGGCCTTAATAAAATGAATTACAATGTCACATTAATAGCACATTGCACAACCATTAATAGCACTTAACTTATAAAGGACTTAATAAAATGAATTACAATGTCACATTAATAGCACAACCATTTATTTTATTACAACTAAATTACAATGTCACATTATTACATAGTACAAATACAAATGTAAGCACAAGCGCCAAGCTTTTGCTGGACCACTGCTGAAAATTTGAAAATGTAAATGTGATACATGTATCTCTGAAAATAAATGGAACTTGTCGGGTCAACCATGAGCTCTAAAAATAAACCCATGGGACTTGTCGAGTCAACCGTATGCTTTGAAAATAAATGCAATGGGGAAAGGGGGCCCGGTCAAATTGGGGAAATGGGAGCCCTAAAGATACAAAATGTACTTAGCCCCTTTCAGAACCAGACTAATGTAGAACATGATTGCTAGTAAAACTGGTCCCATGTAGAAGATGAGCACTAGAATTAAATAAATGAGAATTGCCTAGGAAACCATGCAGACGATGAGGGGTAGTAAAAATGCTCCCATCTTCTACTTACAGCCTCCATGCATTGGGATAACACTTATGTCCATCAAAGCTCCTCATCCTGGTTCAAAACCTATCTGAGAAGTCGGGTGAACCAAATCAACTTCTTTCCAATTCCGCCCATTCTGAACTTGAAGGAAATTGGTCTTTTACTCTGTAACTACATAATTGGAGGCAGGAGAATTTAGAGCATCCCCAATAATACCGCATCATCTTCTTCCTGAATCCTTATTAAGTTATTAACCCTAAAAAATGAAAACCCTTATGACAATTAAACAAATGATTTTAGTTGTGCTCACTATCCTTATTTATGGGCCAAAAGTGCCACTACCAACCTAGTACCTTGTACACCTCACACGTGTCACGTGTGAGCTCTGAGGTTGTGTATAATTACTACTTAATACTTAGTAATAATTGTGATTCGCGTAGCCACAAACCAAAAATCCAACTTAATCGGTACCTCAAGCTAGCTACATGCAAATTTACAAACTATAGCTCAAGATGACAAGCTATCGATTGTCAAAATCATTGGATTATTGGCATCATCATCTATGATTCTACAATACATTGTGCAGTTTTCAATATAAAGTTATCCAATCAATCACTCTGGCTATTCATATGGTATTAATCGGTGCCACCGTTGAGTACCACAACCAAATTGAGAATTTCAATAGAATAAATGAAAGTAAAGTACTTTGATGCATTGAGAAGAGAGAATTAAATGTCTCATTTTACCTTGATGATTATCAATGTCCTAGCTAATAATTCATAATAAATCTCGCTCACTTATGATCGAAACTATATGTTGATTTCTAAAACCAATCATTAATAAAATCTCAACTATTGATTTCTAAAAATCTAATGGTTCTATTGTTATTCCGGAGGTTTCAGTTTGCAAGTCTAGTACTTCAAGGATTTACTTCTAGAATGCATCTATAGCTGTCCATCAAAAATTCATTGAACGATCCCTCTTTTAAAACAAACTTTATGCACGTGCATAATTTAAAATGGGGACATCGCTAGGTTGAGAAGACTCGACCCTCAAGATTAAAGAGTTAAGATTTAAGGCTTTGTCATAAAATATTTTGGTCTGACTTAGGCAATATTAAATCGTAAAAAAGAGTAGGATGACCGAAGACCTAAATAATTAATAAAATTTCAAACATTGATTTTTGAAAATCTAACGGTTCTAGTATAATTCCAAAGGTTTCAATTTGCATATCTAGTGCTTAAGAGATATACTTCCGGAATGCAACTACAACCATCCATCAAAAATTCATCGAACAATCATGGTCCATAATATCGCATGGTTGCTAAAACTTGGAACCTTAGAACCAAAGTCTGAAGTTTCGAAGTTTTCGAAACCTCCGATCCACCGACTACAAAGATGACCAAGAAAGACTTGCAACTAAGGTTAGGAAAATTTGCATTGACAATTTGCCACTACATTTTTTTTTAGTTTGATATTATGTTTAAATTGCCAAAAAAAATTTCTTAATCATTTGAAAATAGGTTTAATTCACCAATGAATTTTATTTTTTAGTTTGAAAAAAAGTTTTAATTGCCAACAAAAATATTTTTTCTGGTTTGAAAACAGGTTTAATTCGCCTATCGAAATATTTTATTGGTTTGAAAATAGATTTTAACCGCCAATGGAAAAATTTTAGTGGTTTTAAAAAATTTGCATTTCGCCAGGATTTTCCATAGACTTCTAGTGATTAGAAAAGATTCACCAATGGACATTTTTTTTTCACAAAAACCGAAAAAATTCGCCACTATAATTAATATCTTTATCGGGAAGTATACAAGATTCACCAGGATTTTACACCTTCGTCGAGGGGGGGTTTCTTAAAGTTTTTCCTGATTGATTCAACTTAGTTTGTATTAAACATCATAGCAAAAGTTTGAAGCTTTCACAATGCTTAAACTTTTTAGTGTGCTTCTCAATTTTAAAATTTGTCACATAGTGAATCCATAATCTTGCAATAAGAAAACACAAAATAGACATTACTCAATCCTTTGTACATGGATGGTTTTTGAGTAAAGAAAACAATGGATTATATTGATAAGTCAATGTTGGAAGTTGGAACCTTCATTAAAATACTATTTTTTTAACATAAAGGTAAATAATATATTAAAATAACAATTGACTACAAAGTAAGTCTACTTGTCTTAAAAAGGCTTATGGTACATCAAGTCTAGAGAATCACACAAATTTAGATGGATTAAAAGTAGACAATCAATAAAAGAGAAGGAAACCTCAAAACCCCATTGACATGGCATAAATATTTGTTCTCTTAAAGATTGTACATTCTTTGAGTGTGAAAAGTAATGTTTTCCCTTATGTTAAAAATTTGGACCAATAGGAAAACTATTTAAAAATAATATTAATAAAGTTAATCTTGGTGGACTAAACATGAAAAACATTAGAAGAATCAACACACCAACACAATAGCAAGAATCATGAATCTAAAACGGAATTGTAATTAGCATTCAAAAATTCACCGATCTAAGTGCTTTCTCATGTTAGGAAAATTTCCCACAATTTTTTTTATCAATTAAACCATATCTTCATAATTATTAAGCATTGCAGGTATTTCCACTTTAATCCTTTGAGGAAATTAACACATTAATTGGATCTATAAGAATTTTAACAAGATTCTAACATGTAAACAACACATAAAAGATATATTGAGAGAGATAGAAGAGAATTCAATCACAAGAAAGAGAATGACACAAATATACTCTAGGAAAACTCTTTTAGAAAAAACTCAACCTACAAACCATCAAACTAATCTATTATTCAACAACAATAAACTTTTTATAATATAAATCAAGTTATTTCCTCCATGGAGATCAACATGTCATCTTTATCTAGTAGAAATTTGATAGCATAACCCTACAAAAAATTCCCCTCATGTCTTCATCTCAAGAGTTTAATATATAGACTCATGAAAACTCAAAAAACCACCATAAGGCATTACCATGGGACTAAACAAGGTCCCAAAATACTATGGTAAAAATCTATACTATCTACACTCCATTATTTTTCATTTACCACCTTTAGAAAGATGCTTTATTACATGCAATAACATTTTTCATAAGTGTGTCAAGATTTCTAATCTACTTTGTAAACTCCCTCTTAATCATACTCTTATGTGTCATAATATCTCTTATATTATATCATTGTCATAGATTATTTTACACATCCTTCATGACAATCTATTCTCTTACAGATATATTTACATTCATAAAAACCAAAAGAAAAATAAACTACATGACATAACTTGGTCAATGTATAAATTGAAACGTCCTATTTCATTAGGACACATAAATTGATAAATACTTAAATAATTCAAACATTGAGACTTACAAGCTTTATGATACACCTAATCCCAACATTCTCCCACTTTGTGGCAAGAGTGAAAGAGAAGATCAATAAATAATGAACTAACCATTAAGGGTATAATCACACTGCACCAACTAACTCCTATGTGCTCACAAGCTCAACCAAGCATCTACACCATCTATCAAGTGACAACCATTTTGACTACAACACCCTCATCTATCATACCCAAGAATCAATGGTAAGAAACCAAAGACAAGATCACACTCTAAAAGTCATACTTCAACCCAAACACATACACTGAAGTCCATCCCCTTTAGAATAGGATTAAGTATCTTCAAAATAATCAATAATAGCTGAAATAGCATAAAAAATATATCACTAAATCATCATATGTAGACATTCTACTATCAATATAACCAACCTGATCCACAATTATAAGTCCATGCATACTTGTTATCCTACACAAAGTTTATCTCTAATGGTAACAAACAAAAATATGCAAAAAACGTGAAGACCTTTGTACCACAACCTAATGACATATATACCTCCCTTAGATTTCTATTGCATAGGAAATGCCAAGTCTAAAAATGACCCAAGCATCCAAAGATTTCACCAACACACATAAAGGATATGGCTAAATCCATTGCCACATAATATCGAAGAACACACATTGATCTACAAACATTTAAGAACAAATGTTACAAAACTCTCCCCTAATATTACTCATCAAATGGAATATGCAGCAATAAGAAATGAATATTGAACTATAAAAAATATATTTATCATACTTAACTATATCATGCAGTCAAATACAACATATAGATTATTTTGAACTATTATTATATACATATAGAAATGGATATTAAACCATAGAAAATATATTTATCATACTTAGCTATATCATATAGTCAAATACAACATATATACTATTTTGAATCATTATATACATATACAAATGATTAAGAATCATCAAATACTCATATATCACTTATATTATCACTTATATTATCACTGTTCAATAATAAAACACTTTTTTAGACATCTCTGCACAATTACTAATATTAACTATGTATTATATACTTATATAGATTTGTACGCATCTATGGTTCATCTAATACATACTAAGATTTACATTCTACGCAAAGTTTATGAGTTTCTTTTCAACTATAGAACAATTATTTTAGCCTTGCAATCCAAGTAACTTATCCCATTACAATGTCATCAATTATTCATTTCTCCATCAACTCAAGCAAGTAGTTTTCATCCCATATGTCCCTAAACTTTTCTGGATAGGAGAGAATAAGCTTAATATTTTCTGTTGCAATTTCTTTCCTCCATTCCTCAAAATGGGCTGCTCCCGACCGATCTGCAAGCTGGTCATAATACTGTGGAAACATTACCATGTTGAAGTAAATCAGAAAAATTCTCACCTCCAAAATAAAGATAGTAATGTAAAAAATTTGTAAGATAGCATGGGAAACCAACAGAATCAACTAGAAATTTCCACTGGAAAACATGGCAAATAGAATCAAAGTAATATGGTAAATACAATTATGATAAATGGTAATGTAACTGTGTGTAGAAACAACTCATAGATTCCCGTCTTTTGTGGGTAGAAACGAGTTTAAATAGATTGACAAAATGGGCTATCTGAGAGAATCTATATTAGATATGAATAATAGGTTTTGTATAATAGAACTGGGCAGAACTTTAATAGAGCTGATAAAATGAATCTTATATAGAAATAAAAAGGTGATGAACCCAAATTAACTTAAAAAGAACCAATCATTTAGATCATCCATTGTTTTTTCAAACTTAAGGGATTGGTCATTTATTATAATTATATATATAATCACTGGAAATTCAAAAGTAAATAATGATATTTTATAAATTTTTAATTGAGTTGTATTGTATTTTATTAATGTGAATGTTTTTTATTTGAATTATGAACAAGAGGAGTCAAACTCATACAAAGAAGTGAGAAAAACAATCTAAGACAACCAAGAACAAGATGCAATGAAAAACCACTACATGTCTTGTTGGGGGGAAACAAAGCAAATGGAAAAACACAACTAGAGAATAGGAGCACCTCTTAAGTTGGTTTAAACCCATAGTACATTAAAGAGCTTTTTCCTGATTTGGTATTACAATGCTTATCCAAATTAGGCCCCTTCTTGTTGGGATTACAAGGGTTACTTGAACAAAAAGAGAGGATAACCAATTATCGTTGTTGAAGGGTGAAGGACCATGAAGAGGAACACAAACCACCACCTCATCCAAACCTTTAATTTTTTCATCAAAGAGGATATTGTCTTTAAAATATTCTTGTTCAATAGACAATCTACACCATCAATCCCCTCCAAGGGGAGGTCATTTGGGAGGATGGAGGATCTTTCAAATCCTTAAGATGTATATGGTCATGTTTAGAAATACCACATGCAACAAAAGCATGACTCAACCTATACTGATTGAGGCACATTGCAAGAGATTTCTCATATTCAATATGTTGAACCTGTTCTCCAAAATTTGAAAATAAAGTGATTGGGGAATGGAGATGCTTGTTCATAGCAACACTGACACAAAATATAGAAAAGATGAACCGCTTCTTGTATCTATTCACCTCATGAAATGCAATGGGATAACCTAGAGAGAAGGCTATGGAAGCCCATGCTTCTTCATCCTAATATTCTACTAGTAAGATAGAGAATCTGACCCAAACAAGGACTTTTTTATGCCAACATTGTTAAGATCTAAACCTAGTTCTGACTTGATGAGGATGAGGTATGCTTTTCCAAGAAACCATGGAACACCCTTCAAGGTTTGAAGATAGTCATCATGTGGAGAGAAAGAGATAATGAAGAATTCATTGGATATGACAACTATCTCCAAATAAACCTTTTTGTGTTTCAAATCCTCCTCATCTAAGATCTAAAGTTGTCCACATTAAGACTAGCTCACAAAAACTTCTCCATGAGTGAATTCACTAGCTTGGAAGCCAATCTACCCATGAATTTATCAATAATTTTGAGTTGTCCTCCCCATTCAATATCAACAAGAATAGGATGAAGATCATTATTGGGAGAAAAACTGCTTGATATAGTCCTTGAGCTAGCATAGAAAGGGTTAAAAGAACTTTCAATAGATGAAGCCACATGAAGTTGGGTTGCATTTGAGTTCTTAGAATCAAACTCACCCAAGTCATCCAAACCCAACACCTTAGGTAGACCTAATCTAGGTTCTTCCACCAAAAGATAAAGGGTCTCATCCCTAGTGAACTAAGACAGTACAAAACTATCAAGGCCTAAAAACACCACACTCATATTGGTTACTCATGTAGGACTAGGAGAGAGGAGGAATACTTTCTTAAGGCCTCAACTATAGGTTCCATTATATGCTTGAATCTTTCTCTACAAATCCTCAACAACACCAAAATATTCACATTATAATACTTCTTGGAAGAAGCAATAGAACCAACACTCCTACACACAACAAGCCAATTTTCTCGAAGCTTAATGTCCTACTCAAGCCATAAGAGAAAAAATATTATTTCTATTTAGCTTGTCAAAAAAAACATAGTTGTTCTAGAAGAATTCACTCTATGGATGAGTATTGAAATTACCTAGTTGAATTACTAATACATTGTATCTTATTTTATCTAAAATTTACTCACCTCCTTCCAAATTCTAAAATTGATTGCAAGGATAATGATGAACACTAGGGGAGAGAGGTTGAAGAGAAAAAAATAATAGCTTATATATGAGAAGATAACATAAATATTAAAAGTGATGCTCTATGTTGCCAAAATTAACATAGTTGTTCTAGAATAACTCACTCTATGGATGAGTATTGAAACTACCTAGCTGAATTACTAATACATTGTATCTTATTTTAGGGTGCTGCCACAATAGTGTGTCTCTCTTTTGGGACGTGTTGATTTTTTCCTGAAATCGTTGTTTTTAGAAAAACTAATGATTTAAGTCTTAAGAGGCTCCATCTAAAGGGTTTTAATTGAAGAGGGATAGATAAGACCCCCTTAGATCAAATCCCCTTAGATATAACCCCTCTAGTATTAAATCATACCCACAATGGAGTCTCCTTTGCACCTATCAAAATGCTGGTAAAAAACCAATTTTTCTTTTACCTTTTGAGGGATTAAATAACATCATTTAAAAATTATATTTTGCAAGATTGTAGCCCTCAAAATGAACTTTCCAACAAGTAAAGTTTTGATATATTTTCATTTTATTATGTATTTAATTTTTAATTTTTACTAAACATAGGTTTTTCTCTAAACATCAAGCTCTTTGTTGTGCGGGGGTGGAAAAATAGTAAACCATTATAAAAAAATTCAAAAAATACCCATTTCCTAGGTATTGATGTCCTTGTTTCACCCAAAAAAAATGGATTTCAAGATATACACAACAAGTTAGGTTGTATGACACACACGTATGTCCAAATTATAGTTAAAGTGACTTCAAAAATTAATTTTAAAAAAATATACAACAAAAAATTATGAAAAAATATTCTTTCCCTAGACATTGATGTTGAGAATCTATATTTCAAAATTTAGAATTTAATCCTTTATAGAAAAAAAGTTATTTTGTACAACAAAAATGTTACTTTCTGACCCTAAGAGTTGCCAATAAGTTCTAATTCCTACCAAGAGCTCTAACCGGTTCTAGTTCCTACTAAAAGTTATGAAAAATAACACAGGTAGTAATTTTCATGGAATTCCTAATGCCTTAGGAACCTTTAAAAAGATGGTAGGTTCCTATTCCTATTAGAACCCATGACTAGAAGAAAGCAAGATAAATTTTCATGGAGTTCCTAGTGCCCTAGGAACCTCTAACAAGGTGCCAGGTTGTTGATCCTACTAAACACTAGAAATTTTGTAACACTTATTTTTTTTCATGGAGTTCCCGATCTCATCAAAACCTCTGACAAAGTGTTAGGTAAGAGCTTGAACTAGTTCTAGGAACCCCCAAAACCCTTGATTGTTACTTTTCCAATTTCAATCCTTGACTAGTAATTATTAGTTCTTCTATAGAGTTACTAATTCCTTAGGAACCTTTGATAAGGTGAGAGGTTCTTGGTTCCCACCCAAGTGGGAAACCTCAAAAAGAAAAATTAGAAAGAAAAATATTTTCAAAGGTTCAATGGTTCCTAAAGGGGTTGGAACCCCTACAAATACAAAGCTAAAAAAGTTTTTATGGGAACCCCCAACAAAGATTAAGCTAAACAAGCATAAGTTACTAAGGAGGTAAGAACCTTAAATATAGTTCTTAGTTCTTGGTTCCTAATGGGATTGGAACCCCTGAAAAAGGAAAAGAATGAAAAAACCCATAAAATAGTTCCTAAATATAGGAGCCTTTATCGTGAAGGGTTCCTAGTTCCCATTGATGTGAGAATCTCCAATTTTTTAAAAGAGTTCCTATTGGGTGTAAAATCTCTAATAAATTTTTAACTACTCAATCAAGTGTTTTGGAGGACCATTTGAATGCATACACATGGTAGAGGGATATTAAAATAATGATGATTATTTAGTTCCATAACTAATGTGCAAAAATTTCAACTTCCTATGAGGGTCCAAGTATAAAATAATGAATAATATGTTGTGGAAGGGGTTCATCATCATAGGAGGGGAAATATAGTTCACCATTAATGAAATGATGAAAAAGAAAGGAAAATTTCAAATAAAGGAGTTAGAGGTGGACGTGAAGGGGTTAATTCCTAGCAAGAGTAGAGATGTTGGTTGAGAGGTATGATTTTGTGATGTTCATAGAGAAATTTCATAAGGAAATATTATAAAGAAATGTCTATAATATGATGGATTGAAATCCTTTTCAAGTGAATGTGTAAAATGTAGGAAGAAATCTAAAGTGGATATTTATTTGTAGATGAGTAATAATTTGTATATTTATTAATAATAAACCAATGCTCAACTTTTATTTGCATCAATATCACTTCAATTATGCTATGTGTTGTTTTGGCTACTTGAATGGGTGGTTTGTGTAAGGAAGTTAAGGTATTAGAACAACTTCTTACACTAATCTTGAGAGGAGGATAATGCAAATCTTTATAGAACTTTACAACAGTTACAAAAACTTAAACAAAAATAAACATAAATATCATGCATACATTAACACAATGATTTATGTGGGGAAAACCCTTTCGGGAGAAAAACCCAACACTCCAAAAGCCACCCAATATGTTATTTAGAAATCACAAAGATTATAATATACTTGTAAAACAAGCTTCTCATAGGAGTATCACCAACCATAGATCCAGAGGCAACACGACTACTACCAGACTCTTAGAATACATAACAATACACACCCGTAATACAATGCCCTCATAAAATAGGGTTTCCTTCTAGGGAAATTCAAGCCAACAAAATATCAATTGTCAGATTTGAGACCTAATGATGAATGGTCCAGATTTATAATAATAAAATATACATTAAATTTGGATTTCAGGGGCGTTGACCCTGAGCCCTTGTCGGGGCATGCGACCCCTGGACCCCTCATGGGGGGTATGGGACCCTCACACCCCCTACGCTTACCTATCAACAATAAACCTTATGTAATTGCAAGGTTGAGACACATTTTCCCAATAGTTTGATAAGACCCCCTGATCATGATTTCACCGATTGAACATAAATATCATGATTTTATCATATTCATTTTGTACCCACATGTGTCAGGGCCTAAATCCCCAAAAGTGATTCTATGTTTATGACATGATATTTTTTATAAAAAATTGCTATCATGAATGCTTCATATTATAGCCATAATGCATTATTAGAGCTAGTGCATGTTTTAACTTTGAGACTATAGTTATTTTAGTTCTAAGATATGTCAAGTTATTTAGAGCCTTTGGTTTCATTCCCATTAAAGAAATTTTTCTTTAAATTTTTAAGGTTCCCCATACTTGGTGCATTATGCTTTTAACATATTACATACAACATATGAGACTTCTCAAAATGACTAACTATGCAAGATTAGGGGAAGTGCACTCAACCCTTTATGACTCCAATATGCACCTCCTCCCAATAACTAAATCTACACTAGAAACTATTAGTTTTTTAGACAAATATAAATATGTGTTAAGTAATTTTAGTTACCTATTTAACAAAAAGATATTTAACTCCATGTAATTTCATAAAAAGATGTATCACACATTTAATATATTTCATTTCATGTGTTGATATCATAATAGACTTCATTTTTCTTTGATATCATGTATTAATATTAGGTCTACCATCTAGAGAGAATAGGTTTGATATCTACTACTATCTCTAGAGTTAAATCTTTCAACTCAAAACAATTATCATTACCATTCTCATTTGAAAACACAAACACACACACACACACACACACACACACATAATTTAAACAATAGGGGAAATGGAGATCAAGCACCACAATCCTTGTTGAGCTCAAATAATACTTCAAGTGCAAGCATTTAATGAGCATATATTTTACATGAAATCGGTAATAAAATAAATGGTATAATCATGAGATTTATATTTTCAAGGTATCCGAACCACATGTCATGCTTGAATTTTTAAAATATTGTTCAAACTTTCTTGTTCAATGTCCATACTATACAACTACCAATAATATAAATTTACTTTTGGGAAAATAAAAAAATAGATAAAATGATTCTCATTACACTCTAAACAACTATGCCTATTATCTAATTGATAGTATCTCTAGGTTCTTTTTTTGTGTATGTGTATACATAATAGTAGCTAGTTTCTGGATAATAAATTTTATGATTATAAGATCTCCTTTGGTGAGAAACAACGCGAACTAAATAGGATGTCCTATACTTATACCATTGATATTTTCTATTTTTAATTTCTAGCATAGATAACTGAAATAATTTGATATAATATAAATTTAAGGGTAGGTAGAACCTATATTAAAAGAAAAAATCAAAAAATCAAAAGAAAGAAAGTAACCTCAAAGTTTCCAATGTCATGCACAAGACGCCTTGATAAACGATTCATTTCCAAGTGATGATCATATAACTCCTTCACAAGTTTAATCATGTCCCTTCTTGATGGAAGTTTCACTTTCCTTGCTAATACACTTGCTATCCACTTGGATTGCAACCAAAAAAAGGGAAAGTTAAAACCTATTGTCAATCACAAGGATCCATTTGTATTTGATGGATTAGTAAGGCCAAAACATGCATACTAGAATCTATTTTTAAAAATTAAAGGAAAATAATATTTTGGCTATTTTATGGTTATATTGCCACTCAAATTTAGTATGTCAAAATTAATAACTCAACCATGTTGCAAGATAACATGAATATTATAACTTTTAAATTTTATGTAAGAAAAACTTACCTGTTGGGGTATCCCAACAAATGAAAGAGAAGGAGCTAATAGTGGAGGAAATATATGCTCATATAACGGACCCACACAATTATTTTCCACGGTCACCATTACTTTTGTATTGAGAAATGGAATAGAATAAGAATACCTATAGATATATTTTGTGAGAAAAATATAATATAAATAAGAAATAAGAAACATATACAACCCACACTTATTAAAAAAGGTTAGAAGTAGAAAATATATCAATTTTTTACCCTATGCAATAAATAATTGAATCGGCAATGATTGTTGAACCGTCTTCAAAGACCACAGTTCCATCTTCATCTAAATAGGTTATCTACACTATAAATAATAGTATTAGGATCTACCTCATCTTTATGTTTAGTCTCAAATCAAGTTCCTACAAATTTTAGAAAGCAACAAGATAATATCATAGATAAGTAATCATAATAATTTAAATTTTAAATGTGTATGACATGCAATTTTTCATTAATCTATTAGATTTTAATGATAAACTTACCATAGGATGTAGATACACATTAAACCGATGTAAATCGATGCATAACTTTGTATCTTTTTCTGGTTTTGTTGATCGTATAGACAAATGAACTTCCTTTGCCACCATCTTTAAATTTAATGAAATATCACATGCACTTGACGATTTCCCAATAATAACCACAACCTTTCAAGATATACATGACATAATATTAAATGGAATTGAATAAATTTAACATAATGCAACGGGTATTTGTAATTTAAGAAATGTTTGTATTTATTGAATATATCAAATCAAATTCCTAGTAGGGGAGAAAAACAAATAAACTATGCCATTTGTAGTTCTCAACATTAATTCATTTTAATTTTAATTGTATTGCATCCAAAAAAGAATAAATATTATAGTCATTGTTAACTTATAATATTAATTGGTTGCATGGGAAATCTCATAAAAAATTAAAAAAACATATTTATATTAAAAAGTACTAATGTGTTTAAATGACTCTATCAATTTGACATAATATTTTTTAATTCAAAAATTTAAATGAACCTTTAATAAATAAATAAATAAAAATTATGTCTAAAAAATGAAAGTAAGTCTCTTCAATCATAGCTCACTTTTAAGATCTACAAATAATATGGTCTAATTTATCCTTTAACATCGATAATTACCCAACTTTAAAATGTTAAGATGATTTTTTGAAAAAAAGTTACCAACACACCCTCAACTTACTCACAAAGGATAATATAGAAGCTAGAAAAGAAATAAGTTTTGGGCTCACAAACCACCATTATCAATGCAATAATGAGAACATCATAATTTATTTTACATCCACAACTAGGGTAGTATTAAGATCATGAAAAAATAACAATCCTCTCAAAGCATGAGTAGATAAACTAGAGTCACTAATTAGTATACAACACTTCTATTATACATATTGTTAGCTTAGTCTTGGTAAGTTTTCATGCATTAAATCTTTACTCAAATAATGGGGACATGTGAAGCTACTATATCTAATTAGTTGGAAGTGTGATATTAATAATAAAGTAATTTCACAAAACATTGCATTTATATTTTTGTTGTTACTTGGTGTTCACCACACTTGAATTTAGTAGTTTGATATTCTCATTTTTTGATGTGTGTGAGAGAGAGATTTTTTCCATGGTGTCATACATATTTAAATAGGTTGGCCTCACATTCTACCAAGTATAATAAAAAATCAAATTTACCCTTGCTACTCTATAATTCCCCTAGGATATATACATATATATCTAGAATATCTTATTATTGTTAGGGTGATCCCACAATAGTGGTTTACAATTTTTGTTCAAACTGGACATTGAATTGGATTTTTTTAACTAAATCTTCACTTTCGAGCACCTATAGCTACTAAATCATGAGGAATTTGAAGATGATGCAAACTAGTGATTTTTGACATTTTGTCTATAGATTCTAAATATATATATATATATATATATATATTAAAAATTTTGGAATCAAATTGCATTTCTTTTTCCATCTCCATTGAAAACTAGTTTTTAACAGTAAACACCATTTTTAAAGAGTGGCATGTACTTGGTAACGTAACTTTTTTTCTATGAAGGATGAAATTCTATGTTTTTCAAATTTAGATTCGTAACTATGATATTTAGTGCATGCAATTGGTTTCATAGTGTTTTATTGAATATTTTTTTCTTAATTAAGTTTTGAAATCAGACCAGTTACAATTTAGACATAAGTTTACTTGCTAACACAACTTTTTTTGTATGCATTGAAATTCTTTTTTTTTTTGGATCAAGGACATCAATATCTAGTGCATAGATATTTTTCAGAATTTGTTTTTGATAATCTGCTATTTTTCCACATGTGTAGAACAAAGAGCTTGATTTTTGGTGAAAAACCTATGCTTAATTAAACTAAAAAATACATAATAAAACAAAAATATATTAAAATTATAGTTGATGGATAGCTCATTTCAAGGACTACCATCATCTAATTGGGTTTGTGAAGTTTCCTCCATTTTCATCATCAACTTGAGCCTAGAAACACAAAATTCTACAGTAAAATGAGAAAGGAGGGGGAGAAGGGAAAAAAAGGGGGGTTCGAGCGAACCCCCCTTGACCCCTTTGAGTGAAGGGGGGTTCACTCGAACCCCTTTTTTTGAAAATTTCCTTTTTTTTTCATTAAAAAAAAATGCCAAAAATGGAATGACATCATGAGGGGATTCGCTCGAGGGGGGTTCGAGTGAACCACTTTTTGGATTCAAGAGAACCACCCTTCAAGCGAATCCCTAAAAACCCCAAAAAAAAATCTTTGGAGTGTTTTTACAATTTTCCTTCATGAAGGGAATTATAAACCAATATTGTGGGATCACCTGTTAAGTATTTACAAGTATTTGTACTATGTTTCCAACTATTTGTTTTTTTATTCTTATATTTTGAAAATTATTTCAATATAAATTTGGACATTGAATAGAGAGGTATACATCATTAAATTAGGCATCCAAATTTCTTTACTATTCAAAAAAATGTACTTCCTTTGTTTAGACATAGTCTCTTCCATTACATGTCCAAAATATCTAAGTTTTTTCATGTGAACATTTTTTTACAAGTACATGATGTCAATATATTGACTCGATCACTTTTTTCTCTTAATAATTTTTGGACATCCTTTGGTATTGTGTACACCAATACATTGGAATACACATTTTCCATGTGAAATAAAACATTTTTGTATATTCTTTTATGTTTAAGATCTATGTTTTATCTCATTAGATGTGGTGAAAATAATCTTCTATTGACCTTGCAATAATTCTAAATAGAGATGATAAAAACAAAATTCATGACCACGATAGACTTTGCTTTGGGGGTAACCCACGGGCCCCCCTTGTCCTCCCTTGATCTAATCCTTTCCTAGACGCATGTAGGCTCATGTCCCTTAGGGGGAACTCTTGGCTTGTCCGTTTCTGGCAATATCGTGATTTCGGGTTGGCTCGGATTACCTGTGATTTCAGTTTTATCTAATGGGAAATTGTCAATGGTCATTGTCTCACCAGAAGTTAAAGGTTGGAAGGATTTGTTGACTAAGGGTAGTCAGAATGATAAGGGCCTCTCTCCTCACACTAAAGAAGAGATTACTGCTACGGGCACTAACTTCGCTATCCCTAACATAGTTAGTGATAGGATTGTCTCCTCAATGTATAATGCGGTGGTGGATCGTTTCCTCTCTTTTCACCCCATAGTGGATATGGTCAAGAGATGGGTTGCAGCTAAATGGTGCCTCAAAGGAAGTGTGGCTATTTGTTCTATGGCAGGTGGGATTTTCCTCTTCAAGTTCACGGTTTCAGAGGACTTAATCTTGGTCCTCTCTTCAGGACCTTAGGTCTATGGAAAGCATAGTCTGGCTTTGTGTTGATGGAAGTTGGGGTTTAACCCCACAGTGGATCTCAACAAATTGGCACCGATTTGGGTCTGCCTGCCTAGCCTACCATTGGAATATTGGGATGATACCATATTCAAATCTATTGGGGACTCCTTGGGCCAATTCATCACTTCATACTCCATTACCAAGTCCAAATTCAAGTTAGTTTGTGCCTATTTTTGTGTTACTATCGAAGTGCATAAATCTTTGCCTACTTTAGTGAAGCTCTATTCTAAGTTTGGTTCTTGGAACCAACAAGTCTATTATGAGAACATTGTTGTTTACTGCCAGAAATGTGCTAAACCTGGCCACCTAATCATGGATTGGAAATCTACTTTAAAACATGTTTCTAACCCTAGTGAGTCTACTACTGATGACCACTACCCTTTTGAAGATGACATCCTAAGGATTATTGACTCCCCAGCCAAGTCTGACTCTCCCAAGTTGGTTGACTCCCAGGTTGACTTTGACCCCACTATTGAGGAGTTTTCCTCCTTTAGAGACTCGGTTCTGGTCCTTGCTACCCTTGATCCTGGTTGTAGGGTTCTGGGGGCTAGTGATCCTTTCCCTAGTCAGGTGTTGTGGGAAGATGGTGAAAATAGTGACTCTTTGAAGGAAAAAGGGACTAACTTGATGTAATTGGGTCAATATTGTCTGGTGGTGAAGAAGGTGAAATCATGGAAGGGGAGGATTCAAAAGTTAAAGATGAGATGGTTAAAATGGATTCTTTGGGTTTGACTTAGGAAAAAAAATTAGAGGAGGAATTCTGGTCAACCCCAAAGAAGAAGGGGAAACAGAGGAAAGCGGATGTGGGTGGTGGCTCTAAACCTGGAAGGCCCAACCAGTGATAGACTAGGCAAAGAGAGATAGTGAAAGAGATAGCCATTGGTAAATAGAGGATATTGGAAGTGTCCTCAAAGAAGGGTAAAAAATGAAGGTCATATCCTGGAATGTGTGTGGGCTAAATAACTCCCACAAATAGCTAGCGTTGAAAAACTATGTTTTAGAACATAAGATTGATGTCTCACTTTTACAAGAAACCAAAATGAAGAAAACTAACTTTGATAATATTGCTAAGTATATATGATCGGGTGCCCTTTTCTCTTGCACTAATGTTGAGGGTGCATTTGGTTGGCTTGTTGTGTTATGGAATCCTAATAGGATTATTGGGTCTAAAATTTTCTAATGCTGGAGTAGTGTGGGAGTAAAGTTTTCTCACCAGGGTGGCTCTTGGTCGCTCATTAATGTCTATGCCCCTAACCAGAGGAATGCTAGGAATTCCCTTTGGAAAGATTTTACTAATTAGATAAATAATAACAAGGGGACACATTCGTTAGTGGCTGGGGATTTCAACTCTCCTTTGTATCCTTCAGAGAAATGTGGTCTGGTGGACTACTCTGACAACATGGCTGATCTGGTGAATTTTCTAAGTCTTACTATTTTGGTTGACATTGACTTATTGGGTCAATCCTTTACATGGACTAATAGGTGCCTTGGGGATGGTTTGATTCAAGTCAGATTGGATAGATTTCTTTGTTCCCACAATTGGAAAACCTTACTTAGTGCTAATTTACTTGCTCTGCCCTAAACTGTCTCTGACCATAACCCTCTACTGCTAGTCGTGAATGATCTATTTGCTGCTGGACCTTTTCCTTTCCTATTTGAGATAATGTAGAACTCCCATCCTGATTTTAGGAACAAAATTGCTAAATGGTGGAACATCCTTGTATGTGGCTCCCCCATGTTCAGGATCTTTAACAAACTTAAACATGTAAAAAATATGGTGAAAGATTGGAATAAGAGATTTTTTGGTGATGTCTTCCAGAAAAAAAGTGCCTTAGGGGATAAGCTGAAGGTCATCCAAAAAAGAATGGAAGAAGGGGATGTTAGCTTGCTAACCTGCAACCAAGAAAGAGAGGGAGGGTCTTAGGGAATGGGAACAAATATTTAAAAAGGAGGGGATATTCTAGAAACATAAATCTAGAGTTCAATGGTTGTGGGAGGGGGACATAAATACCTCTTTTTTCATGTTTCTACCCTAAAACACAAAAAAGGGAACCATATAACTAAGCTTCAAGATGAGCAGGGGGTCTTGATCAATACGCCTACCTAGATTGGGTTCTTGGTGTCAAACTATTTTCAAAGGGTTTATTTAGCTCCTATTAAGGCTCCCAATCCAGCTTTGGATAACCTATGGTTGGACCCTCTCCCGATTACCATAACCTAGGATGATAATTACAACATCCTTTGTGTTGTCACTCCTGAGGAAGACTGTTTGGCTGCTTTCAGTATGGGTGCCTATAAGGCGCCTAGCCCGGATAGTTTCCCCCTTGCTTTTTTTTAGATATTTTGGGAGATTGTGGGTGAGGACCTTGTTTTGGTTGCTAGGGATTTCTTCAAATTTGGTAAGATTCTCAAACAACTAAACTACACCTTTATTTCCCTAGTTCCCAAGGCTGTTGAATCCCAGTTAATGATTGATTTCAAGCCCATTAGCCTTTGTAATACCATTTACAAGAGCTTTGCTAAAGTCTTGGTGAACTACCTTAAACCCCTCCTAGAAAAAGTAATTAGCCCTACCCAAAAAGGTTTTGTTCCTAGTTTTCATATTTTGGATGTTATCATAACTACACATGAAATTCTTCATTCCATGGACAGATGTGATAATGCCAGTATGGCCCTCAAATTGGATATTCAAAAGCATATGATAAGGTGATATGGGACTTTATCCCCAAAGTCCTAGATAAGTTTGGTTTTGATCATGGGGTGGTCAACCTCTTGATGGAATGCATTACCACAGTAAGGTACTCAATGTTGGTTAAGGGGACCCCCTTTGGCTTCTTCAGAGCTGGGAGAGGTATCAGACAGGGTGACCCACTCTCGCCCTATTTATTTATCATGGTTGTGAAGTCTTGAGTAGGAACATATCTAAATTGTTGTCAGAGGAGTCTATAAAGGGGGTCAAACCTGCCTCTTCCTTGGAGCCTACTGTTATCGAACAATTCATTGATGATATGATTCTATTTGGGAAGGCCTTTGTGGTTGAAGCTAGGAAATGGAAAAGTTGTCTTAATAACTATGTTGCTTGCTCTGGCCAATGCATAAATTATAACAAAAGCATTATTTACTTCTTCAACAACACTCCTGCTCTACAAGATCGAGTCACTATTGTCCTTGGTTGAGTGAGTGGCTCTCTCTTATTGGTGTATCTAGGGTTACCCCTTACTATTAAGGAAGTCACTCCTACCTTTTGGAATACAATTCTTGAAAGGATTCAAAGGAAATTGGCGTGGTGGAAAGGCTCCATCCTCAGTCATACTGGAAAACTACAACTTATGTCTACAACCCTTCAAGGGATCCCTGTTTACTTGCTCTCTATCTTTAAGATTTCCCGATATATTGTTGAGAAGTTTGAAAATTTTCAAAGGAACTTTTTATGGTCCAGGACAGAGGAAAAGAAAAAGTTTTCTCTGGTTAGTTGGGACAAATTCTGTAAGCCTAAATCTTGTGGCGGGCTTGGAATCAAGAATATCCTATGCACCAATAAGGCCTTACTTGCTAAGGTTGGTTGGGACCATTTAAGGAATACAAAGGATTGGTGCAAGATTATGAATGCTAAATATCTCCACAATAGACCTATGATTAAGTGCCTCTCTGATGATCACCCCTCAGGTTCTTTAGCTTGGAAGAACATTTGCAGAATGCAAGGGTTGCTCATGACTAGGATGAAATGGAAGATTGGGAATGGTAATAACATCAGATTCTAGGAAGACCTTTGGTTCTTAGACACCCCCCTCTCACACTTGAACTTCAAAAATCTTATGAGACTGGCGCAACTCTTCTTCGGTATGTACATTAGTGAATACCTCCTTGGTCAACCAAGGGCTAGGAGGTGGAAAGACCCGCTTCTTTGTTGTCCTTTGTCCCCTAAGTTGTTAACTCTAGCTAAGTCTTTGCAGGACTTACTCTCCCTTACCAGATCACCTTTATCCAACATAGAGGATGAATTCTACTAGACTAATGACAGGCATGACAATCTTTTAGTCAGAATGGTTTACAATCTATTGCGGTTCAAGGTATTGAGCATGGACCTTGGAAACAAGTTTGGAATAGGCACATGATTTCAAAAATAATCTTCTTTTGGTGGACAACTTGCCATAACAGGATCCTCACTTAGGATAACCTGAGGAAAAGGGGATTTCAGATCCCTAATAGGTGTTTGATGTGCAAATGCAATGAAGAATTTGTGGATCACTTAATTTTGCACTGCCCATTTGCTGTTGGTGTTTGGGAGCTAGATTTTGAGAGATTGGGTACTCAATGGACTATTTGTAAGGACATCAAATCCTCTATCTTGAGTTGGTATGGTCCTTTCTATCACCCCTTACATAGAGAGATTTGGAACCAGGTCCCCCCATTATCTGTTATGGAAAGAGAGGAACAACCAGATATTCAGGAATATTGAGATGAGTCCTAAAGAGGTTTTTGGTATAGAGCTAAGGTTAATTTCTTAAAATATTTTGATTTTCAATGGGAAAACCCTAAAAAAAGTTCCTACTGATTGGGAGATTAAAATGGCTAAATCTTGGAACCAAAATCTTGAGGCTAACTCCTTTGATAGCTCTTGGTCCAACTAAACGAGACACTATTTGGAAACCCCCGAATCATGGTTGGCATAAACTCAATTTTGATGGTGCTACCAAAGGAAACCTGGGAAGGGAAAGCATATGAGGTATTATTAGGGACACATGGGAAACTTTGTGGTTGGTTATTCAGGGGGTATAGGGATCCAGACCTCCATGACAGAGGAAGAAAGGGTGCTGTTGAAGGGCATCCAATTAGCTATCAGTATGGGGATAAAGAAACTGCACATAGAAGGGGATTCTAAGTCGGTGGTTGACTTTGTTAATTTGGGCAGATTATTAGGATGGATTACTAGGGATATCTTGTTAGAAATAAATCATTTGGTGTCAATGTTGGATATGAAGATTTTTACTCACGTTTATAGGGAGGGGAATCAAGTTGTTGATGCCCTGGCTAATCTCAGCTCCCATTGGAGAGATTCTAAGTGTTGAAGGAATATGAGGAACCTATCGCTGGGAATACAAGGTATCATCCTCAAGGAGCATGGCACTTTTGTTTATCATGATGACATCTAATATTGCATTCATCATGGCTTACTGGGTGGTCCACATATTTTCTTTTTGGGTGATGTGGATGAAGATGGATGTTGAGGTGTTTAATCCGTGGCATAATTTCAATATTGGGGTGGAGATAAAAATTATGGAGCTAATTATGAGGAGTAATGGGAAGTACAATGGGGTAACAACCAAGTTGGGTCGGGCCTTATGCAATCTTTATTTGTTGTCTTTTCTTAGCCTTCGCATATCCTTACAAATTTCCAAATTCAAATTTGATGTGACTAATAATTATGATGTGAAGCTCTTGCATTATCTTATCAACTCTGCTAAAAAGCTCCTAATGTTTTTTGGTAGATATTTAGGGATGTCTAAATTTGGCCCCGCAACCAACCATCATTGGTACTTGTGCTATGGCAACGTGGATGTAAAAACTCCTAATATCATCATTTTTCATAAACCTAGTCACAGGTGTTTAAATATTTTCATTAATGGGCTCGTAGAGATTTCCTTTTTGGATTTAACTCCTGATGCATGTGTCCTGCATACCGTCTTGATTACCTAGAGCCTTCTTGGTTGGATTAAAAGAAGAAGTGTTTGGGTGACCTCTCACATTAACAAAATTTTTAATCTTTTTCTCTCACAAGTTTCCTAGTTTTGCAGAGTGAAGAGTGGTGAAATAGGTGGCGACAGGGTGAGGTCTGAGCCAGACAATTATGGGAATTTCACAAGGACCTGCTAGTTTGGAACATTTACGTCAAAGGATGGCTAGCGCCTTTAATTAAATGCTTGGTCAGTCATGATTCAAGGATATCGACACAATTCACAAGATCCTGGAAAGATAGAAGGGTTACGATGGGCGAAATTTCCTTCAAGGTCAATGAGGAGGTGATTGCTCAAGTGACGGGGCTCTCTTGTACTAGGAAGAAGTATCCTAAGCACACCAGGGCTCAAGACAATGAAAGCCTTAATGCCTTCTTTAAAGGAAACAAAAAATCTATCCGCTCCCAATTTGGCTTTGAAAGAGAATCTCTCCTGCGGTCATGGGACTAGGTTTGTCTCGCTCTCATTAAGTATGTTACTTTAGAGGGTAAATATAAAACTTTCTATTATTATCATTTTCCTCTTTTAAATCACCTCTACCATAAAATGTTGTTGAGCTTCCCATTTTTCTTACTCATTTATTTGGAAAGCTCCATTGAGAAATGCTTAAACTCTGATACCCAAAACCCTGAGGATTCTCCTCCCCTGCCGCTCTACTAAGGCCTCATATTCAGGCTTTATCATTTTCACCTTGCTCTTTTCCTAGCCAAACCCATTTCCATTGTTTGTATTGATGAAGTCAAACCCCTTACTTAGAACAATATCTCTCCAACTAAGTCTAAGGGACCCAAAAGGAAAACTCCTTGGGGAATACTAAAGCCCCCAAGCCTAAACTGACCGCCAAAAAGAAAAAAAGGGGAGTGTGGGGCTTGCTCAGTCGAATGTTGTGTCTGGGCTCTGTGAGCTCAAATCTGCCCCCAACAAGTCTGACAACAAACCTACAGACAAGAAAAAAGTGAAAGAAGAAGGGAAAGGTCTAGTGGAGCTGCTAACCACTTATTGTGATCGAAAGAGTGTGGTGGGAAGAGACTCCAAGGGGGATATTGTGGTTGCTGCTATAGTGGAGATAGGGGTTGAAAATACCAACATTAGGAGATCTGGTAGGTTGGAAAAAAATAGCAAGAAGGTGCAAATTAATTAAATTTCTACTAATGAGGAATGGTCTGCCAACAAGGGTAGTTAGAATGAGGAAGAGGAGGAAGAGGAGGAGGAATTTGTTGAAGGGCCTAGACACTTTTTTGACCTCAACAAAATATTGAAGGAGAATTCAACTTCCCAGTCCTTTGAACCTTAAGCAATGGAGTAGGAAGAAATTTTGAAGACTACAGACAAAGGGGAGGATCATCGCATGTTGCTAGAGTGGGTGGAGAAGCTTGAGAAGAAGTTCACTAGTTTGGCTCGGTTCACTATCAAGATGGTCCACCATGTGGCTGGTACCCTTTCTACTATTCTTAAGGATGAAATGGATAAGAAGGCTACGGAGGAAGGCCCCAATTGGGTTGGGGAGGATGTTGTTTTCCTCCTCTCTCAAAATTGGGAGAATGCTAGCTAGTCTGTTGTTGTTGTGTCTTGTTTGTTGGGTTTTTTTTTGTCAATTTTTTGTCTATTGTTATTGTGTTTTGTTTTGGTGGTTTTTTTTTATGTTCTATGGACTTGATCCTTTTTGGCCCTCGAGGCTCGATGTGTAAAGGGTACAACACCTTGTAAATGTTGCTTATCTTATCAAAAACATTCATGATCACAAGAAGAATGAATTCAACAATGATTTGTTAGCTTCTTCCTACTCATTGCTATCTTCCTCTTCTATTTCATGGATCTCCTACTTGTTCGCTTCATGCACACTATAATCTTAATTTTCTTCCTCATTGTATGGAAAGTATTCCTCATCTAAGGAATCCTTCACCACCTCTTCAAAGTCTAAATTTGTACCTTTATTATCTTTGCCTCTATTTTGATGTTCAACATGGGCTAAGTGGTTAGACTACCTCTCACCCATCTTGCCACTTTTAGTATATTGATCCCCAGTTCACCCACATCAAAAATATTAGTAGCTTCTTCCTTAGACCTTTGACTCACAGTGGGGCCCAAATTCTTCTTTTTGGAAGTATTAGGGTTTTTAGAAGGAATTTTCCTTTTTGGGGGGGTAGTATTTAACAACTTATCTTCAAAGAAAGGATTCAATGAACCATTTTTTAGATGTTTTTTGGGTTTAGTCTTCCTTCCTAAAGAGGGGCTATTTAGAGACGAATGGGGATTATTTCTAGACAAATTAATCTACAGAGTTTTAATAGAATAAGTAGGGCCTGACTATGGGGTTTTAGATAGAACATGCTTCTAGAGGGTTATAATTAAACCCTAGTGCACAGGAGGAGAATCCCCCTTGGTAATACAAAGGTGAAGGGAAGAGAACAAAAAGAACGAGATATTAATATTTTCATTGTGGAAGATGTGGTTCACGAAGGGGAAGTTATACCCATAATTTTTTTAAATATCCCTTCTAAAGTGAAATAGTGTATGATATGAAGGATTACGAGACTAAACGACATTGAAAAATTCTCTCTTTCATATCCATTCTAGAATCTCTATGGCTTCTCATTTTTTTTGAAGAAGTTGTTGATGAACCTTTGATAGTTGCCATTATTGAATTTCACCATCTTAATTCCTTCACATTCTAAGCTAGTCACCTCCCCAATAAGTTTAGGGGTCACCTCAAAATGCATGATTCTAATTGACCCTCTGTAGAAACCCTAGTTTCCTCTACTTTTGAATCTGACTGATTTTTGTTTGTTTTTGAAGTTTTTTGGACATTTTTGCATAAATAATAAAGAATGTGATTTTGATAGAAATAGGTAATAAATTCAAATAAAATGCTAAACTGCCAATATGGATAGGAAATACAAGATCTACTGAAGGCGAATCATTTATTGTTCATATGGACTCAATACAATAAAGATCTGGTAGCATGCAATAAGGAAATAGCAATATTTTAATGAAAGAACCTGGCAATCACAGCAAGCTGGAAATACATAAAATGGTACGGCTTTCACAAGATAGACATTTCTCCCTCCATCCAACAGGCTCAAATGATCCCAAAGACAACTGCGCCCAAATTGGTGAAGATGAAAGACCAAAAGAGAAGGTGGTTTTTTACAGAGAAGAAAGTACGACTTTATAAAAGGTACAGCCTGCTGCAAGTGGTACGGCTGACAGTAGCAATAAATGAATTTGTACGGCTCCCCTTAAACTCTCCAGATCTCCTTGAAATATGCACCTCAATGCAATAACTTCTCTGTAATGAATTATTAAATGAAACTCTAAATGCGAATAACCTCTGAATGCTCTGTAATTCCTTCTGGATGAAGAAATCCCTCTACCTCGCAATAAATTGGATGATATTTCACACCTCTGAATCGCTCTCACTAGAGATGGCTCGTTCCCCAATGCTTTTGAGACTGAAACCCTAGGCTTCTGTGCTATGCTCAAGACTTCATCAATTTTCAATAATCAATAATCATAATGGCTCGAATTTCCAAGCAAAATGCTTATACTCATGAAAAGTGTGATTTCCTTAATAATAGGGAATCATTAAAATAATTCGCACTTTTGATTTTTAATCTTTCAATAGTCTCCGGTATAATTTTTAATTGAAAAATAAATCACAACTGGCCCCTTCCCATGTTGGGCGACCCCTTGAGCTAAGATCACTTAAGTTATAATATAATAATATTATAACTTTATATTATAAGCTCCAGTAATTAATATTTAATTAAATCAATTAAATATTAATATCTCTTTCAATATTAACCCGATGCTCGAGCCATCTGAAGCTGTCGACTGAGGAAGTGATTCTGCACGTAATCCATCCATACTGCTAAAAATAGCAGGGGTCCCACGCTGAGTGCCAATAACTGCTAAAAATAGTAATTCAGGCTAGAAGTGTCTGAATGAGCCCGAACGAAAGCCAACTGATCAAATACTGCCAACTGAAGCTGAGCCAAGCTCCAACATGACCCTCTATCCAACCTATCAGCCTACGAGGGTCGCATAATAGGCTAATCCTGTGCTCTGAGAGATGTCAACTAGAAGGGGACATGACAGTCCGCCCCTCCTGAAATTGCTTGTCCTCAAGCAATCTCAACTCCGGATGCTGCAGAATATCCTCACTCTCCCATGTCGCATCCTCAAAAGGAAAATCTCTCCATTTCACTAAGTATTCCCTGATAGTCCTCCTACGCAACTGTCTCTCCCTGTACTTTGGGATGGACTCAGGTACTAGAATCAACTTTCCCTCATCATCTAAGGGAGGTAGAACTGCAGACGGTACCACACGGTGACCCAACGCCTTCTTGAGGCGTGATACATGAAAAACATTGTGTACCCTACTCTCTGCAAGAAGCTCAAGCTCATAAGCCACCTCGCTAACTCGCCTCAGGATCCTGAAAGGACCGTAATACCGTGGCTTAAGCTTCTCTGACCCACTCTTCCTAAGAGTGGACTGACCATAGGGCTACAGCATAAGGTAAACCATTTCACCCACCTCAAAATGCCTCTCCTTCCTCTTCTGATCTGCATACTGCTTTTGCTAATTTTGTGCCTTGGCGATATTCTCCTTAAGAGCCTTCATAGTATCCTGACTCTCCTGCAACAAGTCTCCAGCACTCGGCACTCTACTGTCACTCAGTAGCAAATCCAGAAAACTCAGCGCCTCATAACCGTACAATGCCATGAAAGGGGACATCTGAATGGTCATATGGAATGTCGTGTTGTAACAATACTCACACAAATGAATCCATTTGACCCACGCCTTCAGCTACCCTGCAATATAATTTCGGAGGTAACCTTCCACCCACTTATTTACAATCTCCGTCTGCCCATCGGTCTGCGGGTGGTAACTGGTGCTCAGTGTAAGCTCGGTCCCACAAAGTCTGAACACCTCCTGCCAGAAGTGACTCAAGAACCGACTATCTCTGTCACTCACGATGCTCCGAGGCAACCCATGTAGTCTGAATACCTCATGAAAGAAGACCTCTGCCACCTGTGTAGCTATGTAGGTAGTGGTAATCAGAAAGAAGTCAGCATACTTCGTCAACCGATCCACAACTACGTATATGCAATCTCGCCCTTGGGCTTTAGGAAAGCCCGTAATGAAGTCCATCAACAGGCATTCCCACTTCCTGTTAGGAATCAGAAGTGGCTGCAATAAACCTGCCGGGTACGTGTTCTCCTGCTTGTTTTGCTGACAAACAGGGCACTCACGCATGTACTGAAGAACATCTGCCTTGAGTCCTTCCCATGTGAATCTCTCCCATATCTGTCTATAGGTTTTGAAATACCTGGGATGTCCTGCAGTCGGTACATCATGAAAGGCTCGCATGATTATGTTCTTCACCTCTGAACCTGGGATCAAATAAATCATGTTCTTGTAAATGATCAAGTCATTTACAAGTATATACCTGGTATCAACCGTCGATCCCTCAACAATCTTGGAAGCCCAAGTGTCCTTGGCATACTCTACCACAATCATATGCCTCCAATCCTCCGAAATGTGAACCATAGAGCTCAAGTATGGCCTGCGTGAAAGAGCATCAGCTACTACGTTCTGTGTACCTTTGATATACGAAATATCAAAGTCATAGGCCTACAATTTACTGACCCGCTTCTGCTAACGATCATTGAGATCTCGCTGCCCTAAGAAGTGTCTCAAACTGTTATGGTCAGTTTTAATGCAAAATTTTCTGCCAACAAGATATTGCCTGAATTTTGCTAAGGCATGCATCATAGCGAGCATCTCCTTATCATATATGCTATAAAGTCTCTCTAGCCCTCTGGGCTTACAGCTCTCATACACAATCGGGTGCTTGTCCTGCATAAGCACCGCACCAATTCCCTCACCTGATGCATCGTACTGAAGCTCAAAAGGCTTCGTAAAGTCTGGTAGTGCTAAAATAGGGCATGTAGTCATCAACTCCTTAAATCTCTCGAAACATTCCTGTGCCTCAGGAGTCCAAATAAATTCACCCTTCTTTAGTAAATCTGTCATAGGGGTTGCATGTCGTGAATAACCATTCACAAATCGGCGGTAGAACCCACACAAACCTAGAAACCCTCTCAACTGTGTCAGGTTTGTCGGTGTAGGCCAGTCAATAATGGCACGGATCTTTTCAGGATCCATTTGCACTCTATCTGCACTAATAATATGACCTAAATACAACAATTCGGTCATCCCCAAGTCACACTTGGATTCCTTGGCGTACAAGGACTCCCTCTCAAGAATACTCAAGACAGTCTCCAGGTGAGCCAAATTCTCCTGCCAAGTCCTGCTGTATATAAGGATATCATCGAAGAAGACCAGTACGAATCTCCTCAGCAGTGAATGAAAAACTTTGTTCATCGTGGACTAAAATGTAGCCGGCTCGTTAGTGAGCCCAAATGGCATCACTACGAACTTGAAGTGCCCACAATGACAACGGAAGGCAGTCTTCTCTATGTCCTGCTCATGAACCCTGATCTGATGATACCCTGACCGTAAATCAATTTTGGTAAAGTAACATGCACCATGGAGCTCATCAATAAGCTCGTCTATACGCGGTATCGTATACCTGTTTTTGATCATCCTCTTATTCAGGACTCTATAGTCAATACACATGCATAAAGTGCCATCCTTCTTTACCAACACAACTGAAGAAGCGAATGGTGACTTGCTAGGCCGAATGTGACCCATAGCAAGTAACTCCTTGATCGATTTCTCGATCTCATCCTTCAGCCATTTAGGATGTCTATAGGGCGTAATCATAACGGGCTTAGCGCCCTCCTCAAGCTCAATGATATGCTCAATGCCCCTGTTTGGAGGTCTCCCTGGTGGAATATCACTGAATACCTTATCATGCTTGACTCTCAACTGCTAGATGTTCGGATGATACTCAGTCTTCTGCTGTCCCTCCTGTATAGGTGCTAATGTGCACTCGGCAGCCCACTCTACCATGTCGTGACGCATGAGCCTCTCCATCCGAGAAAAAGAAATTGTTTTGATGTTGCTATCCCGAATTGATTTTAGTATGTGTGTCTTCCCGTCAACATCAAAATGGATCTCCATGTCCCTGAGTCGAAGAGTGACTTCCTCCAATGAATGAAGCCACTTCATTCCCAAGACCAAATCAATATCTCCCATGTTAACTACGTAGTAATCAGCCTTGAACTCATAATTGTTCAAACATAAAGGAAGATCCTTGATCATGCGTTCACACCTCAAAGTGTATCCGTCGGCCACCTTAACCCTAATGCCCTCGAACTCCTCAGTGATGAGTCCGCGTTTCTCAACGAATCTAGCATCTATGAAATTATATGTAGCTCCTATATCAAGAAGGGTAATGACCCTCTATCCTGCTAACACACCATGAATCTTGAATGAGCCCTCCTGCTGAATGCTAGATAAGCGTGCCTCCTGTATCTGAAGTTTTGACTCTGTCTCTGCCTTAGGCTCTGAAGCCTCTGACTCTGAATCCTCAGAACTATCCTGCTGTCCGGATTTCTCTGACTCCGAATCCTCGTAATACGCCCACATCACTCGATTTGCCTTGCCCTTAGGTCTTAGAGGACAATCATGATTGGTGTCATAGGGACCTTTGCAGTAGAAGCAAAGCTTCTTCCTGCGTAGATCGTTAAGGGCCTCTCGATCCAAAGGTGGTGCTGCTGATTTACCCTTTGAATCATTCTTAGAATCTGATTTTTCTTTGTTAAAATCAGACTTCTCTCTGTTTCTGTTAAAACCCTTATTATCCCTGAAAGATGAATTATTCCTGGAGTTGAATCTACTAGATGGTGTTGCCAACTCCATACTTCGTGCTTTCTTCATCGCTTCCTGTAACGAGGGAGGATCAAAAGCTTTGATCCAACCTCGCAATGGCCCTGTCAGCCCCTCCATGAAAAGCACTACCAATCGCCTCTCAGAAATGTTCGGTACCATAACTGATAACTTCTAAAAGTCACCAATATAAGACTCTAGACTGCCACTCTGTCGCAACTGAGCCAAGTCTCTAAAGTAGGACTCCGGATCCTTCCTGTCAAACCGCTCTACCAACCTGTCAACAAACTCCTGGTATGACGTGATCTTATCATGCTGGAGTGTCACCATCTTGTGGTGCCACCAGTCGTAAGCTACTCCCTCGACATGCAGTGTCGCATATCGGATATCATCTCTCTCAGCCATCGGACATAATGTGAGGAAAGTATCTAACTTACTAATCCATGCCTGGGCTGTCACCTTACCACTACCATTGAACATCGCTAGATTGAGCTTGTTTGCTGCGTGCTTCAGATCATTATTCTGATATCTAGGTCTCCAATCCTGTCGACCTCTATGGTGCTCTCGCCTCTGTTTAATAAATCTGTCAAAGGTGATCCTCTCTCTGACATCAGGTGGTACTAACTCCCACTCCTCGTTCGCTACCATAAGGGTGTTTGCGAACAACTCCTCATGCTCCTCACCTACCATAGCCTCATCGGCCTCCTATCTCAGAAACGTGGGCCTAGTGGGCCTGTCTGCTATCCTCGAAGCTGTCCTAGGAGCTCTCTGTGATCCTGCATCACTCTTGTCCTTGTCACGATGTGGTGACGGTCTCCTCGGCGTACCCAATCTCTGAAGTGCTACTGTCAACTGCTGCAATACATCATTAGACTGTCGTTGACCTGCTCATAAATCTCTAAGAGCGAGTAGAACCTTTGCATCGTCTTGATCCCTAGGGTTTTGAGCGATCTCTGTTCTAGGTACATCTTTTATGTCAGCCATATCTCCCGGCTGCCTGACCAAACCCTATTGCCTGTCAATCAAGGCTCACCTGCATGTATAATACATGTGTGCCCCAACCTGTTCTGGCTGCATAAGACTGCTCAACCCTCAGGATGGTAGGATTTAGCTCTGATACCACTGTAGAAACCCTAGTTTCCTCTACTTTTGAATCTGACTGATTTTTGTTTGTTTTTGAAGTTTTTTGGTTTTTTTGACGTTTTTGCATAAATAATAAAGAATGTGATTTTGATAGAAATAGGTAATAAATTCAAATAAAATGCTAAACTGCCAATATGGATAGGAAATACAAGATCTACTGAAGGCGAATCATTTATTGTTCATATAGACTCAATACAATAAAGATCTGGTAGCATGCAATAAGGAAATAGCAATATTTTAATGAAAGAACCTGGCAATCGCAGCAAGTTGGAAATACATAAAATGGTACAAATTTCACAAGATAGACGTTTCTCCCTCCATCCAACAGGCTCAAATGATCCCAGAGACAACTACGCCCAAACTGGTGAAGATGAAAGACCAAAAGAGAAGGCGGTTTTTTATAGAGAAGAAAGTACGGCTTTATAAAAGGTATGGCCTACTGCAAGTGGTATGGCTGACAGCAGCAATAAATGAATTTGTACGGCTCCCCTTAAACTCTCCATATCTCCTTGAAATATGTGCCTCAATGCAATAACTTCTTTGTAATTAATTATTAACTGAAACTCTAAATGCGAATAACCTCTGAATGCTCTGTAATTCCTTCTGGATGAAGAAATCCCTCTGCCTGGCAATAAATCGGATGATATTTCACACCCTCTGAATCGCTCTCACTGGAGATGGCCCGTTCCCCAATGCTTTCGAAACTGAAACCCTAGGCTTCTGTGCTCTGCTCAAGACTTGATCAATTTTCAATAATCAATAATCATAATGGCTCGAATTTCCAAGCAAAATGCTTATACTCATGAAAAGTGTGATTTCCTTAATAATAGGGAATCATTAAAATAATTTGCACTTTTGATTTTTAATCTTTCAATAGTCTCCAGTATAATTTTTAATTGAAAAATAAATCACAACTGGCCCCTTCCCATGTTGGGCGACCCCTTGAGCCAAGATCACTTAAGTAATAATATAATAATATTATAACTTTATATTATAAGCTCCAGTAATTAATATTTAATTAAATCAATTAAATATTAATATCTCTTTCAATATTAACCCGATGCTCGAGCCGTCTGAAGCTGTCGACTGAGGAAGTGATTTTGCACGTAATCCATCCATACTGCTAAAAATAGCAGGGGTCCCATGCTGAGTGCCAATAACTGCTAAAAATAGCAACTCGGGCTAGAAGTGTCCGAATAAGCCTGAACGAAAGCCAACTGATCAAATACTGCCAACTGAAGCTGAGCCAAGCTCCAACATGACCCTCTATCCAACCTAACAGCCTACAAGGGTCGCATAATAGGCTAATCCTGTGCTCTGAGAGATGTCAACTAGAAGGGGACATGACAGTCCGCCCCTCCTGAAATTGCTTGTCCTCAAGCAATCTCAACTCCGGATGCTGCAGAATATCCTTGCTCTCCCATGGCGCATCCTCAATAGGAAAATCTCTCCATTTCACTAGGTATTCCCTGATAGTCCTCCTACGCAACTGTCTCTCCCTGTACTCCTTGATGGACTCAGGTACTAGAATCAACTTTCCCTCATCATCTAAGGGAGGTAGAACTTCAGACGGTACCACATGGTGACCCAACGCCTTCTTGAGGCGTGATACATGAAAAACATTGTGTACCCTACTCTTTGCAGGAAGCTCAAGCTCATAAGCCACCTCGCCAACTCGCCTCAGGATCCTGAAAGGACCGTAATACCGTGGCTTAAGCTTCTCTGACCCACTCTTCCTAAGAGTGGACTGACGGTAGGGTTGCAACATAAGGTAAACCATGTCACCCACCTCAAAATGCCTCTCCGTCCTCTTCTGATCTATGTACTGCTTTTGTTGATTCTGTGCCTTGGTGATATTCTCCTTGAGAGCCTTCATAGTATCCTGACTCTCCTGCAACAAGTCTCCAGCACTCGACACTCTACTGTCACTCAGTAGAAAATCCAAAAAACTCGGTGCCTCATAACTGTACAACGCCATGAAAGGGGACATCTGAATGGTCATATGGAATGTCGTGTTTTAACAATACTCACACAAATGAATCCATTTGACCCACGCCTTCAGCTGCCCTACAATATAATTTCAGAGGTAACCTTCCACCCACTTATTTACAATCTCCGTCTGCCCATCGGTCTGCGGGTGGTAACTGGTGCTCGATGTAAGCTCGGTCCCACAAAGTCTGAACACCTCCTGCTAGAAGTGACTCAAGAACCGACTATCTCTGTCACTCACGATGCTCCGAGGCAACCCATGTAGTTTGAATACCTCACAAAAGAAGACCTCTGCCACCCATGTAGCTATGTAGGTAGTGGTAATCAGAAAGAAGTGGGCATACTTCGTCAGCCAATCCACAACTAGGTATATGCAATCTCGCCCTTGGGCTTTAGGCAAGCCCGTTATGAAGTCCATCGACAGGCATTCCTACTTCCTGTTAGGAATCAGAAGTGGCTGCAATAAACCTGCCAGGTACGTGTTCTCCTACTTGTTCTGCTGATAAACAAGGCACTCACTCACGTACTAAAGAACATCTGCCTTGAGTCCTTTCTATGTGAATCTCTCTCGTATCTGTCTATAGGTTTTGAAATACCTGGGATGTCCTGCAGTCGGTACATCATGAAAGGCTCGCATGATTATGTTCTTCACCTCTGAACCTGGGATAAAATAAATCCTGTTCTTGTAAATGATCAAGTCATTTAAAAGTATATACCCAGTATCAATCGTCGATCCCTCAACAATCTTGGAAGCCCAAGTGTCCTTGGCATACTCTGCCACAATCATATGCCTCCAATCCTCCGAAATGTGAACCATAGAGCTCAAGTATGGCCTGCGTGAAAGAGCATCAGCTACTACATTTTGTGTACCTTTGATATACAAAATATCAAAGTCATAGGCCTGCAATTTACTGACCCACTTCTGCTGACGATCATTGAGATCTTGCTGCCCTAAGAAGTGTCTCAAACTGTTATGGTCAGTTTTAATGCAAAATTTGCTGCCAACAAGATACTGCCTGAATTTTGCTAAGGCATGCATCATAGCGAGCATCTCCTTATCATATATTCTATAAAGTCTCTCTGGCCCTCTAAGCTTATGGCTCTCATACACAATCGGGTGCTTGTCTTGCATAAGCACAGCACCAATGCCCTCACCTGATGCATCGCACTAAAGCTCAAAAGGCTTCGTAAAGTCTGGTAGTGTTAAAACAGGGCATGTAGTCATCAACTCCTTAAATCTCTCAAAACATTCCTGTGCCTCAGGAGTCCAAATAAATGCACCCTTCTTTAGTAAATCTGTCATAGGGGCTGCATGTCATGAATAACCATTCACGAATCAGCGGTAGAACCCACACAAACCTAGAAACCCTCTCAATTGTGTCAGGTTTGTCGGTGTAGGCCAGTCAATAATGGCACGGATCTTTTCAAGATCCATCCGCACTCCATTTGCACTAATAATATGACCTAAATACAACAATTCGGTCATCCCCAAGTCACACTTGGATTCCTTGGCGTACAAGGACTCCCTCTCAAGAATACTCAAGACGGTCTCCAGGTGAGCCAAATGCTCCTGCCAAGTCCTGCTGTATATAAGGATATCATCAAAGAAGACCAATACGAATCTCCTCAACAGTGAATGAAAAACTCTGTTCATCGTGGACTGAAATGTAGCTGGCACGTTAGTGAGCCCAAATGGCATCACTACGAACTTGAAGTGACCACAATGACAACGGAAGGTAGTCTTCTCTATGTCCTACTCACGAACCCTGATCTGATGATACCCTGACCGTAAATCAATTTTGGTAAAGTAATATGCACCATGGAGCTCATCAATAAGCTCATCTATACGCGGTATCAGATACCTATTTTTGATTGTCCTCTTATTCAGGACTCTATATTCAATACACATGCGTAAAGTGCCATCCTTCTTCTTTACCAACACAATTGAAGAAGCGAATGGTGACTTGCTATGCCGAATGTGACCCATAGCAAGTAACTCCTTGATCGTTTTCTCGATCTCATCCTTTAGCCGTTTAGGATGTCTATAGGGCGTAATCATAACGGGCTTAGTGCCCTCCTCAAGCTCAATGATATGCTCAATGCCCCTATCTGGAGGTCTCCCTGGTGGAATATCACTGAATACCTTATCATGCTTGACTCTCAACTGCTGAATGTCCAGATGATACTCAGTCTTCTACTGTCCCTCCTATATAGGTGCTAATGTGCACTCGGCAGCCCACTCTACCATGTCGTGATGCATGAGCCTCTCCATCCGACGAAAAGAAATTTTTTTGATGTTGCTGTCCCGAATTGCTTTTAGTATGTGTGTCTTCCCGTCAACATCAAAACGGATCTCCATGTCCTTGAGTCGAAGAGTGACTTCCTCCAATGAATGAAGCCACTTCATTCCCAAGACCAAATCAATATCTCCCATGTTAACTACGTAGTAATCAGCCTTGAACTCATAATTGTTCAAGCGTAAAGGAAGATCCTTGATCATGCGTTCACACCTCAAAGTGTATCCGTCGGCCACCTTAACCCTAATGCCCTCAAACTCCTCAATGATGAGTCCGCGTTTCTCAATGAATCTAGCATCTATGAAATTATGTGTTGCTCCTTTATCAAGAAGGGTAATGACCCTCTGTCTTGCTAACACACCACGAATCCTGAATGAGCCCTCCTGCTGAATGTTAGATAAGCGTGCCTCCTATATCTGAAGTTCTGACTCTATCTCTGCCTTAGGCTCTGAAGCCTCTGACTCTGAATCCTCAGAACTATCTTGCTGTCCGGAATTCTCTGACTCTGAATCCTCGTAATACACCCACATCACTCGATTTTCCTTGCCCTTAGGTCTTAGAGGACAATCGTGATTGGCGTCATAGGGACCTTTGCAGTAGAAGCAAAGATTCTTCCTGCGTAGATCGTTAAGGGCCTCTCGATCCAAAGGTGGTGCTGCTGATTTACCCTTTGAATCATTCTTAGAATCTAATTTTTCTTTGTTAAAATCAGACTTCTCTTTGTTTCTGTTAAAACCCTTATTGTCCCTGAAAGATGAATTATTCCTAGAGTTGAATCTACTAGATGGTACTGCCAACTCCATACTTCGTGCTTTCTTCATCGCTTCCTGTAACGAAGGAGGATCAAAAGCTTTGATCCAACCTCACAATGGCTCTATCAGCCCGTCCATGAAAATCACTACCAATCGCCTCTCAAAAATGTTCGGTACCATAACTGATAACTTCTAAAAGTCACCAATATAAGACTCTAGACTGCCACTTAGTCGCAACTAAGCCAAGTCTCTAAAGTAGGAGTCCGGATCCTTCCTGTCAAATTGCTCAACCAACCTGTCAACAAACTCCTGGTATGACATGATCCTATCATGCTGGAGTGTCACCATCCCATGGTGCCACCAGTCGTAAGCTACTCCCTCGAGATGCAGTGTCACATATCGAATAGCATCTCTCTCAGCCATCAGACATAATGTGAGGAATGTATCTAACTTACTAATCCATGCCTAGGCTATCACCTTACCACTACCATCGAACATCACTAGATTGAGCCTGTTTGTTGCATGCTTCAGATCATTATTCTGATATCTAGGTCTCCAATCCTGTCGACCTCTGTGGTGCTCTCGCCTCTGTGTAACAAATCTGTCAAAGGTGATCCTCTCTCTGACATCAGGTGGTACTAACTCCCACTCCTCGTTCGCTGCCATAAGGGTGTCTGCAAACAACTCCTCATGCTCCTCACCTACCATAGCCTCATCGGCCTCCTATCTCACAAACGTGGGCCTAGTGGGCTTGTTTGCTATCCGCAAAGCTGTCCTAGGAGCTCTCCGTGATCCTGCATCACTCCTGTCCTCGTCACGATGTGGTGACGTTCTCCTCGGCATACCCAATCTCTGAAGTGCTACTGTCAACTGCTGCAATACATCATTAGACTGCCGTTGACCTGCTCGTAAATCTCTAAGAGTGAGTAGAACCTTTGCATCGTCCTGATCCCTAGGGTTTTGAGGGATCTTTGTTCTAGGTACATCTGTTCTGTCAGCTATATCTCCCGGCTGCCTGACCAAACCCTGTTGCCTGTCAATCAAGGCTCGCCTGCATGTATAATACCTGTGTGACCCAACCTGTTCTAGCTGCATAAGACTGCTAAACCCTCAGGATGGCAGGATTTAGCTCTGATACCACTGTAGAAACCCTAGTTTCCTCTGCTTCTGAATCTGACTGATTTTTGTTTGTTTTTGAAGTTTTTTGGTTTTTTTGACATTTTTGCATAAATAATAAAGAATGCGATTTTGATAGAAATAGGTAATAAATTCAAATAAAATGCTAAACTGCCAATATAGATAGGAAATACAAGATCTACTGAAGGCGAATCATTTATTGTTCATATGGACTCAATACAATAAAGATCTGGTAGCATGCAATAAGGAAATAGCAATATTTTAATGAAAGAACCTGGCAATCGCAGCAAGCTGGAAATACATAAAATGGTATGGCTTTCACAAGATAGACGTTTCTCCCTCTGTCCAACAGGCTCAAATGATCCCAAAGACAACTGCGCCCAAACTGGTGAAGATGAAAAACCAAAAGAGAAGGCAATTTTTTACAGAGAAGAAAGTACGACTTTATAAAAGGTATGGCCTGCTGCAAGTGGTACGACTGATAGCAGCAATAAATGAATTTGTACGGCTCCCCTTAAACTCTCCAGATCTCCTTGAAATATGCGCCTCAATGCAATAACTTCTCTGTAATGAATTATTAACTGAAACTCTGAATGTGAATAACCTTTGAATGCTCTGTAATTCCTTCTGGATGAAGAAATCCCTCTGCCTGGCAATAAATCTGATGATATTTCACACCCTCTGAATCGTTCTCACTGGAGATGGCTCGTTCCCCAATGCTTTTGAGACTGAAACCCTAGGCTTCTGTGCTCTGCTCAAGACTTGATCAATTTTCAATAATCAATAATCATAATGGCTCGAATTTCCAAGCAAAATGCTTATACTCATGAAAAGTGTGATTTCCTTAATAATAGGGAATCATTAAAATAATTCGCACTTTTGATTTTTAATCTTTCAATAGTCTCCGGTATAATTTTTAATTGAAAAATAAATCACAACTGGCCCCTTCCCATGTTGGGCGACCCCTTGAGCCAAGATCACTTAAGTTATAATATAATAATATTATAACTTTATATTATAAGCTCCAGTAATTAATATTTAATTAAATCAATTAAATATTAATATCTCTTTCAATATTAACTCGATGCTTGAGCCGTCTGAAGCTGTCGACTGAGGAAGTGATTCTGCACGTAATCCATCCATACTGCTAAAAATAGCAACTCAGGCTAGAAGTGTCTGAATGAGCCTGAACGAAAGCCAACTGATCAAATACTGCCAATTGAAGCTGAGCCAAGCTCCAACATGACCCTCTATCCAACCTATCAGCCTACGAGGGTCGCATAATAGGCTAATCCTGTGCTCTGAGAGATGTCAACTAGAAGGGGACATGACACCCTCCTTCCAAGAGTTACAAAATTCTAAAGTTAACTCATCACAAAATCCTTTCATAGTCAGGAAGAAGGGCATTATACCCGCTTCCTCAAAGATCTTCCACAATTCAACATTTTGTTTTAATGGGATGCACGATAGGGGCTATGGATGCTTCCTTAGGCCTCCCATGATTCTTCCTAAAGCCTTCCACCAACCCAGATGAAAACCCAAAAACCCAATTTCCTTACCACTTTGAAAGAGATTAACAAAAATATGATTGCAAAGATAACCCTTTTTGAGGTAACAACATCTGAATAAAGAAAAATCACATGTCGTGAAGTGAAACAGGCTAATAATGTGATTCATTTGGTTATCTAACAACGCATCATGATTGAAGTTTCCCAATGTACAATAATTTAATTGAAGCTTATGCCAATTAAGCTCCCTTGAGGGAATATACATAGAGATTGTGTTGAAAATAAAATTTCCATTCCTTTGCATGATTACATATCCCACCATCATATCTTTAGGATTTGAATGAAGATTTAGCTCCTCTTTCATGTAAAAAAATGGATGTAAAAAATAATTTCTTGTATGGGGATCTCAAGGAAGATATATCTATACATATAAAATGATCCAATGATTTTATAGTAAAAAGGAAGGATAAATTGGTTTATAGGTTCAACTAGTCATTGTATGGTCTAAATAAATTACCTTGGATTTCATATCTAAATTTTGATGATTTTGTATTGGACCTTGATTTGATTAGAAGTGAATGTAGTCATTGTGTTTCTTTTAAATTAATTAATGATTGGTTGTTATTCATTTTCCTATATTTTGATGTTATGTTCATTAATAATAGTAAGGAATGTTTATTGTAAGTGAATACAATAAGTATGTTTATTTTAAATTGATTAATGATCAGTTTCTAATCATTGTCATGTATGTTGATGGCATGTTCATTAAAAACAATAAAATAATGATTAGGGAGCTCAAAACTCAATCATATAGTGCTTGGGATATGAAGTATTGGAAGGTAGAAAAATACAATTTGTGTATGGAGATCAATGGGGATTAGGTTGGTAGAAGGCTTTAGCTTAGTTAAAGTAAGTATGTTCAAATTATTTTATAGAGGTTTACCAAATATGAATACAAGTTAATGAATATTATTTTACTTGTTAGTATTATGTTATCATTGGATCATGTTCCTAAGTGATAGGATATTTTGTAGGATATGTTTAATTTTCTATATGATATTGTCACAAGTCACCTAATTTATGTTGTGGTCTATACAAGATAATATATCGGCCTAGAAATGATAGTTATTTACACATTTATGCCTAACACTAGAAAAGAGCATCATTTACTTATGTGAAAAGGGTCTTTAGATATTCATGAGGTACTTATTTTTATTTAATATGCTATCATGGGATTGATGACATGGGAAAGTTACTTGATACATAGAGCTTTTTTTATTTATAGTGGGGTTTATTTATTTATACTTGGCTAGTGATTTGAATAAGAGGTCCATGAGTTGTTATATGCTTATTTTGATTGGAGAAGCTATTAGTTGGATGAGTAAATGAAAATCTATAATTGTGTTTTCTAGTTTAGAAGTAGAGTAAATTGGTACAAGACATGTCTATAAGGATGTAGTGTGGTTGTAGAGATTACGTTCGAGTATTAACTTTGAGTATGGATAGGTCAAGATTGAATATGATAATTAGAGTGCTATATTTTTGGAAAATAACCTAATTTGAAACATGACCATATAAATCATATTGATGTTTAGTATCACTTTGTCTACAAAATGGTTGAAAGTGGAAAATTCTTCATATCAAAGGTTGACTCTTTGGTTAATAATGTAAATTTTGTCACTAAGAAAATATGCATAAAGAAATTTAATAGGTGTAGAGAGGCCATGGGCCTTGCCTCTTCTATCTTTGATTTATTTTTAGTTTCCTATTATGTATTATAATGTAGACATCTAATGAGAGAATGTTAGGATAATGAATGTCACTCACTTTGTAATACTAAGTGTTGATTAATTATGTAGATGATAAATAATATATGTTCTCCAAACATGTTGAAATTGAAAAATTGGACACCCATGTGTCAGTGGGGATATCATTTATTTATTATTTATTCTTTGACATACTTGGGGTATTTTTTAAGAAGGCATTGAATAAGGAGATTATATTAAAAAGGTCAAATTTGGGAGTCATGAAGCATCTTCCTATTTTAGTGGTTATGACACAAACATTGAATTTTGTAATAAAGCATATAGGCTTGAGATCTCCATCAGTTTGACTATTATATTTTTTTATATCTATGATAAGTAATAAGGGTGTAAAATGTGTAAGATGCCTTACATATTATTATGAAATGGTTGACCATGACCATAGGGTCATTGGTTGTTATCATAGCTCATGACTTTAATTTACAGTTTTGGATACCACTTAATGGTTTCTTATTTCTAACCTTTCTATATATTGGAGGTATGGGATAATTAATTGTAGGATTCATTTGCAAGTACTCTTATGATTTTGTTTTATTGTCAAAAGGATACGTGATTGTATCATTGTATACTATTTTAAGATTAATACTAGTTTGGGTCTCTTCAGAGGTAATTTTTGTCACAAAGTTTTCTCCATGTAAATTTAGTGTCATGGCTTGCATTTACTATGTTTAATTTTCATTAGTTTATTAATTTATTAGCTTAATTTTATGATTTTTTTAATTAAATTTTTATTATGGTAATATTTTCATTATCTTGTTTATCTCATTATTCAACATATAAAATAGAACATGTAAATACATGAAAATTAGGAATAACACATAACACTAAATATACTTGGAGAAACCTTTTGGTAAAATCTACCATAAAAAAGATATTGATCTTGCATTTATCTTGAAAACAAGCTTACACCAATACAATCCACTCAATATTATTTATCCTATCAAAGTTATAGTAGTGTAATAGTACTCAACTTGCATAACCATCTCCTCCAAAATTTAATGCATATGCAAATATTAATTGTTCCATCAAAAAGGTTAGTTTGCAATACCATAGGCACCAAAACTATGAGGGAAGATAACAATGTAAAAAAACCAAAAAAACTTCCCAAGGGATTTACCCTCAAACCCTCAATTGAAAACACGTGGGTAAAATATGGAAATTAGCTATCTCTCAAGTCTTCATGGGTGTCCAATTTCCCCACTCAAATAAAATTGGAGAATGAAAAAATTACATATGAAATTATAAAGTGATTATCACCCTAATTCCTAACACCAACCATGCAATCTTAACATAATTTTTTTTTTTTTTTTTGATACTCAGGAGGTATCTCCAACCAAGGCCCAATGATTCCCACCATACCTTGCCTCGGGCTTACTTTTTGCTGCCAAGTTGGGGTGATGGTGGGGCGAGCCAAGGTGAAACTAGTCCCCCTGGGGAGAAGCCCCGAGCCCGAAACAGGACTCCTCCGGGTTAGCCTGGCCAGCGTGAATCGAACCTTGGACCTATATGGGACGAACCCAAAGCCTTAGCTCAACCATACTGACCATTTGGGCTGCGGGGCGAACTTAACATAATTACTCACAACCTATGCATAGTGAAACTCAACTAACAACACAATCATGCAAATATACTAGAATCAATTTATACTAAAAAAAATATAAATTAATTAAATAATAATATATCTAGGACTTAAAATTAGAATATACTACTAAGCATGAGTGTGGATCCAAATTTTAGCTTCCTCGGGTTGATTTAACTATTGTATCTCTACTTTTCTTTGTTGGAAACTACTTGGTCCTTAAATATTCTATATGTTTGTTGTCCTAGTTGAATGAATTATACCTCATTTTATAGTAAATAGTTGCTGTATAAGGTTTGGTTTAGTCCAACATAAGAAATTTTATTTCAAACTTAATGTGGCTCTAATCATGACCCACCATGAGACTAATAAGTCCTCTCAAATGATTATCATCTAGTATAAGGCTCTAAAACCTGACACACATTTCATATAACTTCTTAGGTTGATCTAGAAATACACCTTTTAGATTACAGATAAAATATAGAGTGGAAATGTTGACGTGCTCTCAATTCTTGGTGTAGGGGCACATGGGCAGACACGCAATCAACACCAACCAAAAATATTGTTGGTTTGCTTCCGATATTTGGTTTGTTTTTGTTTAGTTACTCTATTTCATTCAGTGCTAAACCTCTTAAATTTTACACTTTGGTGAGACGACGATGAAATCAGATATAGTTTGAAGAAATGTTGTCTCATAAAACATGATGATAAAAATCTTTTAAACGAATGCAATTGGCTAGTGTAAAGCCAATCTCCTCTACCTTATGCCAGCATTCTCACGGCCTGATCTACGGTGGAACAGAGTATGAGCAGCCATCGATTGTAGACACGTATGTAAATGTGGATGCATGGACTGTTTAATTCAAATCCCTCCATTTCTATTTGAAATGCCAATTGCTGGATGTGAACAAACGGATTTGCTGACTGGCTGGTGTCCATCGCTGCCAAAGGAAATATTTTTGCCAGATGTTGTAATTGCAACTGACTTGGTCGATGAATTGGCATTTGAATGTAGCAATTGAAAAAGTAATGGAAAAAGACAAAAGGCCGATTGATTTGTCTTTTTCCAATTTCATTGTGCAAATAAAACCATATTATTGATTATTGCTAGATGACTTACAGATTTGATTGTGCCTGAAAGGCTAACGACAACAAACATTGAGGAAAAGTCGCAGCTGGGAACAGGAAGAGCATCGGCCAAAAAGAAAAGGCATAGATTTGGGAAATGAAGGCGATACCACCAGAGGGCCCTTGTGGGAAGAAAGGCGGTTTGGGGAAAATAAAGAGGCTGCAGAGAAAACAATTTGATGCACAACATTATTGCAGGGTTGTAAAGGGAACATATAGAATCTCCAAGGTGGATGCGTTTACTGAAAATCTTACCTGAAAGTGCAGGTCAGGCCGAGGTAATGGCGAGAATGAAAGAAGTTTACTAGGGTGAACTTGATTATTGAATTATATGAATTAGAGGGGGAATGAAGACATTTGAAATTGTGAATTGTAAGTTGTTGAAGGGCTTGTTGAAATTTTGGCTTTGTGCATAGTTTACATTGGACATGGGTTAAGTTGTGTTTTGGGTTGTTGGAGAGTGGGAATCGTTAGTTTGCATCAATTTTTTACTAATTCTCTAAGTAAGATATCATAATGATTCGAAACAAATGTGACATCACTCAAATTATTATTTTTTTATTGGTTATTCAATTCATGATTCAGTTTAGAAATTCAATTGCTAAAAATCAAAAAATTGGGAACAACTAATTAAATATAAAACACAAACTAACTAAAAATTATTAATTTTTATGCAATATTTGCTTATATGCTTGGCATGCTCTTGTATAAATAGATCCATAACCATGGGAGTATTAAGCCTTGGGACTCCACTCAATCAAAAAAATGATATCTTGGTAGATTTTTTGGCATATAATCCTATTGGTTCTAGGAAAATTCATCGCCAATAATTCACTGATGGAAAATTCACCATCAACAATTCGTCGCGGGAAAATTCACCTCCACCAACAATTCACCTCGCCAAAAATTCATGCAATTAATTTTTTGCGTGATGAATTGTCATGGCAGTGAATTTTCCTATGGTGAATTGTTAGCGGTGAATTTTCTGTCGGTGAATTGTTGGCGGTGAATTTGCCATATGCCAATCCTACTGGGTGATTGAGAAAAAGAAAGAAAAAGATATTTGGTGTAGGGGCACCCTTGGTTTCAGGCGCCCCTTGGTTTTATGTAGTGAATTTTTGGTTTTTGGTCATATGAGAGTTGATTTCATGTAATTGTATAACTGAAAATATGTTATACTTCTATGAATCCTTGCATGCAAAGATACTCAATAATGAGTCCTTGCAAATCAATTCACAGCTCTCTATCTGAGAAGAGCAGGGATTGATATTGTGGCCCTCAAATTGACCCAGTTACCCCTGCAAATACAGTCTCGGAACGAGAGATTCAAAGAGGAGAAGCAAGAATGCCAATCTCCATGAATCCTATTCAAAGAGGAGAAGCAAGAATGTCAATCTCCATGAATCATGTTCTTGCAATGCAACAATGAGAACTAATCTAAATGACTGTAAAATGCAATAAACAAAACTAATTTATTGAAATGAAAATTGATCTACATGCAATGCCATAAATGAATTACTTTGCAAATTAATCTACTATGAAGATTAAGCTAAAATGTAATATTAAACTATATGCTCTAAAACTAAGATGCTTATAAAATCAAACTAATGTGTAATCTCAAATGATAAAATTCAAGAAAATTTGTAGCATAAGTCTGATGTAAAAATTTGTGATTCTTTTTTGAAATGAGAATAAGAGGGCTCATTTTATAGGCAAAAGTGGAATTGAAGGCAAATTCAGAAGCAATGTGGGATAAATAGAAAAATAGAAACAAATCTTAATTGAAATTTTTTTTTTAGTTTATTTCCCTTTTAACTGATTTGTTTCCCTTTTTTTCATCACAGGATATTCTTGAGAGGATATTTCATTTATTTTATTTAATTTAAGATGATAATATCTCTTTTAATAAAATAAAATAAGAATATGTAATTTAGAAATGAATATTAATAAAATAAAATAAAATTATTTAATTAAAAATAGTTTTAATTAAATAGCATCATTTTATTTAAGTAATATTAACTTCAATTAAATAACATTATTTTATTTATTTTGATTAAATAAAATTAATGAAGCATCCAAACCTTAGGGAAAATTGAAACATTTGAAATAGTTATGAATTGATTAAGAAATTTGATTTGAAAATGCGACAATCATTGATTCAGAAAGTTGATGTTGACGAATTAAATAAATGGGGCCCAAAGTCTAGGTGACCATTTTAGGTTGCATACAGTAATAAGGTCTTTTTAGGCCATGTCATATCATTTAGAGTCATTATTGAGTCTTTAGGTGCAAGGTAGTGCAAAATTGCAAATGTTGTCAAAGTTGCACAAAAAGTTGTCAAGCAAACTTTGGCTACTTTTTGCAAAAAGTGTAATGTGATGATTTTTTAAGCAACTAAACCAAATATGGTTGGGGACAATTAGAATATGGTTGTAAACATTCAAATAAGCCTTGTAATCTTGAACGAGAAGGTTGGATGAAGTTTGGTGGAATAAAAACTCACTGTTGCACGTGGAAACACTGGTTTTTCCTACATTTTCAATCTTTGTCATATTTGTATGGATTTACATTACATTGTATGGTCTGAATAATGGATGTATGATGTGAAGGGTTGTTCTAGCTTTGTTTTGCTTTTGGTTTGGTTAAATTTCATAAGGTATTGAAGGAGATATCATTGATTTATTGAAACTCGCTCCAAACTGTACCTAGGGTTCCAGGAATCCTTCAAAATGATCTTACTCACATTCCCTCCATGATCAGATCAAGAAATCGTGTGTACAACTCTGTTTTGATGTATTCTAACCTCCCTCAAGAGTTGAGGCTTGGACATGGCATGTGGAAAGAGAACTCAGTTGACAGTCATTGCATTGTTGTCTGATTTACAGTCAAAGGGCATTGCATTGTAGTTGAATACCAAAGTTTTGGTATTGTAACGTTTCTTAGTGCAAGTTGTGAAGGTTGAGACAAGTCTAACATCGATGTTACACCCTAGAGAAATCGTCGGTTTGATACTTCTATCATGTGTTGAAAGTTATTCATTGTTTGCATATGGTTGTACCATAGACTGTTCCATTGAAGGTTGCTACTTTTAAGTCTGCCCATGCATTTGGAGATTACAAAAACCTTTGAAAGGTCTGTGATGTCATCTATACCATCATCCCATGTTGTCTATGGTGTTACCATGCTGTTCCAAAACCTTGAAAGGTCTGCCACCCTTTAATGTTGAAAGGATTGTCACCACCAAGGAAGTTTGCCCTGCCATGTTTATCATTGAACCTTGAGATGACAATGAACCCATTGTTGTGAAATATGGTATCAATCATATAACCTCTACCCTGCTCTGCATTAGTATTGAAGGAAAATACAACTTTAGATTAAAAAATATGAAAACAAATAACAAATTAGAAATAGAAAGAAGGTGAAATCCTATGGTGACATACTAGAGGTGTTTGAAGATCATGGCTCATCAAAATGTAGGACTAAAAGCCACACCTTATAGATAAATATTTAGGATCTAATTAAATAATAAATCAAATAATACCATAAAAATTAGATAAAATAGGAGTTATTAATGAGATCAAATAAGGTACTTAACTTTTTTAATCAAATTGAATTGTCAATGTATTGCTAATTTGGTTGTGTGAAGTGTTTGACAATTGAATAAGAAAATTTTCTACCATATATTGGATGAATACGTTGTCACTAATTTACTCCTAACACTTGTTGTTTCTATCTCTACACATGGTTTCACATTATCTAGTCTAAATAAGATGTGATTTCATTTGCATTGTCATGATTATTTCATTTGTTTTCACGAGTTCCTAAAACCCACACACCTACAAATGATATCTCCCCTGGAACCAAAATGATGCTAATAAGTTCCTTAGGTGTTTTACTATAAGAGGAGTTCAATATGAAACTTTATTTTCTCCAAGTCAAGTCCATGGTGTCAATTTTGGAAGATTGGAAGATACGTGATACACACTAATCTATATTGCCTTGTGTAGTATCTTCCAATGAGATGATTCACTAATTGCTATTCATCTAACTCAATTTTATGATCTTAAGGTGCATATATTATTATTAGATTATTCCTAGTTTCCTGGGGCTTCTCCTTAAATATGACATCCTAGGTACTCAACTTAAAAAATTTGGCCTATAATTTAATTGCCAACAAGTATTAATGAAAATTGGTCTAGACCACTAGAATTAGAAAGGTTAAAGGCTTATTAATTTTAATATTTTATGAAATTTTAAACAAAATAAGATCAAATTAAGTGTCACAACATTGTAATTATGACATGGCTCAAAATAAATATAAAATAAAAGAAAAAATATACTTCTCTCCTCTCCAATTACTATTAATTGATTTGAGCCATAATTTTCTATAAGCATCTTACTTTTCAAAAAAGTAGATATCATTTAGGAGTGGTAAGCATAAACATAGAGAAATCCAAGAAGATTGAGCTAGTAACAATTCATCGTTCAAATTCATAAAGTAATAATGTTTTAAGGAATTATCTCCCTCCCTTCATTGAAAAGGGTGTGTTTCCTTTCCATAAGAATTGGAAAGACAAATAAAATCATTTCTATTAGTATAGAGTTCAATATTTTTCAAGCCAATGAAATATCTACCAAAATTAATTATTTTTCTACATCTACATTCCTAAATATCGTGAGAATATTTCACAAATATAATTGTATATAACAAAAGAATTTACTTTTAAATAAAAGAGAAATGGATATGCATAGCTTTCCTAATAGATGTAATATATAACATACATGAATATTTTTCTAAATGTAGGAATATCTAATTAAACATAAGAATATATATATCTATATAGCACTAAATGATAAATGGTAACATATGATATTAAGTTTAATTCAAAATTTAAGATATGTGTGAATTAAACACATTCCATTTCTAATATATCCCTTGGATTTAAATTCATATGAAAATTTTAAAAATAATCTCATATGTTTTGAAAAATTTTATAAGTACTAGAAGGGCATCCTTCAACATGATTATCTTACATTAGACTAGAATAATCTAAAAATATTTTTTAGTCATTATCCATTGTTAAATCCCAAATAAAAGAGAAGAGTAAGTTTTGACACAATATCTTTAATACCTGGTTAGAAAATGGTTCAGGAATTCGATAATTAAAGCTATGGAGTTGCTTTCCTGGCCATTTTTGTGCACCTACAATATAAATAAAATTATATTATTAATAAAAGGAACATGTAATCTATTATTTTATGACTAAAAATAAATAACATTAAATAAAATAATTATCTACATAGAAAAGAATAATAAAATGAAAATCATCAAGTTGTTTTTATTTCCACTACTTTATTTTGTAGATAATATTATTTACAAGTGATAATCATTATGGTTAGCCCCATATATTTATACTTAATAAAAAATTTGAAGACACATTTAGATTATAACTAAAATATTAATGGTAGGAATGGAATATTGTGATAAAATTTGAAGAGGTTGGAGACATTATAAAGTAGTACATATCATGTTAGCTTTTGGGCTCTTTATCAATTTTCATAAATTTATTCTTTTGTAGTTTGAGACATCATTTATTTGATTGTTTTGGTCATGTCTAAGAGTTTGCATCAATTTTCTTGTTCATGGAACGATGCGCTTTAGGAAAATATCATTGATACATGTGAACAAACAAATAAGATAGTTTGAGTAATCATTAGAAGCTACAGAATGAATAGAATCACAAATTTTTATTGCAACGAAAACAAGGTTTTTTACATAACTATTTTGGGTACTACAAAGATAAATCATAGTTGACAATTGTTGAATCCATTAAGATTATAAATAGTTTAGATGATTAGACGTTAAGGCTCTCTCATAAGCATACAAATTTCATAGTGATTAGTCATACACACATTACTATATTGGTTTTGTAAATGTTACATTATATTTGTGTCTATGACAATATGTGCTCAAGATTATTATGCAATGTAATTATAAATTCATTAAAAATTTATCATAAATCTTATAATTTATATCTGTTCGTTCAAATATTTATTTCACAAAATGATAATTTTACTTTGGAATGTAGAAGTTAGATTTTTTTTTTAAAGATTACTTAGTAAAGGGATTATTGTAGCCCTCGCCCATCCTAAAAAAAATACATCAAATAATTATAAATGTTCATACAAAATCAACCTATAAATAATAGATACTTTTGTATAAAAGAAAATTCAAAAATTGCAAGATACATATTTCTTATAAATATGATTTGCAAAAATAAAATTTCAAGCTCGAATCTCCACAATTTCACTTCATGTTTATTATTTTATTATCTCCATTACTTATTATATATTTTATTTATTACAATTACTTATCAATGACTATTATGTTGACACTAGATAAATTATCATAAATCTACATCTAATCAATCTTAAACATATAAAAAATTATGTTAGAATATGCATTTTTTATGTCAGCTCTAAAGTTTTTTTTCTTAAAATTACTTTTCTAAGCATTTGTAGTAATTTGATTCACGATCCATCATTGACACCACACTAAGTGATCATATTTTTCAATGTCTCATAAATTTTGTCATATATATAAATCTTTTATAAAATTCTTCCTACTCAATCTTGAAGAAATAAGATAAATGAAAGAAACAATCCTCCACACAACTAAAAATAAACATAGAAACACACTTATAAATAAAATTCCATAAAGAAGTTTGAATGGCCATAGTACTAGATGGTGTGCATGAACTTAAAGCTTTTTGCAATGAATCTAGACCTTATAATCACCTTCACTATAACATAATTTCTTACACAAATCATAGAGCCCACAGTCATAGATCTCTTCCTCCTACGTATCCTAGAGCTCAATCTGCTGCACAAATCAATTCTATTGTCCTCTTCAAAGATTTTCCCTTCAATAACTCCCACTCCAAATTTATTTGAACGATAATCCTTGACATCTCGTTTTCTCGTGTCTCTCCCATTTATGCTTTCTCACCTTTTACACATTCTCAATCCCCACCAATATTTGTCATGACTACCTCATTCAAAAAAGACACACCCCATCCAACCCATGTTAAAAATGACACTAGTACCTTATCTTTGCCCAAAGGGACTTCTCCCTAAACCACTCTATTTGCAACCTTGCACCTTACCACAATGTTGAAAAATATAAAAAGAAAGAAGTTCACAAGCTCTACATATAAAGTTTTTATGTCTAGGCTGCTATGCAATATCCTAAAACAGAATTAATGGGTTGAATCCATATCAATTGAATGGTAAGAAAGATTGTTGAGTAGCAATCTTGGAAACTTTTAATGACACCCTTCAATTAGATGATGCTAGAAGGCAGATGAGAAATGTCATCAAAGAGTACATGAGAATTGATTCTCCCAACCAAATGCCAAGCCACCAATACTTAAAGTTCCACCAAGGAAAATATTAGGTATGTCTTACTAAGGACATTATACAAACTGCAGTTTCCTTTGCCTCAAAATTATAATGAGGAAAGTAAATCTTTCCTTCGGATTCATGAGATTCATCTCTTTAAAAAAACAATCTTAAAAAAAAGGCAATAAATTTTATTTTAATTTAATATATTTGAATGAAAAATAATTAAAAATAGAATTAAAAAATATAACTTATGTTCTTTTTATAAATTCTATACTCTGCTAGCAAACTCCTTTCATCCCCATTTCAACAAAACCTGCAGTTTCTTCCATTGCTTTGATAAACTCCTACTCCCTATTCTCCACTCCCCATCTCAATTATTCCCTGCCTCCTTCCCTTAAAACTTTCATCATACAACCAAACCAGCTACATACATGCATGCATGCCCACAATCCTCTCATAACTTCTTCTACACCCACCAAAACTAAACCATAAAAATCTTCTTCATAAGGCCAACAAAACCAAAACAGCTGTATATACGCACATCCACATTCCCCATCTATTTCCTGTGGTTATATACCCAATACAACCAAACTAACAATATACAGCCACACCCTTACATTGCCTAGCTATTTGCACATTTACTTCTATAGATCTCCTCAGAGTTGATAACTTCAATCCTTGAACTGACAGGCGTTGTTTAAAAAGAGCCAAACAAATATAATTATAATAGAGATTTAATTTTAAAATCACTGTAATTTTTATAAAATCATTGAGTTTGACATAATTTCTGCTCAAAATTTCTAGTATATTCAGGAAACATTGTTTGTTCTAATAAAAATGATGATCACAAAGTTCGATTCATACCATTTCACCTTACCTAGAAAAATAACCTATAACTGGAAGTAATCTCAAGTTCCTATCTAAAATGTTTGTGGGTCAGCTCATTGAAATCAAATCAGAACAACATAAAGAAAAAATTAAAGAATACACCCAACTACTGAATCCAATCTAAGTTCCATTATGAGCACAAAATAGAATCCAGATTTCACAATCTAGCCTGTCAAATTTAATGCAATTACCTGGAATTTCAGCAATAATAGGCTGTCTATAATGACCATTGCACACAACCACTGCATCAAAAACTTCCTCTTCCACAATTCCTGAACTCCTTGCTCTCACAATCCATTGTATTCTCTCATCCATGGGATCCCCATCCATATCCCGGCCATCTTCACCAATTATAGCACATTCCTGGCCTTCACCAACCATTCCTACATACTCAACCTTTGTATTGAATCTAATAAATTCAACCAAATTGAAGTCCCTAGCAAAATCCTTGAGGTACAGAAAAACTTCATTGTGACCAAGAAACCTTCTTGGGTCCCTTCCCTCCTTGACAGGGAAGGGGTAATCCCTGAAACCCATAAGCTCTCTGGCTACATTTGTTCTGAGAGACTGATAGATAGTCCCCTGGTTGGCCCCTGTTAACTCCAAACCAAGTGGATCATCCCCAACATTTGGATTATACAACCAAATGCCACCCACATCTCCATTTTGCTCATACACCACCACCTCAAATCCTTCTCTCTTGAGCTCCCTGGCAGCCACAAGCCCTGCTGCTCCAGCTCCAACCACACCCACCTTAATTCCATTGAAAACCTCCTTATTAGACATTTTAGCTGTGACTATGGCGAGCTAACTGCAATTGGTTTGAGATCAACAGGATCATGATCATCACACAAATCTTGTACCTATTTGTCTTCATTTTTCCTTAAATGGCTACTAAGTAAAATTAATCTTCAAACTGTTTGATTTTTAAAACTGTCAAAACCACATATGATCCCATGGGTGCCAGATTTCTCCTCAAGGGTCCACCATAGGCCAACCTTTGAATCAGTTTTTTTCGATAATTATTCATCACATTTGAATAGAAGTAAGATATAAAATTATTATCGATTAAAAATTTAAAATTTTATATCATAATTTAGGTGTATGTTTGTTGGTGAAATTCATTTTTTCCACTTTGTATGCTATAATGTCACTTTTGAAAGTGAAAGGTAAGAAGGAAGAACACAAAATAGTAACAGATATGAACAAGTTAATGAATCTGACTACTATTGTGTCTAGATACATCTACTTTTTGAGATAGCAAGTTTGCTTTCTAGAGAAGTTGAAATTTAGATTTTATGAACATATACAATGGAACCATAGACTTTTACCATAAGATCATTCCTGTATATAGATTAGTTGTTTTGGATAAGAAATTAAAGAATCCCACTCTTCTCTCACTTATTGTTTCAAAGCCATTTTTTAAGTGAGCACTTGGCAATGGTCCATAATTTTATGGAAAGTCTAGCGCATATTTTATAGGTATTAAATATTGAATCAAGGGATTTTACCCAACTCTAAAAATTTAGATTAGCTGTTTTGGATAAGAAATTAAAGAATCCCACTCTTCTCTCACTTATTGTTTCAAAGCCATTTTTTAAGTGAGCACTTGGCAATGGTCCATAATTTTATGGAAAGTCTAGCGCATATTTTATAGGTATTAAATATTGAATCAAGGGATTTTACCCAACTCTAAAAATATAGATTAGCTGTTTTGGATAAGAAATTAAAGAATCCCACTCTTCTCTCACTTATTGTTTCAAAGCCATTTTTTAAGTGAGCACTTGGCAATGGTCCATAATTTTATGGAAAGTCTAGCGCATATTTTATAGGTATTAAATATTGAATCAAGGGATTTCACCCAAACTCTAAATATATGGTTTGCATTTCACTTTAGATTTAGATATTATATGGTAAACGTGTATATTTTATATTTTTATTTATTTTTAATAATTTAATTTTAAATTTATTAAAAGTTATTTTTTCAATATTCTTATTTATAATTAGTTATATCTCTTTTGATTTATCTATATTATTAAAGATTTGTTAAAAAGTAAGTATTGGTTTTGAATTAAATTATCTCAATTCTTGTTAAATTTATTTCCCATCTATTTTTCATATAAATGATTTTGAATTTGTTTTTTGACCTTCAAATTTTTTGATATTATTGAGAAAATTATATGTTTAAGCGTCATACTCAAAAATTTGTCATCTAGTCATATTTGTTGGGTATAATGGAATATACCAAAACTCCAATCCCAAAAGTGCAATAAGCTGTAACCAAATTTGAAAATCAAATCATGAGACAAAAGTTGCAATTTCATCAACCAAAATGTTTATCTAGTTCATGTCCATTGGTAAATAGATTTTTCCTCTCAAATCCAATAGTTATTGGGGTAAACACCCCTTCTTAAGATGGAGAAGCTACCTTTATTGAACACAAAAATTGTAAAAGCACATGCAACTATACACTTTACAAGGATTTTTTGGGATTCTATAAAACTTAACTAAAAAAAAATATTAGAGAATATATGGCACAATAGTTTGCAAATAGGAGGTATAGTTTGGTAAATGTGTAGAGGTAGTGTTTTGAGAATGTGCAAATTTGGCAAATGAAAAAAAAGTTTGTTTAACCTATACACAATAATATTTTGAAATTGAGAGATGAAAAATCTCACAAAAAATCTGAAAATTAACATGAATATTCCATGGAAACAACAACAACATTTAACATAAGAAGATAAATTATTGCCACTACATCTAACATAAGAAAAGATGAAATGATAATTTCATATAGAACATACGAAACTAGAATAAATTATATATTTATCTATAACCTTAGAAGCTCAAAATATTTTGTTTCTCAAGTCTCACTTTACAAGAGGGCATGTGCACCAAGATGGTGGAAGAAAATGTGACAACATTATAATCAAACATGCTCATGTTATGGGTTGGTAGTGACTGAGCCTATATACCAACTATGTACATGAAGTCTTTCTCTTTCTCTTTCTCTTTCTCTTTCGCTGAAACTATATACATGAAATGAGTGACATTTATATATGGACATTTACTTTCTTATAATTTAAGTTATATTTCATGTATATAGTTTCAAGATGTTTGAGAATGGTTTTGGATTTCGAGGAGTTATTCTAAGTTTTGGAAGATCTTATTACTTTTTCGATAGTCAAAATTTAGTAATCAACAAGCCAAATTTTAGTAATAAGCAAGCTCTCTCTCTCTCTCTCTCTCTATCTATCTATCTATCTCACTCTGTATATACCTTATGCTCTAGACCTCTCTATCTCTTCCCTTCCCTCTCTACTTCTTTCTATCTCATCTCTCCCTATCCCTATCTACCTCTCCCTCCCTCCTGATGGGGTTAAAACTTGCCTCTATTTGTTAACCTTGAGTCCTTTTATGCCTATGTTTACTCATTTTTATCCTCACCTTAATTCCCTACATTTCCATTATAGTTGGTATATAGAGTCATTTGATATGTTTTTTAATATAATATTTTTTTAGATATCGATTTGTATGAGTACTAATCTATTCACTCGAATGGATGAAACATAGTAAAAAAAATCCAGCAAGTTGAAGACATTACGTGGACTACGTTGAAGAGGTCATTAGTTTAGATCCTTATTTTAGATTACTCTTCTATTTTTGATAAATTACATATCTGTATTTTGTGGCTATAAGCCAAATACTCGTATTAGTTGGTTCTACTATTAAAACAACATTATGACCATTGGCCTAAATAGACTTTCATACCCTAGTTTTATGGGCCAAAGGCCAAAAAAATGCATTATAGATTTTTATATCTTAGTGGTTATAAGTAACATAATATATAAAAGGGAAACATAAAGTAATGAATGTAACAAAAAATTTACTTATACCTAAGCAATATAATTATACTATTTTTATCTAAAGAAGAGTTGTTGTAGCTCATTTTCATCACCTGGCGGACTACGAGGAGGGCCCACTCAAAGGATGCCTAGTGATCTTTTCATGTTTCCATTGTGTTAACTATTGTTATTTGGTAGTCTTTTGTTGTATGTTTTGATCATTCTATAAACAATTGCATCTTTTTGTTATCACATGACAATTATTTTATCTAGTTGCAATTCATAAAACTAAAAATAAATATATCCATTGCAATTTAAATAAGAACATTGTATTTTTGTTCACTTGATTCGTGTGAGAAATTATATATTATTTGATTTAAGCAAAGTATTAGTTTCTACAGCAAAGGGATTTATGTTCTAATAACAAAAGATGCCTAGTGATCTTTTCATGTTTCCATTGTGTTAACTATTGTTATTTGGTAGTCTTTTGTTGTATGTTTTGATCATTCTATAAACAATTGCATCTTTTTGTTATCACATGACAATTATTTTATAGTTGCAATTCATAAAACTAAAAATAAATATATCCATTGCAATTTAAATAAGAACATTGCATTTTTGTTTACTTGATTCGTGTGAGAAATTATATATTATTTGATTTAAGCAAAGGATTAGTTTCTACAGCAAAGGGATTTATGTTCATGTAGTAGAATAGTTCCTGTAGCTATAGTTAACTATTCCTGTCACTCTTCTTGTAGCATATTTAAAGTAAAAGTATTGGATCAAATTTTAGGTTCTAGTAAGCTAAAATTGTATTAATTGATACTCAATTTAAGTCCTCCAACCCTTGTGCAGACAACCACTACATCTTTTACAAGTTTACGTCCCATATTGACATAGGGTTGAACTAAATTGTGAATACACACCAAATTATAGACTTGAAACTATTATCTTCAATTTTGTCCCAAAAATTTGGCATCGTTACCTAGGAAAGATGTTAAAAGGAATGTTAGTCTAGTAAGTGGAGTTAAGACCTGTGTGAGAAACTCCATGTAATTATTGACCTTGCTTAGGAAACTACCTTGATTTGCACTTATTAAGTCATATATGCATGAGTCATGTTAGAGATGAAAAGGGTATATTTTTCAAAAAAAATGTAGGAAATATCTTAAAACAAAATAAGAAAATTAAAAACAAGAAGAAGGCCACAATTTGAGAATGAAACATTGGAGAATAAGCTAGTTGAACTGAATCTTGAAAAGTGTGTTATTGTGTCAGCCACCATTGAACTTGACCTTGAATCACCACCTAATGCTCCCTTAGTGCAACCTGAAATACCCAAGTCTTCAAAATAATCCTTAAAAAATTATTTTTGCTAAGCAATTTGTAGAATCATACAAATTACAAAGTGGTAAAACTTTGAAAAAGAAGTCATTTAAGTCTAATTGGACATCTTGGGCATTTGAAACAATGGCTGATGCAAATAGAGATAACAATAACAATGACCGAGCCTTGGCCAATAATGATCCCATTACATTTGAGTTTCCTATTGTTAATCCAAAAGAGGAAGAACGGGCATGAAAACACATACCCCATTTAACTCTCCCAATCTTTCGAGGTATTTCTGTTGAGGATCCTGATATGTTCTTATTTGAATTTGATGTCTTATGTCACAACTATGATTACCAAAGTGATGTTAAAAAGCTTAAGCTTTTCCTAACTACATCGAAGGATGTTTCATTATGGTGGTTCATGGGGCTTGGATGACATTACATCTATACACATGATACTATGAGGAGAGGTTCTTGAAAAAATACTAGGACTATTGTAAAACAAAGGAGGTTTGAGATGAAATATTTTAAATGACACAACACAATGAGGAAAAATTAGAAGACTTCCTTGAATGATTCTCATTTAGTCTTCAAAGAACAAGACAACCAAGGCTATCTAATGAGGTTGTTAAAAAAAAAATTCTTCAAGGAATTAGTGTTGAAAGTATGAATTCCTTAAATCTTAGAGGTGGGGGAGATATTTCTAAATTGAGATTTCATGAAATTTTTTGATATTTGTAGGAACCACTCCAGATCCCACCAATCTATACAAAATTATTCTAGAAAACATACTTCTCAAGGAGGCACAACATGTATTACCAAGCAAGATCTAGGTACATTACTTGATGACTTGAAAACTATTTTTAAGTCACACAGGGAAATAAATTGATACTTTATATACTCATAAGAAACAAGAGGAAGATGAAAAATCACTTACCATTATTTTTCCTATCTATCATAAGAAACATTCTACTAAAGAATGCCCTTATAATAAAACAATTATTTCTTCCCTAAAGGATGCTAGTAGAAACACCACCTTACCATTTTTTGTCCTATCAATCATAAGAACATTCTACTAAAGAATGCCCTTATAATAATAAAAATATTTCTTTCCTAGAGGATGCTAGTAGAAACACCACCTTACAACCTCTAATAGTAGATATGGTAGAAGTGGAATATACAAAAGAACATATTTATCATATGGCTCAACAGAGGCCTTGGCCACCTCGAGCTATGCCACCTTGAGTATGTTCAATTATTTTCATACACTTTACATGGGTTCTAGTAGTCAATCTAGCTCTTTCCCTATAAAACATGGGTGGTATGAAGGTTGACAACAACCTCCATCTTATTCATAGTGGCCGAATCAATACCAACATGCTCCACAATCATGTCAACAAGCATGGAGGACATCATACCACAATTCCCACACTACCCATCATATCCAGTACCACCTATTATTAATCCAGACCAACAATCACAACAAAAATTTCTACCACCAATACCACCAACATATACTAATCAACCATACAATCCATCAAAACCACCTAAGGAAACACCAATTCCCACTCAACCAACACCAAATCCAAACAATAAGGTGACACAACATGTTTACAATAAAAAGGTGTTAGGATATAAAACTTATCTTGTTAATGCACTAGATGTTAATGGAGTACAACTCAATTCAGGAAAGGTTCTTTAAGGACCAAAACATCGTATAATCATAAAACTCAAGGATTCACAAGAAGAGCTTGAAGAAACAAAACAAAATCATGACCTCCATATCCTTATCGATTCCATTCCCAATCAATTCAAAAATAAATTCCCTAACCTGAATTTGATCTTATTAATTAGTGTAGACACTAAAAAATGTCCTAAGCTTGTGAGTGTCATTTTTCTTCATCCTCGTCCTTCGATAATTGAATAATTTTAGTTATTCAATTATGTCTGATCATATTCCTCTATTAATTAAATAATTATTAATAATTATTTAATTAATTCACTTTCTAATCTTTATTCTATCTTGATCAATTAAATAAACTAATTGCGTCACTAATTTCTCCCTCTTCTTCAATAGTTAAATAAATTATTATTTATTTAATTATTTTGTCACCTTTCATCTATAGTTAAATAATTACCATTAATTATTTATCTATTCATGGTCCTTTAATTCTTCTAGAGTTAAATAATTATCAAAATTATTTAACTATCCCATGCCACCTCCCCTATTAAATAATTAATCTAATCTAATTTTCATCTCTCCATTAAATTGATAAATTTAATTAAATGCTCCTTTTGTCATTTTCTCTAAATAAATAATTTGGATAAATTATCTATTTGCCACTTGTCATTCTCTCTCCATTTTTGAATAAATAATTTAAAATAAATTATTTATGCACCACCTGGTCAAAGATGCTCTACCATAATCCCCTGTCATAACATTCATTTCTGTCATAGTCTGCATGTCTTGCATGTCTGTCATAACTATCAGGCGTCATAGCTTTTCCATGCATGGCATATTTTTGGTGCATCAATTCTGGGAAATTGATCTTGGCATCTTTTTTGAGACTTAATCTCGACCATCCATTTTGTAACATCCCTCTCATGCATTCCCATCCATTGATCTTGGAATCTTTCTAAAAGATTAATCTCAGCCGTCCATTCTAAAGGTTGTCTATAAAAACAACCTTCCTTCTCCATTTTCAGCTTAACAGCTAATTGTCTCTGACTTTCTTGCTACCATTTGCAGGTTTTGCACAAATGTTTCAATAAATCTAAGGGAAAAGTTGCATAACAAGAAGGGGAGCAAGATAAGTGATTCAAATTCAATAGGGAGTGTTTTATTTTATTGTTTTCATTTTGCTCCTTTCATATGATTGTATTCTCTTGTTTGGATGTGGTTTAATAGCTTAGTAGTGTTGGCTGTCACTTTATCTATGCTATTTGATTCAAAAACTCCATCTTACATTTGGTGAACCCGACGTGAATCTTATAATTTTGTAGAAAATTTGGTTTGTTTTCTTGTTTGTTTTCATTGTTTTGCAAGATACAACCCAAAATCCATATGAAATCCCGTCATCTTCTTTTGAATACATAAAAATGGGAAAATAAAATCTTCTAAAACAATTATCTGGGTTTTGTAGGTCTCGTTCTTAGCTTTCTGGAACTTCAAACGGTTTAAAATTTCAGTTAATATTTGAGAAAGTTATGGCCGTTTTAGTGATCATAGTTTTTTTACGATTTAGCTCTTAAAACCCGAATTTTCTTTTGTTTGTAACACTTTTGTCTTGCAAGATTTTACAAAAAAATTTCTGGGTTTTGAAGGTCTATGTCTTAGCTTTCCATAGATATCTACAGTTTACAATTTTGTTTAGTTTTGGGAAAGTTATCACTATTTTAGTTTGTTGTTTTCATTTAATTTTTTTTACTAATCTTTTGTTTGTAGCATGTGGCTTTGGAGTGGGGCTCTCAAAAATTGCTTCTTTTGGAGCAACAAAAAAATTGAACTCTTAGTTTTTAGTTTTCTTTAATTTCTTTTTTTCTTAGATTAGTTTAGTCTTTTTATTTTCTAACTTTTAGTTTGGTTTTTAATCTCTTGTTCTAACTTAGTTTTTTGCAGCTTCTCGTTGGTCCAAGACATTTATGAAACTACTAATTTGTGGTTTTTCAACTCCATTAGTTGAAGACTCATTTCTCAAACAATGTGTTTGCGACTTCTAGTTTAGAAAACATTTCCATTGGTGCATTAAAATGAACATGTGCTTGATTTTGTCTGAATGTCCTTGAAGGTGGTAGGTGATTATGCTCTCACCTTGTGAAAACTAGGTGATCAGAAAACCAGACCCACTTTATTTTTTGTAACCTTCAAGACTTAGTAATCGAAGTATCCTCTCCCCTTGCGCTTTCGAGCGATCTTGGGTGTAAGAGAAACAGTTACTGACTCTAGAACTTGGGCTTGTTCTGGTGGGAAAAAGTACTCACCCCAGGACGACTCAGACCGATAGCACCCTGAACCCGAGGGACTTCCAATCGGTATATAAAAGTGGATTCTTGGGGAAAGCCCAAGAATCACGCGTATGGTTCCAACGAGATGGATCCGAAAGGGGACTCTCGTCGCATGGATCATGCCCTACGAACGAAATGCTTGTACTAAAAACCTTTTATTTTAGAGGCCAACCATTTTTTAGCCATTGCTTGGTATAGTGCAGGGTACAGTATCATGCTCGAAGACACTCACTACTGATCCCCTTGAGTAGAGATAAAAATTCTTGGGAAGTGACTACCCAAGAATCCGAAGTTGGTGTGCCCGAATGATGTCAATGAGCCATGGAGGGGAGCCAGTGCCACCAAACTTCTAAGCTATCTGCTCTCGAGAAGGAAAGGTGTTTAGCACCAATCCTGTGTATATCGGTGGGCTATATCAAGTATACAAACCCTTGGCCTATTGGCCTATTAGGATTGTGCTTGTCTCATGTGCGTTTGCATACACCAAAACATTGTGCTTGTTAAGTGTTTTTTGGATTTTCAAACAGTATTCACCACATTCACAAATCTGAACACAAACAATCGACTTCAAACAAACATCACACCTAGTAACTTGCAACACTTCAAGACATTTCCAAAACCATCAACCAAACATGTCTAATTGCTATCCTCCATATTCACCCTCGACCTATGAACAAAACCAAAGGATTGAATATCTTGACCATCGTTTGAAAGATCTTGTAAAACAACTTGAATCCCAACATTTGAATGAAGTGATGCAATCATCTCATAAGCCTTTATCCTCATCCAAAACTACATCATCCAAGTTTAATGTCCATGAATTTCTACAAAGGCTAAATGAGAAACCCAAATCTAAATCCTCAAACACAAATGATATTATGCAATCCTACCATGTCATGCATCTATCTTCATCCCCCATAAATCAAAATAAACCTCATGAGTCTTTCACCCAAGTTAACGAATCTATTCAACCATCCTCTCCTATCATGCCATCTACATCCAATGATTCATGTCAATCTCTTAGTCCAAAGCATGCTAGCATAGACTCCCTTGCACATCAAGATCAAAGCATTCTTTCCACTCCATCCAATGATACCAAAATTCCACAACCCCTTCCAATCTTTGACCAAGATCCCATCTCTCAAGAACCTCATGATGATCCCCTTATCTCTTTTTGTTTCATTCAAGATGATTCCCTTCCATCTCAAGAGAAAAGTATCCTTCCAAGTCCTCCTTCCACCTCATCTAATGAATCCATACCATCTCATGATTCCATGATATCCAATGATCAAGATATGTTTTCCACAAAATATCAGTATTTCCTTCCTCGTCAAGATCAAGATATACCTCCATTCAAGGATACCCTTTCATTCCATGATGATGTTCATCCTTCTCATGATCAAGACATGCCTTTCATACCACTTCGTGATGATTCCATACCTAATAAAGAGCAAGCTACTCCATCTCCTACACCTCTTGATCCTTTTCCAAGTCAAGATCAAAGTACCCCCTTATCCCCATGTCAAGATCCTATCACCCATCCTAATTCCCCTCCTGATCACAATCCTCCACAAGAGTCTATCACCCCTATTCAAGCTATCCATGAACCTCTTACCTATCAAACGGGTTCTCTCACTTTTATCCAAGGTGGTTTACTCGAAGATCTTGTTATTCATTCCATATCACATCCACCTCATGATGGACTTGCATCTTGTTTCATAAACAATATATATCCTGCTGGCAAACGAATGTGTCAAAGTATGAACTACAAAGGCAAAGGATTAGGCCTTCATGAACAAGGTATCCTAGAACCCCTTTATATCCAAGAAAACACATACTATCATGGCCTTGGTTATACACCTCACGCTCAAGACATTCGTACCCATCGTAAGCCTAGATTCCATCAAAATAAACCTACTTATCCTAGTCCATCAAACATTCCATCTATCCTAGGTCCTTATGCTAGTCCATAAAACCTTCCATTTATCCTTGGCCCTTATCATCCAAACCCTAGTTCATCAACCCTTCCATCCATAGTGGGGCCCTACATCCCTCCATATCCTATTCATCAAGAACAACAAAGGCACACACCCTTGATGCCCTCTCAAAATTCTACCTACATTAACCCATCCATAAGACCTCCATATCATTCATCTCCATCCACCCATCCCATTGCTCTTTGAAGCAATTTGGGTGCCAAATGTCAAAAGCTTCCATATCAAAATCCACATGTATCAAAGGATCAACATGTCTCCTTGAAGAGCCATGCAAAAATAAAAGAAAATTTGATCCCAAGTCAAAATAAAAATATAAAAGGCCACAAAGGCTCATCAAGTCAAAAGAAAAATCCAAAAGGCCACAAAGGCCCATCAAGTCAAAAGAAAAATCCAAAAGGCCACAAAGGCCCATCAAGTCAAAAGCAAAAAATTCAAAGGCCACAAAGGCCCATAAAGCAAAAAGAAGAATCTCAAAGGCCACAAAGGCCCATCAATCAAAAATCAAAGTCAAAAGCTATGTGGATTCCTAAAAGTCTCGTAGAAGCAATAAAATCTAAATTGGCATCCAAATTTGCTAATCCAAAAGCTTCCTCCTATCGTCCATCTAAAAAACCTATCACCTTCCAAATTCATTTTTCCTCCATCACTCCACCACCCTTCAAGGTGTGTGCCAATGTTGATCTTCCCATCCTTTCCATCCTTTCCATCTATCCATCAACAAGCCTTCCAACCTCCTATCCATTATCCAACATCCATCCCCCATTATCCTCCTTTAATCCAAACCTTTGCATAAGTCCTTAGCTTCTTCCATCATACCATTAATCTACCAAAATTTATGAGTCTAATCCTTCTTGCCATGGTTTATTAGAGCACATATTCAAGGGATATTAGCTGTGGAACTTGAGGCTTGATTCCTCCCTCCATCTCTCTATCATGCATATATTACCTTCCATATTCATTTATCCCTATCCATATCCTATCTTCCATATTCCTCTTGTACTCTACACTTGGGGGAAAGTTTCATCCATCCTTTCATTCATATCCATTATCCTCTTTATGTTCATCCTTTACCTTTCCACCTTTGATCTTGACAAGGTTAAGGATCTTCTTGAACATCGTATATCTTATCCTATACACTTTATCCATATCTTCCGTACCATATCCTTCACCATATCCATATTCCACCATCCTATCTTAATGCATCATTTCTTCCCTTCCTTGGTCTTGATGAGGAATAGGAGCAAAGTACTTAGGCATTATGTCCATATCTTATCGATCTTGATCATCCTATTCATTATCCTTATCTTTGTATTCTTCCATTCCATATCTCCTAGCTTATAAAAATCTATGTCCCATTTCCTTCCTTTGTTCTTGATGAGATTAGGGGAAAAATTACAAATGCATGCTTTGGATTTCCTTTCATATCCTTATGTGTTACCATTCCATCATAGTTTACATCCTTATCATTTATCCGTGATTAAATTACCTCCAATGTTGGTCATCATGTCCCTTTGCAACCTTGAATCTTATCATGTGAATCATATTTGAGCCTAGCTATAAAACATTATCCAATCCTCATATTTTTTGTCAATCAATCATAAACAATCATCAATCTTATCGTACTTAGAGGAATCAATTATCCTAAGTACTTATCATCATCATGCCTTATGGAATCGATCATTCCTGGCATCCAATCAACGAACCATTATCATCTTTTGACAAAGGATATGTTGCTTGTGTGACATGTTTTGCAGTGAATCTTTCATTTTGATCTATCATTTATCCATGGTTGCATTGCCTCTACTGTGGAAGATTTTATTCCTTCAATCAGTCATATCACATTTCATTTCACTCCATCTTTAAAACTTCAAATAATCCAAAAAAATCATAAAATGTCTTGAAATAATCCAAAAAATAAAAAAATCTTTAAAAAAATCATAAAATGTCTTGAAAAAATCTAAAAAAATAATAAAATGTCTGAAAAAATCCAAAAAAATTATAAAATCTCAAAAACTCCAAAAATCATAAAATGTCTGGAAAAAATCCAAAAAAAATCATAAAATGTCTTGAAGAAATCCAAAAAAATCAAATATTCCAAAAATCCCAAAAAAATAAAAAATTCTAAAAAACGGTGACACTTTTAGATCACCACACAACTTTGAACTTCAACAAAATCAAAACATGCAAGTGTTGACAATCAAGCAAACATTATAACATATATATCGACCTACCTTTCAAATCCAACCAAAAACATAAACTATAACAAGAATCAGTTCTACATCGAAGCAAAACCCCTGTTTGTTTGTTGATCTTTGCTTATTTTATTATTTTCTCTTTGGTGACATGTCTTTTAGCTTCTTCAAGATGTCTTTGACTAGAGAGGCAATGATGGGGCATGTTCATTTGTTTGATGTTTGTGGATTGTTTCTTATTCACAGGATGACTCATCTTAGGACATGGTTGTCTAAAACCATCAAGGACCTATGAGTCTAATGTGGATGATAGTGTCTAAAACAATCTTTGTCTGATAGTGTCTTCCCTGCAATAAGTATTCAGGTCATCTAAGGTTCTTATACCTAGATGCTTATATTTCATTACTAAATAAAAATGCAAACAATATTTAGATTGTCTAGATGTTCATGTTATCTAGACACTTATACTAATTTGCGACATCATAAGCCCGATGATGATCAAAGCACTTAAATGGTACAAGAGGCTTCATCACCTTCATTATCTTCCATCTTGCATTTCATTTTCTTCATCTTTCTTGTCGTAGAGAAATCAATCAATTTCTTAACTCACTAATATATGTCTCTTGAATCAAATCTCAAATCAATCAACCTGCTTCTTGAAATTTCATGTCCCCTTAATCAATCAGTCAATCCATCATTGTAGTACCTTGTCTTGCATAAGCATAATTCTCGATCAACTTAATTAGCTCAATCAGCTTCATCAACTCATCAACTTGGCTATACTAATCATTTCCATCAATTGTTCAGTTATGCCCATCAACTTTGCATTTTCATCAAAATGTACATCACTGCTTTATCACTTGCGCAATATTAGGTATTTAATCACTTTCTAGACATCTATCGATAGATTAATCTTCTTACAATCTATTCGATCAATCTCTCGAGGGGGCATATCATTCTTATCATAATCCTTACCAAGATATCCTTGGGGCATGTATTAGTTGATCAATCTTTTTCTTTGAAATAACGCAACAAGCTGCATTGTCTCAAAGAGGGGAAAAATGTAGACACTAAAAAATTTCCTAAGCTTGCAAGTGTCATTTTTCTTCATCCTCATCCTTCGATAATTGAATAATTTTAGTTATTCAATTATGTTTGATCATATTCCTCTATTAATTAAATAACTTTTAATAATTATTTAATTAATTCACTTTCTAATCTTTATTCTATCCTGATCAATTAAATAAACTAATTGCGTCACTAATTTCTCCCTCTTCTTCAATAGTTAAATAAGCTATTATTTCATCTATAGTTAAATAATTACCATTAATTATTTATCTATTCATGGTCCTTTAATTCTTCTATAGTTAAATAATTATTAAAATTATTTAACTATCCCATGCCACCTCCCCTATTAAATAATTAATCTAAATTAATTATTTAAGGTCTAATTTTCATCTCTCCATTTAATTAAATTGATAAATTTAATTAAATGCTCCTTTTGTCATTTTCTCTAAATAAATAATTTGGATAAATTATCTATTTGCCACTTGTCATTCTCTCTCCATTTTTGAATAAATTATTTATGCACCACCTGGTCAAAGATGCTCTGTCATAATCCCCTGTCATAACATTCATTTCTGTCATAGCCTACATGTCTTGCATGTCTGTCATAACTGTCAGGCGTCATAGCTTTTCCATGCATGGCATATTTTTGGTGCATCAATTATGGACCATTGATCTTGGCATCTTTTCTGAGACTTAATATCAACCATCCATTTCGTAACATCCCTCTCATGCATTCCCATCCATTGATCTTGGAATCCTTCTAGAGGATTAATCTCAGCCATCCATTCGAAAGGTTGTCTATACAAACAACCTTCCTGCTCCATTTTCATCTTAACAACTAATTGTCTCCAACTTTCTTGCTACCATTTGTAGGTTTTGCACAAGTGTTTCAACAAATTTGAGGGCAAAGTTGCATAACAAGAAGGAGAGCAAGATAAGTGATTCAAGTTCAATGGGGAGTGTTTTATTTCATTGTTTTCATTTTGCTCCTTTCATATGATTGTATTCTCTTGTTTGGATGATGTTTTATAGCTTAGAAGTGTTGGCTGTCACTTTTTCTATACTATTTGATTTCTAAACCCCATCTCACAATTAGTCGTGAAATGTCAATATTAAAATTCCTCTTCTATAGGAAATCAAGGATATTCCTATCTACACTAAGAGAGTGCAAGATTTATGTACCGAAAATTAAAAGAAGAAACAAGATTTGAAAATCATTCAAGTTATTGGACAACTTGCAGATCTAATGCTCGAGAATATTACAATTCCTAAATATTCTAACCTAGACAGTCTAATGATTCAAGTACATATTGGTCATGTTATTCCAAACACACTTATTTACCTAGTGTTTCAATAAATATTATAACCAGTGAAACTAAAGAAAAGTTAGGTCTTCAATAATTAAGCCTTACACCTATAGTGCTTCAAATGGTTGATAGATCCTTACTAAAACATGAAGGTATTGTTGAAGATATTATTTCAGTTGAGTCTTGGGATTATCCAACTGATTTTATGGTTTTGTAACCTAAAATGAAGCTGGGGGATATCCCTTGATCTTGGGGAAATCTTGGTTGGTGATTTCAAATGCTTTTATCAATCATTGATTAGGTAATACGGTTATTTCTAATGGGAGCCAAAAGAAACAATTGATATTGTATCCACCGGCACAACCTTTGTTGGATACAAAGGATCCAATATGGATTGATAGCGATCTGGATGATTCTCTCTTTATTTTAACAACCAATCAAAGTCTTGATCTTCAAGAACTATTTAATTCAAAGTTATTATTGCTAATTTCTTTAAAAATAGATATTTATTCAATAATGTTTTGGAATGAATAATACTTCACTGTTGTATAAATGATAACTATCCATTTGGGAATTTTACTTTAATTACAACATTTTATTATACTACACTAATTGCTCCCTCATTATTTTTTATATAGTATATTTTTATTTACTAAAAATTCATCATTGGTAGCTATAGATTTACCTTCACCCACTCAATCTTAAGAAATGGAAATTTTATCGCGTTGTACACTTAATATCAATCTATAATAAAACACTACACAAATTAATGATTTGATTTCAATACTACACACTCATAAAACTACATTTTCTTGGGAATATCAAGATAAGTGTGGTATACATCCTGATACTTATAGTCACCATATTTATACAAAATAAGGTAGTCATCCAATAAGGCAACCACAACGGAGATTTGACCCTATTTTACATGAAATTATTAAAGAGGAACTACAAAAATTACTTAATGTGGCTTTCATTTATCCAATTTCAGATAGCCAATGGGTGTCTCCATTAGTATTGGTTCACTATAAAGCTCTTAATAAAGCAACAAAAAAATATCATTTTCCATTGCCTTTTATTGATCAAGTTCTTCATACTCTTGCAAGGTAAAAGTTCTTTTCTTTCATGGATGGTTTCAACGAATGTAATCATATTATAATTGCACTTGAGGATTAGGATAAAACCACTTTTACTTGTCCTTAGGGGATGTTTGCCTACAATTTTTTATCTATTGGATTATGCAATGCCCCTACAACTTTTCAAAGGGAAGTATTGAGTATTTTTTTTTTATCTTATTCATGATTGCATGTTGAGGTATATATGGATGAATTTATTGTTTATGGTGATACTTATGAGGAATCTAAAGACAATCTTGATAAATTCATTCAATGATGTGAAGATACTAACTTATCTCTTAGTCATGAAAAATGTCACATTCTAATGATAGAAGGTATAATGTTAGGTCACTACATTTCTACTAATGGTATTGAAATTGATTCTAAAAAGGTATGAATAATTCAAGTCTTACCTATGCCTACTTGTCAAAAAGATGTTCATATTTTCCTAAGATATGTAGGATATTACAAAATATTTATTTAAATTTTCAATAAATTTGCTTCACCTCTTTTTGTTTTGTTAGAATAAGACACTATTTTCTCTTGGACAATAGAGTATTAACAATATTTTGAGGCCATTAAGGCAAAGCTTATTACCACAACTGTGTTATGTGGACCAAATTGGGATTACCATTCCATATTCACATTGATGCTTTTGACACCTTTATGGGAGTTATATTAGGACAAAAAGATGCACTCTTTCACTCTATTTATTACACAAGTAAGAATTTCACATGTGTGGGGGTAAATTACATAGTAACTAAAAAGGAATTTTTCATTGTCATATATGCAATTAATAAATTTTGTAATTATATAATTGGATATTAATTGTTTTTTCATATTTGATCATTTTGCAATTTATTTTTCAATGAAATAACCTGATATCGTGCTATAAGAGTCATTAGATGGTTATTATTGTTGCAATAATGTGATTTTACTATACTTGATAAGCTTGGTCATGAGAATTTTGTGTAGATTTCTTATCTAAATTACAACATGAAGATGAATCTATTCCAGTTGATGATTCCTTTCCAGATGACCATCTCTTTGTAAGTTTTATTAAAAGTCCTTGGTTTGTTGATATTACTAACTATTTATTCACTTTCAAGTTTCCTCCGCATTTCTCATCTAGAGATCATCGAAAACTTGTTAGATTGAGTGGTTAGTACACATGGATCAATGAATTTGTCTTTTGCATAGGTATTGATAATGTCATGTGATGATGTGTTGCCAAGGATGATGTCTTTGATATACTTTGAGCATGTCACACCAAACCATGTGGAGGACATTTTTTAACTCAACATACCACCAATAAGATCCTTAATTTTAGATATTATTAGCCTAAACTTCACAAGGATTGCAAAAAAGTATGTTCAACATTGTGATAAGTGCCAAGGCATGGGCCAACCCATGTGTTTAGATTAGATATATATCTATTGAGCCATTTGAAAAATAGGGGTTATATTTTGTGGGTTCCACTAAACCTCCATCCAAAAACAAGAAGTACATTTTGGTTAGCATAGATTATGTTACTAAGTGGGTTGAAATCACAACATTAAAGAACACATGGGATACTAAGGTAGTCAATTTTTTGTATACGAAAATCTTCACAAGGTTTGGTGTACCCAAGGAAATTGTGATTGGTCAAGGCCCACAATTCACATCTGAGTTAATTTTTGCTTTGGTTCATGAATAGGAAATTTGACATCACAAATATTCTCCATACCATCCAAAAGCTAATGGCGAAGTGGAGGTTACCAATAGTGAACTGAAGAACATCCTTACCAAAATAGTGGCACTTCATCAAAAAGATTGGGTAGATCAACTATAGGCTTATTGGACAACATGGAAGACCACCAGTGGTCTTAAATCCTATGAACTTGTCTACAATAAAAGGGTTGTTTTACCTATTGAGTTTGAAATCAAGACTTTACATACTACTTTAGATTGAATGGACCAAGAAGCTCTTTTTTCATATGAAGGTTGTTCAACAATAACATAGTCTTTTGCATGATCGTTTCATTCACTGGAGGTCATTAGTGAGCACTTAACAACCCTTCAAGCTAATTGATTATCACTTGGAAATGGTCCATAATTTTATGGAAATTCTAGCGCATATTTTATAGGTATTAAATATTGAACCAAGGGATTTCACCCAAACTCTAAATATATGGTTTGCATTCCACTTTAGATTTGTATATTGATATGGTAAACATGTATATTTATATTTATATTTCTTTTTAATATTTAAAAGTTATTTTTTTGATGTTTTTATTTATAATTAGTTATGTTTTTATTATTTATTTATATTATTAAATATTTGTTAAAGAGTAAGTATTGGTTTTGAGTTAAGTTATCTCAATCCTTATTAATATTTTTTTCTCATCTTTTTTTTTCACAAATGATTCCAAATCTATTTCTTGATCTTCAAATTCCTTGATATGATTGAGGAAATTATATGTTTAGGCATCGTACTCAAAAAATTGTCATCTAGTCATATTGTTGGGTATAATGGAATATACCAAAACTCAAATCTCAAAAGTGCAATAAGGTGTAAACAAATTTGAAAATCAAATCATGAGACAAAAGTTTACAATTTCATCAACCAATTTTTTTTTCAAATATGTTTATCTAGTTGATTTCTATTGGTAAATAGATTTTTCCTCTCAAATCCAATAGTTATCAGGGTAAATACCCCTTCTTAAGATAGAGACACTACCTTTATTGAACACAAACATTATAAAAGCACATGCAACTATACAATTTACAAGGATTTTTGGGGTTCTATAGAACTTAACTAAAAATAAAATATTAGAGAATATATGGCACAATAGCTTGCAAATAGGAGGTAGGGTTTCATGAATGTGTAGAGGTAGTGTTTTGAGAATGTACAAATTTGGAAAATGGAAAATAATTTTTTTTTAACCTATACACAAAAATACTTTAGAAATTGGGAGATGAATAAACTCACAAAAAATCTGAGATTAAAATGAAGATTCCATGGAAACAACAACATTTAACACATGAAGATACACTATTGCCACTACATCTAACATAAGTAAAGAAAAAATGATAATTTCATATAGAACATAAGAAACTAGAATAAATTATCTATTTATCTATAACCTCAAAAGCTCAAAATATTTTGTTTTTCAAGTCTCACTTATAAGAGGGCATGTGCACCAAGATGGGGGACCAAAAACTGGCCACCCCACTTGTTGGTCCCATAAAAGACAAAATGCGAATGAGTTATAATGAAACATGCTCACATTATGGTGTAGTAGAGATTGGGCCTATATACCAACTATATACATGAATTAAAGATATCAAGTTTCCACAATCCATAATGTTAATTTTCTTTGATTTCTGGATTCGATTGCGTAATATTTTTTGTATCCAAAAAGTATATACATGAATTATTACGCAATCAAATCCATAAATCAAAGAAAATTATATACATGAAGTCTTTCTCTTTCTCTTTTTCTTCCAATGAACCCATATACATGAAATACGTGACATTTATCTATGGACATTTACTTTCTTATACTTTAAGTTATATTTCATGTATATAGTTTTAGGATGTTTGAGAATAGTTTTGGATTTCTAAGAGTTATAATGAAAATTCTAAGTTTTGGAAGATCTTATTATATTTTAGACAGTCAAAATTTAGTAATCAACATGCCAAATTTCAGTAATCAACAAGCTCTATCATCTCTCTCTTTCTATCTCTCTTTGTATATCCCTTACACTCTAGAATTATCTCTCTCTCTCTCTCTCTCTCTCTCTCTCTCTCTCTCTCTACTTCTTTATATATCACCTCTCTCTATCCCTCCCTACCTCTCCCTCCCTCCTGATGGAGTTAAAAATTGCCTATATTTTGTTAACCTTGAGCCCTTATATGTCTATGTTTACTCATTTTTATCCTCACCTTAATTCCTTAGTTTTTCCATTATAGTTGGTATATAGAGTCATTTGATATGTTTTTTAAAAGAATAAAATATGTTTTAGATATAGATTTGTAGGAGTACTAATATATTCGCTTGAATGGATGAAACATAGTAGAAGAATTTCTTACAAGTTGAAGACATTTCATGGACTACAATGAAGATGTCGTTAGTTTGGATCCTTATTTTAGGTTATTCTTCTATTTTTGATAAATTGCATATTTGTATTTTGTGGCCATAAGCCAAAGAATTGTATTAGCTAGTTCTACGATTAAAACAACATTTCGACCATTGGCCTAAATAGACTTTCATACCCTAGTTTTATGAGCCAAAGGCCAACATAATGCTTTATAGCTTTTTATAGCTTAGTGGTTATAAGTTACAAAATATATAAAAGGGAAACATAAAGTAATGAAGGTAACAAAAACTTTACTTAGACCTAAGAAATATAATTGTACTATTTTTATCTAAAGAAGAGTTGTCATAGATCATTCTCATCACCTGATAGATTGCGAGGAGAGCCCACTCAAAGGATGCCTTGTGATATTTTCCTATTTCCACCATGTTAAGTATTATTATTTGGTAGTCTTTTGTTCTATGTTCTAATTATTCTATAAATGGTTGCATCCTTTTGTTATCACATGGCAGTTATTTCATAGTTGCAATTCATAAAAATAAAAATAAATAAATCTATTACAATTTAAGTAAGTAAGAATATTGTATTTGTGTTTACTTGATTCGTGTGAGAACTTATATAGTGTTTGATTTAAGAAAAGGATTAGTTTCTATAGTGAAGGGAATTTTTTTCTAATAATAGACAAACTCTGTTCATGTAGTAGAATAGTTCATGTAGTTGTAGCTAACTATTCCTATCACATTCTATAGAAGATTTAAAGAAGAACTCTTGCATAAAATTTTAAGTTCTAGTAAGCTAAAATTGCATTCGTTCATACTCAATTTATTTCCTCCAGTGCTTGAGCAAACAACCACTACATCTTTCACAAGTTTACATCCCAAATTGAAATAAGGTTGAACTGAGTTGTGAATCCACATACCAAATTATAGACTTGAAACTATTATCTTCAAATTTGTCCAAATATTTTGGCATCCTTACCAAGGATAGGTGTCAAAGACATGTTAGTCTAGTAAGTGGGGTAACTAGGAATAGTACATCAAGGAGAAAGTACACACAATTATCAACCTTGCCTAGGCAACTATCCTTGATTTGCATTGTATTAAGTCATATAGATGCATGAGTCATGTTAGAGATGAAAAAGGTATAATTTTCAAAAAAATACAGGAAATATCTTAACAAAATAAGAAAATTCAAAACAAGAAAAATTACCACAATTTGAGAATGAAACATTGGAGAATAAGTTATTTGAATCTTGAAAAGTGTGTTATTATGTCAGCCACCATTGAATCTAACCTTGAATCACCACCTGGTGCTCCCTTAGTGCAACTTGAAAGACTCGAATCTTCAAAATAATCCTTTAAAATTATTTATCTTGAGTTTTCTAAGCAATTTATAGAATCATACGAATCGCAAAGTGGAAAACCTTTGAAAAAAACTCATTTAAGTCTTATTGGACATCTCGGGCATTTGAAACAATGGCTGATGCAAACAAAGATAACAATAAAAATGACCGAGCCATGGCCAATGATGATCCCATTATGTTTGAGTTTCCTATTGTTAATCCAAAAGAGGAAGCACCCATGAAAAAAATACCCCGTTCAGCTCTCTCAATCTTTTGAGGTCTTTCTATTGAGGATCTTGACATGTCCTTATTTGAATTTGATGTCTTATGTCACAACTATGATTACCAAAGTGATTCTCAAAAGATTAATCTTTTCCCAAATACACTAAAGGATGTTGCATTACGATGGTTCATGGGGCTTGAATGACATTATATCCATACATGGGATACTATGAGGAGTAGTTCTTGAAAAATACTAGGAAGTTATTGTAAGACAAAGGAAGTTCAAGATGAAATATTTCGAATGACACAACATACAGAGAAAAAATTAGAAGACTTCCTTGAATGATTCTCATTTATTCTTCAAAGAACAAGACAACCAGGGATATCTAATGAGGCTATTAAAATGTTTTTCCTTCGAGGAATTAGTGATGAAAGTATGGATTCTTTAAATCTTATAAGTGGTGGAGATATTTCTAAATTGATATTTGATGAAATTTGTGATATTTATAGGAAATACTCTAGATCCCACCAATCTATACAAAATTATTCTAGAAAACATACTTCTCAAGGAGGCACAACATGTATTACCAAGAAATAAATAGGTACGTTACTTGATGACTTGAAAACTAATATTCTAAGTCACATGGGGAAACAAATTGATACTTTATATACTCATAAGAAATAAGAGGAAGATGAAAAAGCACTTAGCATTTTTTTCCTATCTGTTGCAAGAAACATTCTAATAATGAATTCCCTTATAATAAAATAAATATTTCTTCCCTAGAGGATGCTAGTAGAAACACCACCTTACAACCTCTACCAGTAGATATAGCAGAATTGGAATATATAGAAAAACCTATTTATTATATGAATCAATGGAGGCCTTGGCCACCTTGAGCTATGCCACCAAGAATGATCAACTATTTTCATATGCTTTACATCATGGGGTCTAGTAGTCAATCTAGATCTTTCCCTATTCAACATGGGTGGTATGGAGGTTGCAAACAACATCCATCCTATTGATAGTGGCCAAATAAATACCAACAGGCTCCACAATAATGGCAACAAGCATGGAGGACATAATCGCCACAATTCCCACAATACTAATCATATTTAGTACCACCTATTATTAATCAATACCAAAAATCAGAACAAAAATTTCTACCACCAATACCACCAACATCTACTAATCAGCCATCCAATCCATCAAAACCACCTAAGTCAACACCAATTCCCACTCAACCAATTCCAAATCCAAACAATAAGGTGACAAAAACTGTTTACAATAATGAGGTGGTAGGATATCCAAGTTATCTTGTCAATGCACTAGATGTTAATGGAGTACAACTCAAGTTAGGAAAGGCTCTTCAAGGACCAAAATTTCCTATAATCACGAAACTTGAGGAGTCACAAGAAGAGATTGAAGAAATAAAATGCAATCACCACCTCCATATCCTAATTAGTTCCATTCTCAATCAACTTAAAAATAAATACCCCAACCTAAATTTGATCTTATTAATGAGTTGTGATATGTCAGTATTAAAATTCCTCTTCTATAGGAAATCGAGGATATTATTTTCTACATTGAGATAGTTCGAGATTTATATACCCAAAATCAGAAGAAGAAACAAGATATGAAAATCATTCATGTTATAAGACAACTCATAGATCTAATGCTCAAAATATTACAATTCCTAAGTATTCTGACCTAGGTAGTCTAATGATTTAAGTACGTGTTGGTCATGTTCTTATTTCAAACACACTTATTGACCTAGGTGCTGCTATAAATATTATAACTAGTGAAGCCAGAGAAAATTTATGTCATCAATAATAAAGACCTACACCTATAGTTCTTCAAATGGTTGATAGGTCCTTAGTAAAACATGAAGGTATTGTTGAATATGCTATTATTATTTTTGACTCTTGGGAGTATTCAACTAATTTTATGGTTTTGTAACCTAAAATGAAGCTAGGGGGACATCCCTTGATCTTGGGGCAATCTTGGTTGGTGATTGCAGAAGCTTTTATCAATCATTGATCAAGTAATATTGTTATTTCTAATGGGGAACAAAATAAACAATTGATATTGTATCCACCAACACAACCTTTGTTGGATATAAAGGATCCACTATGGATTGATAGCGATTTGGATGATTCTCTCTCTATTTTAACAATCGATCAAAGTCTTGATCTTCATGAACTATCTGATGATGTTATGATTTCTAATTTCTTTCAAAATATGTTTTCATTCAATAATGTTTTGGAATGAATAATACTTCACTCTTGTATAAATGATAACTATCTATTTGGGAATTTTCCTTTAATAGGTGATTTGCAATCCTTACAACATTTTATTACACTACACCAATTTATCTCCCATGATTGTTTATATAGTTTATTTTATTTACTAAAAGATCATCATTACTAGCTATAGATTTACCTTCACCCACTCAATCTTAAGAAAAATAAATTTTATCAGGATGTACACTTAATATCAATCCACAATTAAACACTACAAAAGTTAATGATTTGATTTCAATACTACACACTCATAAAACTACATTTTCTTCACAATATTAAGATAAGTGTGGTATACATCCTCATACTTGTACTCACCATATCTATATAGAAGAAGTTATTCATCCAGTAAGGGAACCACAATGGGGATTGAATCCCATTTTACATGAAATTGTTAAAGAAAAATTGCATAAATTACTTAATGTGGATTTCATTTATCAAATTTTGGATAGCCAATGGGTGTCTCTATTAGTAATGGTTCCTAAGAAAAGTGGTAAATGAACTGTTTGTGTTGAATATAGAGCTCTTAATAAAGCAAAAAAAAGAGATCATATTTCATTTCCTTTTATTGATCAAGTGTTTCATACTCTTGCAAGAAAAAAGTTCTTTTATTTATTGGATGGTTTCAACAAATATAATCAAATTCAAATCACACTTGAGGATTAGGATAAGACCACCTTTAATTATTATCCTTGGGGGATGTTTGCATATAATTTTTTACCTTTTGGATTATGAAATGCCCCTGTAACATTTCAAAGGGTAGTGTTGAGTATTTGTGTTGATCTTATTCATGATTGTATTGAGGTATATATGGATGGCTTTACTGTTTATGGTGATACTTATGAGGAAGCTAAATATAGTCTTGAGAAATTCCTTCAATGGTGTGAAGATAATAACTTATCTCTTAGTCATGAAAAATGTCACATTCTAGTGATAGAAGGTATAATGTTACATCAATACATTTTTTCTAAAAGTACTGAGTTGATTCTAAAAAGGTACAAATAATTCAAGACTTACCTATTCCTATATGTCAAAAACATGTTTGTAGTTTCCTAGGACATGTAGGATATTATAGAATATTTATTCAAAATTTCAATAAAATTGCCTCACCTCTTTTTGTTTTGTTAGGATAAGACAATACTTTCTCTTGGACAATAGAGTATCAACAAGCTTTTGAGACCATTAAGGAAAATATTATTACCACACCAGTGTTATGTGGTCTAAATTGGGAAGCACCATTCCATATTAAAATTGATGCTTCTAATGCCTCAATGTGAGTTGTATTAAGAAAAAATATAGAACACTCTTTTACTCTATTTATTACACAAGTAAGAGTTTTATAGGCGCGGAGGTAAATGTTATGCCCAAAACTTTACAACCAAAACATAGCTAAGGAAACGACACAAATTTCAAATTTAGACCACATACACTTGGAAAATTTACAAAATTTTGTTTCCAAAGTGGTTATGGGTGGACAGGACCTAAGGGCTAGACCTATGCCTTGGGGGATAATCTTTGATGGCCTTTCCTATGTAATGTACAGAGGCTTCGTAGTTTGACAACCTGAATTTTCTAGTACACACTTAGTCAATAGTAGGGTATAACCACTAGTTTCACAAAAAAAGACTTCACACCAATTTTAGTTCATCCTTTCCAAGGATTGGTCTTACACTTAAGACAATGGATTGGTAATACCAATTATAGTTTTTAAACATAAAATCCTATATAGTTATCAAGGTTTAAGTATCCTTATTAGTCATTCTAGGTTCATTATACCACTCCACTCCATAGTCTATTATGTAAAACTTAAATGAATATCTAATTGTTTGTTGAATGCACAGAAGAAAACTAAGAGGGGGTGAATCAGTTGTATATTAAAACATTCAAAACCATCATATAAACATTGAGACCCACATCAAATTAATTAACCCTTAATCTATTAGAATGATTTAGCATGAAAGCAAATTTAACAGAAACTGAAACACATCAACACCATGCACAATAGAACACAAAATTTATGTGGAAAAGCCAAGAAGGGAAAAAAATGATGAGGATTAGCTCACAATATAAAGTAATTGCAATATTAAATAAAAAAGGCTCACCATCGAAGGGCTCACCACCCAAAAGAAAGAAGGGCTTACTACCAAAGGATCACTGCTAGATTACAGAAAAGAAGAAAGAAGAATGTTACAGTGAAAAATCCATCTCAATGCAACAGAAAAGTCCACCATAATATCACCAATACTTTCACAGCCTTCATGAATATTGTAGAAACCTTCTACTCACTACTTCTAGTAGTCTAACTCATTGAAGTTCACACTGCACTTCTCAAATTTGCACTTCACATTTATGCAATTCACATCACACACTTCACTACTTAATTATCCATCAACTCAACACTTATTTAAACCTTCTTCAACCTTAAAAACATTCTCCAAGGTCGACTATGCACCTCAATCATGAAAATTCAAATTAGGTTAGAACTAAGCATTCCCATGGTGGAAAGGAATGAAAGCGGGCCACATCACACCATAACTCGGACCTAAATACATCCATACACACCATTCCATGCTTCCAAAATCACTAAAGAAAATATGCAATTAGTGTAAACACCCAAGGTCGGTCGAACCTATGTTAACCCCATTAACATTTAAGTATACACTTCCTCAAATCCAAAGATAACTCACTGGTGTAGTCACGGTAGGAGGGTCCTCAAAGAGAACAATTCAGACCATGCAACAAGAGTCACACATCAAAAGCAACACAAAATATGGAGGAAAATTCAGATTCAAGCATTCTTATTATCAGAAATTTCAGTTACAATTAGCCAACAACATCCGGGTTCATAGATTTGGCTCACAGGCCTGATACAACATGCTCAAAATACAATATTCCTATATGCTCCTTAATGTGAGCTGAAAACTTACATATCAAATCCAATACTATAAAATTATACTTAATTCGCTATCCTAATGATCAGTTACAATGATTTATATCATATCCAGAGATCTAGAATCCTCTGCATCGGCTAAAGATAATTACAATCTCCCATGAAGAAAATGTAACGTGTGCATGAAATAGGTCAGCCTTAAATTTGAATTTCTCCTCAACAAGTGCATAGGATGAAATGTGGACCAAAATTAAGGTCGTGGACACTCCATGGAACAATTTGAAACACACCATAAGGATCCACGAGTTACGGGAAGGATCCACAAGAGACAAATCTAGCCGTTAGGCTTGAAACTGATCTGGTGCTTTGTTCAAGAAACTGCCACTCAATCTGGAAGCAATAACTTGCCAGAAAAAGATCCAATCATTTTGAAATATTAGAATAAGGAAAATGAACATGTCCACGATGAAACATAGATGCTGGATTTGGTGAGAAAATTATTGGAATCAAGGAATATTGAGAGGGGGGTGAATTAGTGTTCTGCAATATTTAACTTTATTAACCTGATCTTTAAACCACTTATAGCATTGAACCAAAAGAAAGATGCAATAACACAAAGCAATCAACCAAAATACCATAACACAAGGATTTTTACGTGGAAACCATGTTAGGGGAAAAACCACGGTGGAAGGCCAATCCACAATATGAGTATACTAAAAAATAAGTGTTTACAAAAGGAATGCACATACATTCAAGCACATTGCCTAGAGCTCACTGCTCAAATAAAAAATGAAGACTCACTATCTTACAAAAGTATTTGGATTACATCCAAAGATTTGAACTAAGAGAGTAGCATCTACAAATGCCATATTACAGTTCTAGTTAGGCTCATCAGTCGCATTCTAGACCTTCTATCTGATTCTACTCTTCTGCTTTGAAACTCTGACTGCCTTAAAGTTGGATCACAAATCTCTACTCTGTGCAAGTGAAATTGTGCACAATCAATCTAAACTCCTTCTGAATTTTGCAACACACTTCGAACATATCTCCAAATGATATAAATGATCGTTTATATATATCTACGACTAAAGATTTAATAAACCACATGTCGGCTTCAATAAAACATAAAGTATTTACAAACCGTCGGCTCAATCTATAGATAATTCTTAATGCGTATCAACCAAAGTCAACTCCAACATAGTGACGACCCAAAACAACATGCTTGAGCACAAAACACTTTAAAAAATTACGCCACAAATATCCACAACACGCTACATTCACTTAGTTGACTTTTCTGCACTGTTGAACTGAAAACAATAAACTAGATCTTCTAACTTTTGCACCAATCGATATGAGGCTCTAAGATTCAAGGATAAAATAGATTATAAATTGAAAAAACATTCCTTGAGATCCAAAACTCAAAATGATAACAGGAAATTACATATGGATCAATGAACACAATTTTGTTGGATGCTTTATTCTAACTTGATAGTTAATCACAAAACTTTGATCTGACTTCCAGTATGAGAAAATAAAGAAGTGGATTGGATAACTGACTAGGGTTTCCATCAATGACAACACCAGATGACTTGTGCAGTGTCTCTTGCCAACAATCTCCCCCTTTGGCATTGATAGCAACACTTAGTGAAAAATAACTAAGTGTCGAAACTAGTACCAACATGAATACACTACCAACCTCCAAAACTTCAAAACACAACTCCTCCTGAGATGAATAAGGCATTTTTCACTGTCCCACTCTCCCCCTTTGACATCAATGGAAAAGACAGGAATCCGCATACCAAAAATCATACAAAATTGCATATGTACAAACATGCTTCTACAACTTACATAAACTTGAATATATCTACAAAATTGTTCTTCAACAGGCTCAAAATTGTGTCCCAACTCTCTTTGAGACTCTCCCAAATAGTCATGTGACCACATAATAAGTAGGATTGCATCTTTGTTGACTCAAGGTTTACCAGATCACAGATCACCATAACATCATGTGCTTCCTTTAATGCACTAAGCATTGTCTCCATTTTAGGACCAATTAATCCTCTAAGATCACATACCCTTTCAACAATTATGCCTTCTTCATGCTTCAAACTCTTGATTTTTTCAAGCAAGGATATGAATTGACCTTTGTGCTTGCTCACAAAAATGGTTAGAGGATCAAATTCTTGAGAGATATCTGCTAACTGTTTCTCATACTCCATTTTCTTCTCAGTGTCTTCAATGAACTTAGACAAAGACAAAAAAGACTTATAAACATTTCCACCTTCAGACAAAGCACCTTGAATGTTCTTTACATAGGTAGCTAATAAAGATTTGTCATTATCTATCATACCTTTCAATCTACTGAACCTGTTTGTATCAAATTCTTTCTCAACCTTATCCGCAGTTGACTTCTCAAGAGACTCAAATTGAGTACTTACAAAGTTGATAAGTTTCATCAGCTGACCGGATGGAGAATTAGATGAATCTTTGACATATGTAGGCATGATATTCTCCAAGATACCAGATGTAAGGCCTGACAGTTCATTGTCTTCAATATGAGATTTCAGTATCTCCTCCCTTGCCTTAGCCTGAGAAAATGATGCTACCTTCAACTTTTGAATAGGAGATAAAGTAGCCAAATTGATAGGACCATTAATCAATTCAGGATCAAACTCCTCCTGTTGTTCTTCCATAAACTCTTTTACTACCTTAGCAATGTCTCTTGCTTCCACAAGAACTTGCTTTACCTCAACCTTCTTCTCTTCAACCACAGATTCTTTCTTAGCTTCAAGAATCTCAATTTCATCAACTAGCACAACTTTATGAGCTTCAGTCTCCATGGGAATTTCAATGTCTTGCGCATCAAGAGGATTCAGAGTATCCTCAATTGCATCTTCTTTTCCTTCTTCATTTACCGAACCAGATGGAGCATTTTCAACATGAGTTTCCTCATAAACAACATTATACATGTTCTTCAACAACACTGCCTTAAGAATTTTCTCAGTATCTTTTGCAACTTCTTCAGTTTTCCCAATCATCAGCTTGTTCACCCTCGTTTTGCTCTGAAAATCCCTTTTTGCATCATTTAGGATCTTCTTCATCTCTTCCATTGACACTACTGAACACAAATCAACAAGTATTCATTCTCTCATTTGCTCTTCTTCAGTTCTTGCATTAGCTCTCCTCATTTCTAAGACTTCATACAAACCTTTAGGAAAATTTGACATTATTTCTATGAGAGTCTTATTGAAATTATTCAAATGCTTTATTGTGGCTTCCTCAAGAATTCTTTGACCGACACTATCAAAGGTGTCATACCATTTAGAAAGTGGTCTGATATTACCATAATCAAATATTTTCCATTTCCTCTACAGACATACCTGATTTGTCAATTTCCACCTTCTTCTTTGCTTTCTCTTCAGCTGAGGGCTTGTCCTTAGAGAATTTTGATGCTTTTGAACCCTTTGGCTTAATTTCCCTTACCTCTTCATCATATTTAGTTTCTTCATCCTCTGAAGCAATAGTATAGACTCTTTTGCTTTTATCCTTCATCCTCTTTTCTACTCTCCCAAATGTCTTGGCTTGAGCTTTCACAAGGCTTGATTTCTTTGTAGGACTGGATGAGAGTGCAGAGCTCCCTGTAGATCTAGTTCAGGCAGAGGATGTTGCCGAACTAGCAGAATTAGTTCTAGCTGGCTCTCCTGCTTTAGTTTGTTGTCTTTTCCTCCTAGCTTCCCTTACAACTTTAGCTAATATACCCATGCTTTCTGCAAAAGCTTCAACTTCCCTTCTCACCTTTCAGACTATCATAGGTTTCTTCAATTGATCATGCACTTGCAAATCCTTCTCTTCAAAGGTACCAAACCTTTCTTCTGTCAGATCCCGAGGTTTACTTAGCAAGTGTTGAGCATATAGCTCCAAAATGTGTTCCTCAACCTCATAACCCATAGGCATTATCCAAACTGTTCTAGGTTCTATAGCTTCCATCAAGCACTAATCAATATCAACCATGAAGCAAATAGTGTCCTTTTACTTTTCCACTATAGATGTAGGAATCCTTTCCCTAGCTTCTATTTCACTCTGAAAGTTTTTGAAATAACCCCAGATAGCAATTTTCCTAGCTTTTCTATCACCAATTCCATACAAGATATCTCTAATTTGAATTTCCACTATTTTACCACTTTAGCAATGCACTTTCTAACTCCTGGAACTTCATTCATAACAACAAATTACCATACTTGAAAGAGTTCTTTTTATCCTTCTTGATTTTTCCAAGATTTTCAATTAGCTAGCTTCTGAGTAACTCACATAGGTCATAATCTACATTTTTCTTGACCATCTGATAAGCTGCATAAATTTACATTGCTTCCAGGTTACATAGGACAAGTACACCATTGTACAACACACAATAACTGACTAACTGTTGACGTAGGGAGAGTGTCATACATAAATTTCCATGAGTTACCCTAGCTCAACCTTCCTAGGCTACCGAACCCCCATCATGGGTTACCCTGGCTTGCCTCTACCGGCCACCGAATCCTCATGCAAAACTATGCGTCTCATCTCATCTTGAGCCTTAATAACGCATACTTCATGAGAGAGGCATTCATTAACTTTATTAGTGTGAAGTTCCCCATTAATTCTTTTAGATTATCACTTGATTAAACCCTAAGTGAGTTACCCTGACACCACTTTGGGCGTCGGACCCCCACAAAGGGCCACTCTCCTACTGACAACATGGGGATACAAAACCCCCAATCTAAGGGTAGACAACATGCACAAACTGATGACCAATTTCCAACCTTAACACATAAGGTTAAACAACCCGTTCATGGTACTCGGGTATCCATGACATACCACATATCTCGTTTATGATAACCGGGTGATAACACAACTACCACCACGTGCACTACCCAAAACAATCACAAGGTTGACTGACATACCGACAACCCTTACTTTTAAAAAGACAACCTCAATGGAAGACTTACATAAACAAATGATTTAAAAGCCCAACATCGGGAATACCAGAAATAACACTAGGGATGTATTACAGGCATTTTTAGAAAAACAACTAACATTAGGATTTCGTAAATCCAATTCACTCATCAACATAGTGTATTTGACTAATTAATTAAATCATATTCTTTTCGCACTCACACAAAAGGGAAAACAATTCACGTTGGTGAACATTACGAAATTCAAAGCTAAGCATTTGACTTTATTTGTTCGATCATTCAAGTTGATTAAATATAATCTTCGAAATAAATAAATCCTTTACTTACAAAACAACAATTTCACATCTATTCATTTGCAATAAACCATAAATAATCACATTTAATATATATGTATATATTAACATACATATGTAATTAAATATACCTAATGAATATATATTAATATCTATATATAATCAAAATTTAATAAATGTAATATATATATATATATATAAATAAATATATAATATATATAATTTAAAATTAATATATATATATTATACATATATTATAATAAATATTTATTATAAAATGAAATTTTAATAAAACTAAAAAATTATAATAAATTTAATTTTTTTATTAACCAAAGAAAAGGCCAAAGGCCTTTGGCTGCAACGCAGCCCAAGGGGACACGCCCCTGTGGCTGCTGCGCAGCCTTACACAGGGGACGCAGCCCCTGTGGTGGCTGCCTTGCAGCCCCTCCCCAGCCATGGGGAGCACTGCACAGCCAGCGCCCCCATGGGTGGGGGTGGCTGTGGGCAGCCCCCACAATTTTTAATATTTTTTTATTTTTTTATTTACACAATTTTGTTCAAAAACGAAATAACAAAAAATCAGAACCCTATTCTGGTGATAACCAGAACGAATTTTACCCATAAATTTTTGAAAAGAGAAACCCCAGCTTGCATAGATTTAAATCCCCTCTCAGCAAGAAAACGAATTTCAATGAATTTCTCCTCAGAAACAAAAAAAATGAATTTTAATGAAATCTCTTCTCAAACACACAGTCATATAATTAAATTTTAATCAGAGATCTTTTAAAAGAGAAAGATTCTCAAAAATTCTTCAACCATATATGTATATTTAAACAAAATATACATATATATATACATATTATATATATCAATTTCTAGATCACAGTCAAATTGAAGAAGATCAAACAACAAAAAAATTGATAAAATAGAGGTTTGTTTTATTTTCTAAATTTCATTGACAAGATTTTTTTTTTTGTGTTTTGTTTCAGGTTTTGAATGGAGATTATTGATGGGTTTTTCTTCTAATCCACATTTTTAAATCTTTTAACAATCTGAACAACTTCTAAATCATTTCAAAATAAAGAATTTACACAAAATTTAAATAATAACCTTGTGTTTTCTCCAAGCTTGAAGTCCTTCAATGGAGGTTTGCCTTTTCTTTTCCAATTCAGCTTCACCAATTTTCAATCCTTCTTCCCCAATTTTCTTCAAAGAATTCAATCCAAGTTTTGCTCTCCAAAATTCAAAAATTAAAAATTCCCAATAAACATGAATTACCTTATGCAATTCCTTCTCCAAATTTGTCAAACCCCTAATTTTGAACTCACCCACCAAAACTTATTGCTAAACTAGATATTTTATTTTTACAATTTAATAAAACAATTTTCATTTCCCATTGCATTTTGCATAATATTAATTTTAAACAAAGATCTATTTTTTGCAACCAAATGATAATTACATTTTCTTTTTCTTTTCACAAAATTGAATTTACCCATTTACATAAAAATCATTTTTAATTTAATTTCAAAAAGGAATGCAAGGCAATTTCTATTTTTGATTTGATCTTAGTATTTAATAATGCTAACACAACATTTTAATTTAATTTATCAATAAATAAATCTAATCCATGATTAGATTATTTTATTGATTGAATTAAATTAACTAATTAATTAATAAGCACTCATTTATTTATTTTGACAAAGCAAATAAATAAAACAAACACCATTTATCTTGCAAATTTAAATACGCAAGCAAGGAGGGAAGAGGCAACAAAGATATTAACTTATCCCAACTAACAACCCGACGACACACTATGACTAGGGTGATGACTTGACACAAAAAACCTAGTTACTATCTCCCATTCGATACCGTTGGTCGATGGACACGCTCAAACCTGTGAAACCAGGTGGAGTCGATGTCTTGTACCTGCATCCTACACACAATACGAGTGTCAAAACATGCATATAATATATTAAAACACACCGTGAAAAGGGAATCGTGGAATCACAGGGCACTCGCATGCGAGTGATGTGATCCCGTCCCCTTCACCAATACAGTATAGCTAACTAAAACATCTAAAATCCATGATATTATCGAAAGTGTAAAGCATCATTAATTCACATACATGCTAATCTAATCCATGACATGCAATAATAATAATGACCAAATAAAATACCATCACACCAAAACATAATGTTTACATTGCTTAACAATTAGCGGTCAAAAGTAACCAAGTTCCACAAACAAAGTGATAACCAAAATAAACATACATAGAGAAATATTGTTCGATCAAAAGAGAAAAATGGAGGGGTGTTACAATTCAGGCTTCATACAAATATCTTCTCCCACAATGTGATTTGTATACAAATTTACCAACTGGGAGCTTCCTAATTCTTCAACATTCGCATGAATGTATGCCCTAATATCTTCAATATGCAAAACACCATATGAAATAGAAGAAAATGCACCTAATGGTTCTGTTTCAATTTATTTGAATGGGTACCATTTGAATTTCGGATGTGGCCTATCCTTAATATCAACAACCAAAAAAGTTGCCATTTCTAGAAATTACAATTTCACAAGTTCGTAGATAAATACCTTTCATCAGATTAGTGTTTGATAGCCGAATTGCCTTCAGACTTGAATCTTTTCCAAACTTCACTTGAAGAGCTCTCCAAAATTCTTCTTCTCAAAATGCAATGTGACAAATGAAGAAAATAAACAACCTTTTTATTATTCACACACCTAACCTTTTATCGCATTAAATGCTTTTACCCTAGGTCATCTGGATACCCTGTTTTCATAGACTGCGAAAGAAATTTTTTTTGCGGACCTCCAATTTTGCACAAATATCCTCCATAAGAGATCCCAAAACATCTGCACATCACTAATGCAATCAATGTTTTGGATTGGTTGTCAAAATTGTCTGTGTTCTCATTGTCATTGTTTTGGGTTTGATTTGGGCATTAGAGAAGCTATTACCTCATTAGGTCCTTTCAGTCTTTATTGAAGATTTGAGTTTTTGAACAAAAGTAGCTTTCACGAGTAGCTTTGGACCCGCAATAAGACCATAAATCCCATGTTGAAGCTGAAGGATCGGCGTGTGAAGGGTGAGCATTAAGACAAAAAACGTAGCAACAAAAGGATAAGCGGAATCAAGTAAGTTCTAAACTCTTCATAATGGCTAGTTAGAGATCTATGAATGCAAGAAGTTATCTCTCCTCTGTTATCCACAATCACTTCCGAGACAAAGAAGAGTATGTAGATGAAAATAGAAATTTCAAATTCCCTGATGTAAATTTTTTTGATTTATATCCTAAAAAAGGCATAAAGGAAAAAATGATGAATTTTGTGTGACAATCTGGGATAAACCTTAGGGTATCTGGTGTAGGAATCTACCCTATAGATCTTCCATTTATGTTACCTGATGATATCAAAAGATGGAAAGAAAAAGGCCTTTTCCATGTTCATTTCTCTCTGGTTGACATCATATTACATCCACATTTTAATTATGATATTGGAGATGAATATTTTTCTAGTCTTATAGACACCCGATGTAGAATCTAGGATCAAGTTGTTATAGGACAGTTTAGAGGTCGCCTTGTAAAATATTCTGGTGAAGAAAAAGGTGGTGATGCTTGGATGCCAATCCACCCAAATTTCACCATTAATCTTGATGATAAATATGTACAATATGCTTTATGTTTTCTTTTACAAGTCAAAGGCGTCATTCTCCAACCAAATTTTGTGTATGCTACAGTAGGTGGTAGATGTGTATATAGATTGTTGAATACTATTTTCCTTCCATCAAAATTTTCCACTGGGGTAAGTTATATTGAAGCAAATGCAAATGTTGATGATTTTGGTTGACATATAGATGCAACTGGGTTTGACATTGGTTTCATTGTTATTGAAAAACTTATTAACCAGTCTCAGCCTAGGTTCCAAGAGCTTCCAACTCCTTCTAGGAGTTTATTGTCTGAGAAACCCCACACACAAAGCCAAAGGCTCACTAGCATAGACCTCAGAGCACTTCCTGATGAAACTCTATTTGAGCAGCCTGAAGCTTCTACCAGTGGACGACCCAGTATGTCCACAAGATCCTATTCCATGTCTCACAATTTTCCAAGCACATCCAATAAACCATATCTTGACTACAATCCTGAAGAATTTTTAGGGTCAAGCCAATTCCCCATGTATAAGAAACCTTTAGTCAATCCCTATCCATCAAGAGCCTCTTTGGCCACTCTCTGATCTTAGTAGCAATCCAGAGCTTATGGATCGGCTGGCCAGACAAGTCAGTCAGCGACTTGCTTTGACCCCGAAGGAAGAAGAAAAATCTGATCAAAAGGGAAAAGGGATTAAGATAAGAAAGATGGGAGAGAAAGGTTGTATGATGAAAGAAAAGATCCCCAAAGGAAAGCTCCCAAGGGCTAGATATGAAAGAAGAATATATATAAAATGGAATTGAATAACCAGGAACATGAGATCATAGGATATGAGCTTGGAAGGTGGCCGAATCTTGAGACATTTACTGTAACCAATTCTGATAAAAGATTATGGGGATGATATGAAGCTAGACTTCATACAGAACTGGGTAGGAAGAAAAGGAACTCAGAAGCCCAGAGAAATTGGATGGCGCAATGGATGATTTCTGTGTAAGAAAACTTAGATGACATGGCTGTAGATATTAGATTTTCTGGAGATTTAAGTTTAGAAGCTGTAAATAAATTAGATGTTGTTTCAAAAGATTAGCAAAAGATATATACTGCTACAAAAAATTCTGAACATTATTGTTCCACTCTGTCTAATGATATAGTTGGTGTAAGTTATGACGTAAAAAAAGTTCATAAGAGTGTGAAGACTGTTATATCCACTCAACAACACTAGGACAACTATCTTACTCATATTTATGATGATCTACAAAATTTTGAGACAACTAGGAAAGTAAATGACTTAGAAAATAAAACCCTCCTAGATTTTGTTGCTAAGAATTTAGAAAAGGTGAGATTGCTCACTAAAAAGATAAGAATGGCTCAAACTAGTGAGGATAGCTCTGAAGAAGAGGACAAAGAAAAGAAAGGGAAATCCTTGGAACATTCTCCCAAACCAAAGAAGGTTCTCATTCAAAGAAGAAAGACTATTCAAAAGGAAGAAGATAAAGCTTCAACTTCTAGAAAACCTTCTCATAAGCCAACTCCACATGTTCCTATGCCCAAGATCAAGGAACATAGTTTAGCAAACAAAGAAGAACATTTAAAATATTGGCTTCTAGAATTGGGGGTAGAGCAAGAGCAAGCAGAACTTGTATACATGGATGGACCTAGTTTTGCTAATAAAGAATCTGATGCTAAGACTTCTGATGTAAATACTCTAGTTGTTGTTGAAAGTTCTAGTGAATATGAGTCTTCTGTAAATAATAATTTTGAAGAAATTGATTTAGATTTTTCCCGATATAAGCAAATTGAAGAGAAAGAACCATGGGAATCACTGAAGAAGCTAACAATGGACATTGAAATGCAAGAACTAGTGATAGAGAATCTCAAACCGGAACAAATGAGACCCTATGCTTCCAGTGGTTACATTTTGAATATTGATAAGCTGGTAAATCCTTATGAAGCAATTTGTACATGGACTGATACATTGGAAAATATGTTTGAAAGAAGTGGTACATGGACAAAACCAGCCAAGGTTTTGTATGTTGTCAGATTAATGTTTGGAAAATTAAGAAACTGGTGGAATAATCTACCAGACCAAGGACCCATGCCCAAAAATATTCCAACACAACCATCAGATCCTATTTTAGTGGATCCAAAAAATCTAGGCAAGGATGATATTTTTCAAGCTGGTTTTGATGAGTTCAAATGGTGATTAACGGATTTATTCTATGATGATATATCCAACCAATCCAAACACAAATGAAAAATATACACTAGTATAAGTATCTTGAATTTTGTGCTCAATATTAGGCATTGTAAATGTAAATAATTACTACGAGAACTGCTAATACACAGAGGCAACAAAAGATGAATAATGCGAATTTGAATTGATAGCTCAACCCAGATTCAAAAGCCATTAGAAAATCTCATGGCTCTGATACCAATTTACAGAATAACCAATTTCTGCATAATACTTAAACAAAATCTTCAGATTCTATTGATTGACAAATTTCATATTACATGCTATTATGCATTCAGATTTCTGATCATCTAGATTGCTCGAAGCACTGAAGAGAGCATACATTTGATATGCCAAACTTGGGATTCTTCCTAGACTCTAGACTCCAACCCAGACAACTTTGACAACCAATCCAAACCTAGATGAGCAATATACACTAGTATAAGTATCCTGAATTTCGTGCTCAATATCAGCCATTGCAAATGTAAATAATTACTGTGAGAATTACTAATACACAGAGGCAATAAAGATGAATAATGCGAATTTGAACTGATAGCTCAACCCAGATTCAAAAGCCATTAGCAAATCTCATGGCTCTGATACCAATTTACAGAATAACCAATTTCTGCTGAATACTTAAACAAAATCTTCAAATTCTATTGATTGACAAATTTCATATTACATGCTATTATGCATTCAAATTTTTGATCATCCAGATCGCTCAAAGCGCAGGAGAGAGCATACGTCTGATATGCCAAACTTGGGATTCTTCCTAGACTCTATACTCCAACCCAGACAACCCGTGTGGAGAATGAGGCGTCCTCAACAATTTATAGGAGAGGTCGAGCTTGTAACCTCATGGAATATTACAATAAATTTGGAATCTGTCCATACGTTTGTGACACGCGTCCCATTACCTACCGCACTATGGAGTAGACAGCTGTTAGGTAGTCTGTCATAAGCACTAACATAGTGGAGAATAAAGACAATCACTTTTCAGATACCCATTAGTGAGACGGGCCCACTTAACACCTGTAAGTGGCTACAAGGATCTTGCTTTTTCTTACAAGGTTGCATCTTGTTGTCACATCTTAACGTGGGTGACATCACATCATAGACAAGCCCATGTGCTAGTAGCTAGAATGGTACCAAAATATTTCATTTGGTAACCTTTGGTAAACCATTGCCCAATATTCATGCCTAGGGTTAAAGACGTAGTCAATCTGGACCACGAGTCTTGAGAGTAGGCTTGATCAAGCTCGATCCTTTTAGGTTTGATTTGGGCATTGGAGAATCTATTGCCTCATTAGGTCCTTTCAGTTTTTATTGAAGATTTGAGTTTCTGAACGAAAGTAGCTTTCGTGAGTAGCTGTGGACCCGTAGTAAGATCATAAATCCCATGTTGAAGACAAAGGACAGCCATGTGAAGGGTGAGCAGTAAGACAAAAAAATGTAGCAGCAAAAGGATAAGCAAAATCAAGTAAGTTCTAAACTCTTCATAATGGCTAGTCAGAGATCTATGAATGCAAGTAGTTCTCTCTCATCTATTATCCACAATCACTTCCAAGACAAAGAAGAGTATGTAGATGAAAATGGCAATTTCAAATTACCTGATGTAAATTTTTTTGATTTATATCTTGAAAAAGGAATAAAGGAAAAAATGATGAATTCTATGCAACAATATGAGATAAACCTTAGGGTATTTGGTGTAGGAATCTTCCCTGTATATCTTCCATTTTTGTTACCTGATGATATCAAAAGATAGAAGAAAAAGGCTTTTTCCATGTTCATTTCTCTCTGGTTGACATGATATTACATCTACATTTTAATTATGATATTGGAGCTGAATATTTTTTTAGTCTTATAGACACCTGACGTAGAATCTGAGATCAACCTGTTATTTTCTCATGGCTCTAAGACCAATTTTTGAAATAACCAATTTCTACATAATAATTAAATAAAATTGTCAGATTCTATTGATTGACAAATTTCATATTACATGCTATTATGCATTCATATTTTTGACCATCTAGATCGCTCAAAGCGCAAGAGAGAGCATATGTCTGATATGCCAAACTTGGGATTCTTCCTAGACTCTAGACTCCAACCCAGACAACCCATGTCGAGAATGAGGCATCAACAATTTATAGGAGAGGCTGAGCTTGTAACCTCATGGCATGTTACAATAAATTTGGAATCTGTCCATACACTTGTGACACGCGTCCCATTACCTACCACACTATGGAGTAGACAGCTGTTAGGTAGTCTGTCATGAGCACTAACATAGTGGAGAATAAAGACAATCACTTTTTAGACATCCATTAGTGACAAGGGCCCACTTAACACTCGCAAGTGGCTATAGGGATCTTTCTTTTTCTGATAGGGTTGCATCTTATTGTCACATCTTAATGTGGGTGACCTCATGACACAAAAAATCCCATGTGCTAGCCAGTTAGAATGGTACCGGATCTAATAATTCATTTGGTAACATTTGGTAAACCATTTCCCAATCTTCACACCTAGGGTTAAAGGTGTAGTCAATTCGGACCATGAAGTCTTGAGAGTAGGCTTGATCTAGCTCAATCCTTCTAGCAAGTAATGCTAGTTTGAGCTTTATTTCCATGTCTTCAATTCTGACTTCTAGTCTCCATCTGGCTTCAAGAGGATATAACTCAATTCTTGGAAAATTATATCCTGTCATGGGAAAGTGTGTCAGATATTTGACCATACAACTACACATTGTTTTGTTAAACTGAGGGTATAACAGATTCATAAATTCTTCCATATCAGGATTGAACCTTGCTCCAACTAAATTAGCATATTCTTCAAATGTGTCTTGATCAAAACTTATTCTATTAATTAAACCATATTTCAAATTTTTCATCAAATTCATTTTGCTCTATTTTGACCAGTTCATACCAAATAAACCTTTGATGTGGATATGAAAAAAATTGTTTCCAAACCAATATCTGATTGGAGCTTTATCCAGTCCAATGGATACCTTAAACTCCTCTTCTTCATCAAAATCTATTAGTCCTTGTGCATGGTAATAACTAATCTGACATTTCATGTCAAGAAGCCATTTATTAAGGAAATAGGATTCTAGCAGGACTAGAACAATCTCCTTTGGAAGAGTTGGGAGATTGGTTATTCTACCATTACCATAATCTACCATGTACATTGGGGTTCCATCCGATCTATACCAATCTGGAGCATTAAATTCTAAATCATGATATATTGAACCTGCAAGTTCTCTTGTCAGGGTGTTAGCTAGAGGATTATTTTCTTCTTTTATCCATTCAATCTCAAAGTCATAACTGAGAAATTCAAAATACCACCTAGCAATTCTTCCCTGAGCTATGTCTTTGTTTGGTTTCTTTTTCAGTAGGCTCTGCATGGCTTGGCTGTCTGTTCTAACTGTAAACTTTACTGGCTTTAAGAAAATTTTAAACTTTTCTATACCCTTCTTTACTGCCAGTATCTCTTTCTCGTAGATATGATATCTACTTTCAGTTTCTGTGAATGTACCTGAACGATAGCTACAGATATTTTGTTTTTTTGTTTCCTTCCTCCTAAATCAACACAACAGACCAAGTATTGTTAGAGGCATCAGTGTATAAATACAGAGGTAAATCAAGAGTAGGGGTCTACAGAGAAGGTAAATTTTGACATTTTGATTTTATTCTCTACACTGCTTCTGTCGTTACCAATTACCATTCTTCCTTTTCTTCTTTAAGGTGCGATTGAATGGATTTTTTATCTTCAGCTAAACCCTTGTAGAAAGGTGAGACATAGTTTAAACATCCAAGGAATCTCTAAATTTGTTTCTTATCCTAGAGAATATCAGGAAACTCTTAAATGTGCTGAAGAATGTGTAGCTGAAGTTGAATTTTTCCATCATTCAAATGTAAGCCAAGGAAATCAATTTGGATTTTACCAATCACCATTTTATTTTCCATTAGGCATATTCCATGCTTTTTGATGGCTGCAAAAAATTCTTCTAAGTGTTGCAAGTGATCAGTAATAGAATCAAAAAATATGAGAATATCATCAATATAAACAACACAAAAATATTTTAGATGCCTTAGAGCTTCATCCATTCTACGTTGGAAGTAAGTTGGAGCCATACACAACCCAAAAGGCATAACATTCCATTCATATAGTCCTTGAGGGACCGAAAATGTTGTTTTATACCTATCTGATTCTTTAACTTTAATTTTCAAGAAACCTAACTTGCAGTCAAACTTTGAAAATACTTTCTTAGTAGCAGCTCATCTGATAAGATCAACACTGAAAGGAATATGATAATTGAAAGGAAGAATTATGTCATTAAGAGGCTTGTAATTAATGCAAAGTTAATTTTTCCCTCTTACTTGTTCTGCTCTTTTCTTTACCAGGAAAGCTAGACATGAGAATGGACTCTTGCTGGGTCTGATGAAATGCCCATCTAATAATTCTTTGAGTTTCTCATCCATCTCTTTTGTCTTTGTAGGAATCATTAGATAGGCAGGCTCATGAGGTATCACTGATTGACATTTTGGCCTTATCTGGATTTCACATTCTTCATGATCTTGGGATAAAAACTACAATGGGTTCATACTACAACATTCTGCTTCAAATCTCTATTTGGGTTCATACACATTGTTCGTTTAAACTGAGGGTATAACAGATTCATAAATTCTTCCATATCAGGATTGAACCTTGCTCCAACTAAATTAGCATATTCTTCAGATGTGTCTTGATCAAAACTTATTCTAGTAATTAAACCATATTTCAAAATTTTCAGCAAATTCATTTTGCTTTGTTTTGACCAGTTCATACCAAATAAACCTTTGATGCGGATATGAACAGAATTTTTTCCACACCAATATTTGATTGGAGCTTTATCTAGTCAAATGGATACCTTAAACTCCTCTTCTTCATCATAATCTATCAGTCCTTGTGCATGGTAATAATTAATCTGGCGTTTCTTGTCAAGAAGCCATTTATTAAGGAAATAGGATTCTAGTAGGACTAGAACAATCTCCTTTGGAAGAGTTGGGAGACTAGTTATTCTACCATTACCATAATCTACCATAATCATGATATATTGAACTTGCAAGTTCTCTTGTCAAGGTGTCAGCTAGAGGATTATTTTCTCCTTTTATCCATTCAATCTCAAAGTCATCACTGAGAAATTCAAAATACCACCTAGCAATTATTCCTTGAGCTATATCTTTGTTTGATTTCTTTTTCAGCAGGCTCTGCATGGCTTGGTTGTCTGTTCTAATTTTAAAAATTTCTATACCCTTCTTTACTGCCAGTATCTCTTTCTCATAGATAAGATATCTTCTTTCAGTTTCTATGAATGTAACTGAACGATAGCCGTAGATATTTTGTTTTCCATTTCTTTCCTCCTGAATCAACATAGCAGACCAAGTATTGTCAGAGGCATCAATGTATAAATACTGAGGTAAATCAAGAGCAGGGGTCTGTGAAGAAGGTAAATTTTGACATTTTGATTTTATTCTCTACACTGCTTCTGTTGCTACCAATGACCATTCTTCCTTTCCTTCTTTAAGGTGTGATTGAATGGATTTTTATCTTCAGCTAAACCCTTGTAGAAAGGTGAAACATAGTTTAAACATCCAAGGAATCTCTGAATTTGTTTCTTATCCTGGAGAATATCAGGAAACTCTTGAATGCGTTGAAGAATGTGTGGTTGAATTTGAATTTTTCCATTATTCAGATTTAAGCCAAGGAAATCAATTTGGATTTTACCAATCACCATTTTCTTTTTCGTTAGGCATATTCCATGCTTTTTGATGGCTGCAAACAATTCTTCTAAGTGTTGCAAGTGATCAGTAATAGAATCAGAAAATATGAGAATATCATCAATATAAACAACACATAAATATTTTAGATGCCTTAGAGCTTGATCCATTCTTCGTTGGAAGTAAGTAGGAGCCGTACACAACCAAAAAGGCATAGCATTCCATTCATATAGTCCTTGAGGGACCGAAAATGTTGTTTTATACCTATCTGATTCTTTAACTTTAATTTGCTAGAAACCTGACTTGCAGTCAAACTTTGAAAATACTTTCTTAGTAGTAGCTCGTCTGATAAGATCAACAATGAAAGGAATAGGATAATTGAAAGGAAGAATTATGTCATTGAGAGGCTTGTAATTAATGCAAAGTCATTTTTTACCTCTTACTTGTTCTACTCTTTTGTTTACTAGGAAAGCTGGACATGAGAATGTAGTCTTGTTGGGTCTGATGAAATGCCTATCTAATAATTCTTTGAGTTTCTCATCCATCTCTTTTGTCTCTGTAGGACTCATTAGATAGGCAGGCTCATGAGGTATCACTGATTGGCATTCTAGCCTTATCTAGATTTCACATTCTTCATGATCCTGGGACCAGAACTGCAATGGGTTCATACTACAACATTTTGCTTCAAATCTCTATTTGATTTCTTCAAATACATCAGGTATTTCCTCTGTTAATTCTTTGATTGATTCTTGTTTACCTCTTTTCCCACTATTTTCAAATTTTTGATTTACTATTTTAAGATTTGGGATTTCAATTTGGCCATCTTCATTTCTTAATGAAATTTTGTGCTTCCAAAATTGAAGAGGTTCATACTTCGTCAAAAACAAGAATCCTAACAAAATGTCATCCTCTAGATTATTGGATTCAATAAAATCAGTCACAGACATTTTTCCCATTATTTCAATATGTATGTCTTGAGCGTACCTTCCCATATGAATCCTTTCTCCATTGATTGCATAACTGTGTGGTAAGTTAGGTCTATGTTTCTAGAATTCTGGAGGTATAGAATTAGTTTTAGCCAATGATCAGGAAGACCCTATATCCAAAAATGCATCTAATGGAATCTTCTTGTATCTTGGGAAACAAAAATTAATTCTGACATAATTACCATTATTGGCTAGTAATAAAGAACATGATTTTTCTCGTCTTTTGAACTACATTATTGTTGTTGTTGCTTGCTTCTTCTTCTTCATTTTCTTCTTCTTGGGAAGAGACTTTTTTAGACTCACTTTGATCTACTTTAAATAATTATCTCTAATTTCTCCCACTGTGATGGAAAGATTTCTTATTTCCTTTTGTTGAGTCTTTAGAAATCTTCTTAGATTTGCAACATCATTCATTAGAAGATCAAACTTTTTAAAGATTGCAATTATATCAGTTTCTGTCTCTGAAGATTTGTGTTTTGAAAAAGATTTGAAGGAAGATGATTTGTCTTTTCTTTGCCATGGAGGAATTTTATATCCATGGTCCACTTCTTTACTCGAGCCTTTAGAAGGCTTATTTTGTATTTTTAGTTGTTTCTCTACTTCAACTTTATCTGATTCTAATAGCTTAAGACAAGCCAGATGTTGATGAACAACTTTTTTCCTTTCTTCTTTTGTTCCTGCCATCTTTTAAGGATCTTTAGACTTCTCAATCAGCAGTTTTACTTGAATATCTTGCAGTGTGTGCTTGACAAGTGAAGTGAGGAAATCCTCGTCTAGATCAGAACTCTCTGATTCATGATCAAAATATTGCTGCATTTGTCTATTTCTATCCTTTAAATCCTTAAACTTTAGCATGAAACTTGATTCAGGAACAATTTCAACTAATTCATAGAAATTTTCTAAATCATTAGAAATATTGCTACTATCAATTACTTCCCATTATGGGTTTTTCTGCTCAAACATTGGATAAATCTTAGTACTAGGATTTAACTTCTTGTGACAATTGGTAGCATAGTGAGGTCGTTTACAAATAAAACATTTGATTCCTTTAGGGAACTTATTGTTTCTTTTCCTCAGTAAGTATGGCGGTGTGTTCCTAGAGAATTTTCTTCTTCTATAAGGGACTGCCTTACAGTTTCTTTTATGGCCATACTTTCCATGTTTATTGTGCTTAAAAGTGTATTCCCCTTCATGATATTTGGATCTGGAACACCTTTTATACCTGCATTTTTTTTTGCAACCACCTTTCTTGAATTGCTTCAACTGTTGAAAATCTTTCAGCTGATTAATTAGAGGAAGATCATAGAATTCTTTTAAATTACATGTATAATTGTACTCCTCCTTATTGAGCTGTAAAGCTCCTAGCAAATATTGTTTTTCCAACTTATCATGATATTTGGATCTGGAACACCTTTTACACCTGCATTTTCTACCGCAACCACCTTTCTTGAATTGCTTCAACTGCTGAAAATCTTTCAGTTGATTAATTGGAGGAAGATCACATAATTCTTTTAAATTACATGTATAATTGTACTCCTCCTTATTGAGTTGTAAAGCTCCTAGCAGACATTGTTTTTCCAACTTATATCTGATTAACCTTTTGATTTTGGAAAACTAACATCATCAAGTTGCTTATGTTCTTTCCTTATGATATAATCCTGAGCCCAATCCAAACTCAGATGAACAATATACACTAGTATAAGTATCATGAATTTCATGCTCAATATCAAGCATTGCAAACACAAATATTTACAATGAGAACTGCTAATACATAGAGGCAACAAAAGATGAATAATGCGAATTTGCACTGATAGCTCAACCCAGATTCAAAAGCCATTAGCAAATCAATAGAATCTAAAGATTTTGTTAAAGTATTATGCAGAAATTGGTTATTCTGCAAATTGGTTTAGGAACTTGGGCTTAGGATTACATCATAAGGAAATAACATAAGCAACTTGATGATGTTAGTTTTCCAACAATCAAAAGGTTAATCAGTTATAAGTTGGAAAAACAATGTCTGCTAGGAGCTTTACAACTCAGTAAGGAGGAGTACAATTATACATGTAATTTAAAAGAATTATGTGATCTTCCTCTAATTAATCAACTGAAATATTTTCAGCAGTTGAAGCAATTCAAGAAAGGTGGCTGCGGCAGAAAATACAGGTGTAAAAGGTGTTCCAGATCCAAATATCATGAAGGGGAATACACTTTTAAGCACAATAAACATGGAAAGTATGGCCATAAAAGAAAGTATAAGGTAGTCCCTTATAGAAGAAGAAAATTCTCCAGGAACACCCAAACAATAAGGTCCCTAAAGGAATCAAATATTTTATCTATAAAGGACCTCACTATGCTACCAGTTGTCCCAAAAAGTTAAATCTTGGTACTAAGATTTATGCAATGTTTGAGCAGGAAAACCTAGAATGGGAAGTAATTGATAGTAGCAATATTTCTAATGATTTGGAAATTTTCTATGAATTTGTTGAAATTGTTCCTGAATCAAGTTTCATGCTGAAGTTTAAGGATTTAAAGGATAAAAATAGACAAATGCAGAAATATTCTGATCATGAATCAGAGAGTTCTGATCTAGACGGGGATTTCCTCACTTCACTTCTCAAGCACACACTGCAAGATATTCAAGTAAAACTGCTGATTGAGTAGTCTAAAGATCCTTACAAGATGGCAGGAACAAAAGAAGAAAGGAAAAAAGTTGTTCATCAACATCTGGCCTGTCTTAAGCAAATAGAATCAAATAAAGCTGAAGTAGAGAAACAACTTAAAATATAGAAGAAGCCTTCTAAAGGCTCGGGTAAAGAAGTGGACCATGGATATAAAATTCCTCCATGGCAAAGAAAATACAAATCATCTTCCTTCAAATATTTTTCAAAACACAAATCTTCAGAGACAGATACTAATATAATTGCAATCTTTAAAAAGTTTGATCTTCTAATGAATGATGTTGTAGATCCAAGAAGATTGCTAAAGACTCAACAAAATGAAATAAGAAATCTTTCTACCATAGTGGGAGAAATCAAAGATCTCTTACTTAAAGCAGATCAAAGTGATTCTAAAAAAGTCTCTTCCCAAGAAGAAGAAAATGAAGAAGAAGAAGCAAGTAGTAGCGGAAATAGTGTAGTTCAAAAGACAAGAGAAAAATCATGTTCTTTATTGCTAGCCAATAATGGTAATTATGTTAGAATTAATTTTTGTTTCCCAAGATACAAGAATATTCCATTAGATGCATTTGTAGATACAGGGTCTTCCCGGCCATTGGCTAAAACTAATGCTATACCTCCAGAATTCTAGAAACATAGACATGAATTACCACACAGTTATGCAATCAATGGAGAAAGGATTCATATGGGAAGGTACGCTCAAGACATACATATTGAAATAATAGGAAAAATGTTTGTGACTAATTTTATTGAATACAATGATTTAGAGAATGACATTTTGTTAGGATTCTTGTTTTTGATGAAGTATGAACCTCTTCAATTTTGGAAGCACAAAGTTTCATTAAGACATGAAGATGGCCAAATTGAAATCCCAGCTCTTAAAATAGTAAATCACAAATTTGAAAATAGTGGGAAAAGAGGTAAACAAGAATCATTCAAAGAATTAATAGAGGAAATACCTGATGTATTTGAAGAAACTAGATAGAGATTTGAAGCAGAATGTTGTAGTATGAACCCATTGCAGTTATGGTCCTAGGATCATGAAGAATGTGAAATCCAGATAAGGCTAGAATGTCAATTATTGATACCTCATGAGCCTGCCTATCTAATGAGTCCTATAGAGACAAAAGAGATGGATGAGCAACTCAAAGAATTACTAGATGGGCATTTCATCAGACCTCGCAAGAGTCCATTCTCATGTCCAACTTTCCTGGTAAACAAAAGAGCATAACAAGTAAGAGGTAAAAAGAGACTTTGCATTAATTATAAGCCTCTCAATGACATAATTCATCCTTTTAATTATCCTAATCCTTTCAGTTATGATCTTATCAAATGAGCTACTACTAAGAAAGTATTTTCAAAGTTTGTCTGCAAGTCAGGTTTCTAGCAAATTAAAGTTAAAGAATAAGATAGGTATAAAACAAAATTTTTGGTCCCTCAAGGACTATATGAATGGAATGTTATGCCTTTTGGGTTTTGTAGGGCTCCAGCTTACTTCCAACGAAGAATGGATCAAGCTTTAAGGCATCAAAAATATTTATGTGTTGTTTATATTGATGATATTCTCATATTTTCTGATTCTATTACTGATCACTTGCAGCACTTAGAAGAATTGTTTGCAGCCATAAAAAATAATGGAATATGCCTAATGACAAAGAAAATGGTGATTGGTAAAAACCAAATTGATTTCCTTGGCTTACATCTGAATGATGGAAAAATTCAACTTTAGCCACACATTCTTTAGTGCATTCAAGAGTTTTATGATATTCTCTAGGATAAGAAACAAATTCAGAGATTCCTTGGATGTTTAAACTATGTTTCACCTTTCTACAAGGGTTTAGCTGAAGATAGAAAAGCCATTCAATCGCAACTTAAAGAAGGAAGGGAAGAATGGTCATTGGTAGCAATGGAAGGAGTGCAGAGAATATAATCAAAATGTTAAAATTTACCTTCTCTATAGACCCCTGCTCTTGATTTACCTCTGTATTTATACACTGATGCCTCTGACAATACTTGGTCTGTTGTGTTGATTTAGGAGGAAGGAAACAAAAAACAAAATATTTGCGGCTATCATTCAGGTACATTCACAGAAACTGAAAGCAGATATCATATCTATGAGAAAGAGATACTGGCAGTAAAGAAGGGTATAGAAAAGTTTAAAATTTTCTTAAAGCTAGTAAAGTTTATAGTTAGAACAGAAAGCCAACTCATGCGGACCCTGCTGAAAATGAAACCAAACAAAGATATAGCTCAGGGAAGAATTGCTAGGTGGTATTTTGAATTTCTTTGTTATGACTTTGAGATTGAATGGATAAAAGGAGAAAATAATCCTCTAGCTGACACCCTGACAAGATAACTTGCAGGTTCAATATATCATGATTTAGAATTTAATGCTCCAGATTGGTATAGACCGGATGGAACCCCAATGTACATGGTAGATTATGGCAATGGTAGAATAACTAGTCTCCCAACTCTTCCAAAGGAGATTGTTCTAGTCCTACTAGAATCCTATTTCCTTAATAAATGGCTTCTTGACATGAAATGTCAGATTAGTTATTACCATGCACAAGGACTGATAGATTTTGATGAAGAAGAGGAGTTTAAGGTATCCATTGGACTGGATAAAGCTCCAATCAGATATTGGTGTGGAAGCAATTCTTTTCATATCCACATCAAAGGTTTTTTTTTATGAACTGGTCAAAACATAGCAAAATGAATTTGCTAAAAAAATTGAAATATGGTTTAATTACTAGAATAAGTTTTGATCAATTCACATTTGAAGAATATGTTGATTTAGTTGGAGCAAGGTTCAATCTTGATATGGAAGAATTTCTGAAACTGTTATACCCTCAGTTTAACAGAACAATGCATAGTTCTATGGTCCAGTATCTGACACACTTTCCCAAGACAGGATATAATTTTCCAAGAATTGAGTTATATCCTCTTGAAGCCAGATGGAGACCAAAAGTCAAAATTGAAGACACGGAAATAAAGCTCAAACCAACATTACTCGCTAGAAGGATCGAGCTAGATCAAGCCTACTCTCAAGACTTCGTGGTCCTGATTGACTACACCTTTAACCCTAGGCATGAAGATTGGGCAATGGTTTACCAAAGGTTACCAAATGAATTATTAGATATAGTACCATTGTAGCTAGCTAGCACATGGGCTTGTCTATGCCGTGATGTCACCCACATTAAGATGTGACAACAGGATGCAACCCTATCAGAAAAAGAAAGATCCCTTAGCCACTTATGGGTGTTAAGTGGGCCCTTCTCACCAATGGGTGTCTGAAAAGTGATTGTCTTTATTCTCCACTATGTTAGTGCTCACGACAGACTGCCTAACAACTATCTACTCCATAGTGTGGTAGGTAATGGGACACATGTCACAAATGTATGGATAGATTCCAAATTTATTGTAATATGCCATGAGGTTACAAGATTAGCCTCTCCTATAAATTCTTGAGGATGCCTCATTCTCGGCATGGGTTGTCTAGGTTGGAGTCTAGAGTCTAGGAAGAATCCCAAGTTTGGCATATCAGACGTATGCTCTCTCCTGCGCTTCAAGCAATCTGGATGATCAAAAATATGAATGCATAATAGCATGTAATATGAAATTTGTCAATCAATATAATCTAAAGATTTTGTTTAAGTATTCTATAGAAATTGTTTATTCCATAAATTGGTATCAGAGCCATGAGAAATTACATATGGATCGATGAACACAATTCTGTTGGATGCTATGTTCTAAATTGACAGTTAATCACAAAACTTTGATCTAACTTCCAGTATGAGCAAATAAATAAGTGGATTGGATAACTAACTAGGGTTGCCATCATTGACAACACCAGATGACTTGTCTAGTGTCTCTTGCCAAAAATCTACCCCTTTGGCATTGATAGCAACACTTAGTGAAAAATAACTAAGTGTCAAAACCAGTACCATCATGAATACACTTCCAACCTCCAAAACTTAAAAACACAACTCCTCCTGAGATGAATAAGGAATTTTTCACTGTCCCACTCTCCCCCTTTGACATCAATGGAAAAGACGAGAATTCGCATACCAAAAATCATACAAAATTGCATATGTACAAACATGCTTCTACAAATTACATAAACTTGAATATATCTACAAAATTATTCTTCAACAGGCTCAAACTTGTGTTCCAACTCTTTTTGAGACTCTCCCAAATAGTCATGTGGCCACAGAATAAGTAGGATTACATCTTTGCTGAATCAAGGTTTATCGGATTACAGATCGCCATACCATCATGTGCTTCCTTTAATGCACTAAGCATTGTATCCATTTTAGGACCAATTAATCCTCTAAGATCACATACCCTTTCAATAATTCTTCCTTCTTCATGCTTCAAACTCTTGATTTTTTCAAGCAAGGATATGAATTTACCTTCGTGCTTCCTCACAAAAATGGTTAGAGCATCAAATGCTTGAGAGATATCTGCTAATTCTTTCTCATACTCCTTCATTTTCTTCTCAATGTATTCAATGAAATTAGACAAAGATAAGAAAGACTTATAAAAATTTCCACCTTTAGACAAAGCACCTTGAATGTTCTTTACACAGGTAGCTAATAAAGATTTGTCATTAGCTATCATACCTTTCAATCTACCGAACCTGTTTGTATCAAATTATTTCTCAACCTTATCCACATATGACTTCTCAAGAGACTCAAAGTGAGTACTTACAGAGTTGATAAGTTTCTTCAGCTGACCAGATGGAGAATTAGATGAATCTTTGACATATGTAGGCATGATCTTCTCCAAGATACCAGATGCAAGGCCTAGTAGTTCATTGTCTTCAATATGAGATTTCAGTATCTCCTCCCTTGCCTTAGCCTGAGAAATGATGCTACCTTCAGCTTCTGAATAGGAGATAGAGTAGCCAAATTGATAGGACCTTTAATCAATTCAGGGTCAAACTCCTCATGTTGTTCTTCCATAAACTCTTTTACTACCTTAGCAGTGTCTCTTGCTTCCACAAGAACTTCCTTTACCTCAACCTTCTTCTCTTCAACCACATATTCTTCCTTAGCTTCAAGAATCTCAATTTCATCAACTGGCACAACTTTATGAGCTTTAGTATCCATGGGAATTTCAGTATCTTGCACATCAAGAGGATTCAGAGTATCCTCAATTGTATCTTCTTTTCCTTCTTCATTTACCAAACCAGATGGAGCATTTTCAACATGAGTTTCCTCAGAAACATTATACCTGTTCTTCAACAACATTGCCTTAAGAATTTTTTCAGTATCTTTTGCAACTTCTTCAGTCTTCCCAATCATCAGCTTGTTCACCCTCGTTTTTCTCTTAAAATCCATTTTTGCATCATTTAGGATCTTCTTCATGTCTTCCATTGACATTATCGGACATAGATCAACAAGTATTCTTTCTCTCATTTTCTCTTCTTCAATTCTTGCATTAACTCTCCTCATTTCTAAGACATCATACAAACCTTTAGGAAAATCTGACATTATTTCTATGAGAGTCTTATTGAAATTATTCAAATGCTTTATTGTGGCTTCCTCAAGAATTCTTTGACCGACACTATCAAAGGTGTCATTCCATTCAGAAAGTGGCCTGAGATTACCATTCTTAATCAAATATTTTTCCATTTCCTTTACAGACATACCTGATTTGTCAATTTTCACCTTCTTCTTTGCTTTCTCTTCACCTGAGGGCTTGTCCTTAGATAATTTCGATGCTTTTGAACCCTTTGGCTTAATTCCCCTTACCTCTTCATCCGATTCAGTCTCTTCATCCTCTGAAGCAACAGTATAGACTCTTTTTCTTATATCCTTCTTCCTTTTTCTACTCTCCCAAATGTCTTGGCCTGAGCTTTCACAGGGCTTGATTTCTTTGCAAGACTAGATGAGAGTGCAGAGCTCCTTGTAGATCTAGTTCAGGCAAAGGATGTTGTTGAACTAGCAGACTCAGTTCTAGCTGGCTCTCCTGCTTTAGTTTGTAGTCTTTTCCTCCTAGCTTCCCTTACAGCTTTAGCTGATATACCCATGCTTTCTGCAAAAGCTTCAACTTCCCTTCTCACCTTCCGGACTATCATAGGTTTCTTCAATTGATCATGCACTTGCAAATCCTTCTCTTCAAAGGTACCAAACCTTTCTTCTGTCAAATCCTAAGGTTTACTTAGCAAGTGTTGAGCATATAGCTCCAAAATGTGTTCCTCAACCTCATAACCCATAGGCATTATCCAAACTATCATAGGTTCTACAGCTTCCATCAAGCACTAATCAATATCAACCATGAAGCAAATAGTGTCCTTTTAATTTTCCACTATAGATGTATGAATCCTTTCCCTAGCTTGCATTTCACTCTGAAAGTTTTTGAAATAACCCCAAATAGCAATTTTCCTAGCTTTGCTATTACCAATTCCATACAAGATATCTCTAATTTTAACAACTACTGGTTTACCTCTTTTCCAATGCACTTTTCTAACTCCCAAAACTTCATTCATAACAACAAATTACCATACTTGAAAGAGTTCTTTTTATCCTTCTTATTTTACCAAGATTTTCAATTAGCTAGCTTTTGAGTAACTCACATAGGTTATAATCTATGTTTTTCTTGACCATCTGATAAACTGCATAGATTGCAATACCAGATATAGAGTTATCCTGGCTAGAGTGATATATTTTGTAACCGATAACCATAGAAGAAAATCTAACATCCACTTCAATGATATCATTAATTGTCATGGCTCTTTTGTCAAAAACTAAACTGGTTGCATCTGTGACTGTTGATTCTTCACTGATTTCAATGTTGATAACCCACTGATTGAATTCAAACTTGTAACAATCCTTATAGCTTCCTTTTTGATTCTGAAAGGCTGACTTAACCACATAATGTTAGCATGCATTCAAATCAATATGTACCAAACCCATTCATTTTCTTCAAACATGGGAAATTTCAGCATTTGCATGAACTTCTTCACTTCCAGATATTTGAATTTAGGCTTCATACAAATATCTTCTCCTACAATGTGATTTGTATACAAATTTACCAACTGGGAGCTTCCTAATTCTTCAACATTCGTATGAATGTATGCCCTAATATCTTCAATATGCAAAACACCATATGAAATAGAAGAAAATGCATCGAATGGTTATGTCTCAATTGATTTGAACGAGTGCCATTTGAATTTCAGACATGACCTATCCTTAATATCAACAACCAACAAAGTTTCCATTTCCATAAATTACAATTTCACAAGTTCGCAGATAAATACCTTTCATCAGATTAGGGTTTGATCGCAGAATCACCTTCAGACTTGAATCTTTTCCAAGCTTTGCTTGTAGAGCTCTCCAAAATTATTCTTCTCAAAATGCAATGTGACAAATGAAGGAAATAAATAACCTTTTTATCATTCACACACCTAACCTTTTATCACATTAAATGCTTTTACCCTAGGTCATCTAGATACCCTATTTTCATAGACTGCGAAAGAAAATTCTTCTGCGGACCTCCAATTTTGCACAAATATCCTCCAAAAGATATCCCAAAACATCTACACATCACTAATGCAATCAATGCTTCCTGCCACATTCCAGTACCGACTACCGACAAGGGGGTTAAAATATTTTCTTGAGGAAACCCCCCTAGTCCAAAGGACTAAAACTAATTCCCAGAGGAATTTCCAAGACCAAATTCTGGTGTGGAATCATTTCTTGCATTTGAAGGACTCTTCTTCACCCATGTCTTCTTCATTTTATTCGTAATCTCATTTGTAGTAACTTTTTCCTTTTCCCTTATCATCCTTGTTCACATTTTTCCTTTGATTTACCACACCCTTCCTGCTTCTACATAATCTAGCAATGTGATCAGATTTGTTGCAATTGTAGCACACCACATTTATTTGTCCAAACCAATTATTCCATTGATTTTTTCTTGATCTGCGTTGGTTAGCAATATGGCCAAATCTATTGCACACATAACATCTAACATCTCTATTGAAAAAGTTGTTTGTCATATTTATGCATTCAATTGACTTATGAACAAACTTATTGCAATTGTAACACTGACCTAAGCATGATGGACCACGTTGATTTAGTCTGCTTCTACATTGAGTAGCCATATGACCAAATTTATTGCAAACAAACAGTAACCAGTGAACCTTTGAGCATTAGGTTGTCTTACCAGATACCTTCCAACTTTTTTCATCTGATTTCCTTGCCTAAAATTCATTTGTCCAGATCCAGAGCTTTCTCCTTTCTCATATCCAAGACCTCTGTTGTTACTTCCAAACCTCTGATTCTGAATTAGTTCATCAAGCTTAGCTGAGCTAATCTTGAACTTCTCCTTGTATTCATTTGCAATAGCAAGTTCATCTCTCAGGGTAATAATCTGTCTTCCAAGCTCTTCATTGTTTCTAGATTGTTCAAATTCAAGTTCCAACTAATTGAATCCATCAATAATTCGGCTGCATTCTTCAGAATTTTCTTTTAAGGACTGAGCAAGATTCTCTTCATTCTTCTTTCTATCTTCAATCTCCTTGGTCATCCTCATCACAATAGATTCCATCTCATGCTTTAGGACAGTACTATTACTGGTAAGCTTTTCACATTGTTCTATATTTTCCTTCAAGGCTTGACTCAGGTGTTCATTTTCCACACTTTTACTTTCTTTCTGCTTGATTTGATCATAGAGTTCCTTTCTCTTTTCCCTAGACTCGTTGATTTTATCTTTCAATGATTGGATGAATTTCTCAGCATTCATGAGGCTTGCTTGCAATTCCCTAACTTTAGATTTGGACTAATCAAGATCATCTAGGGCCACCAAAAGTTTTTTTTGAAGACTACCATAATCCATTGAATCACTTTCCCAGATCTTCCCCAAGCTATTAATCTTCTTCTGAGGAACTAGGCTCTAATACCAATTGTTGGAATTAAGGAACACTGAGAGGGGGGGATGAATCAGTGTTCTGCAATATTTAACTTTATTAACCTGATCTTTAAACCACTTACAACATTGAACCAAAAGAAATATGCAACAACACAAATCAATCAACCACAATACCATAACACAAGGATTTTTATGTGGAAACCCTGTTAGGGGAAAAACCATGGTGGAAGGCCAATCCACAATATGAGTATACTCAAAAATAAGTGTTTACAAAAGGAATGCACATGCATTCAGGCACACTACTAAAATACAAAATGAAGACTCAATGTCTTACAAAATGATTTGGATTACATCCAAATATTTGAACTAAGAGAGTAGCATTAAAAATTCCATATTATAGTTTCAATTAGGCTCATCAGTCGCATTCTAGACCTTCTGTCTGATTCTAGTCTTCTGCTATGAAACTCTGACTTCCTTAAAGTCGGATCACAAATCTATGCTTTGCACAAGTGAAACTATGCACAATCAATCTAAACTCCTTTTGACTTTTGCAACACACTTTGAACATATCTCCAAATGATATAAATGATCGCTTATATATATCCATGACTAAAGATTTAATCAACCACATGTCGGCTTCAATAAAACATAAAGTATTTACAAAACATCGACTCAATCTATAGATAGTCCTCAATGCACATCAACCAAATTTGGCTCCAACATAGTGACAATCCAAAACAACATGCTTGAGCACAAAACACTTCAAACAATTACACCACGAAGATCCACAACACGCTACATTCACTTAGTCAGTTTTTCTGCACTGTTGAACTGGAAACAATAAACTGAATCTTCTAAATTTTGCACCAATCGATACGGGGCTCTAAGATTCAAGGATAACATAGATTATACATTGAAAAAATATTCTCTGAGATCCACAACTCAAAATTATAACATGAAATTACATATGGATAGATGAACACAATTCTATCGAATGCTCTATTCTAACTTGATAGTTAATCACAAAACTTCAATCTGACTTCTGGTATGAGCAAATACAGAAGTGGATTGGATAACTGACTAGGGTTTCCATCAATTATAACACTAGATGACTTGTGTAGTGTCTCTTTCCAACAATATGATGAAATGCCAATTGAACAAGAACAAGAACTGATCAAGAACAAAATTGAAATGAAAATATTTTTGGTTGATGCAAGATTGAAAAGAACCAAGGATGCTTATGCATCACTCACGAACCACACACCATGCTTGAACATAATCTGGAATACTCCACAAACACCTTGAAATCCAGCAAATTCCTTCCCAACAAAATTTTCCTTAAGAATGTATAGACTCAGTACACTCAAACAACCTTCCACACACTGTTACTCAAGAAACCAACTTCTGAAGCACCAAACCATGAACAAATTTGACTGTAGGTAGATATGATCATTATCAACATACTTCCAAAATCACAAGACCAGAAACCAAATTGTGGAGAAATACAGAGCAAAACCATTTCTCCTAGACACTACTACAACATACAATCCACACATTGGTGAACTCAACTCTCTTCGCACAATGATCCAAACCAAGAAGCTCTGAATATAGAACCTTTGAACACCTCTAATCAACATATAGAAACCACATAAGCAGATTTTTAAAATAGAAGGAATGTGGAGCCAAACCAGAACACCACTCTATACACTAGAACACCTCTGCAACACACTATTTCCTCTTTTATTCAAATTTTATGAAAAGTACTTGGAAACCAAGCACCAGAGACACATACTCATCATCTTCAATACTTCCTCATCATCATTAAACCAATAAAATCCACAAATATAATATTATCAAAGAAACACTAGAGGTTGATACTAGTAACACTTGCTAATGATAACATAATACAACTAATCAAAGCATCAACACAATCAGTCATCAATGACAGCACAAACATAAGCCTACAACAATCTCCCTTAATCTTTTTGACATCAATGACAACACCAACTACTCATAATTGTAACAATATCCCCCTTTTTCATTGATGGAAACACATGATGTATGTGAAAAGCCATCAACAAGAACAAACAACTCTAATCGTTAACATACTGCTCCATATCAACTCTTTCTCTTTCTTTCTCCCCCTTACATCATACTCTTCTTTTTCATGTCACTCTCTCTCTCTTCTTTTACAACTGAATATTTTTCACATTAATTTTCTCTCCCCCTTTGACATCAATGGAAGAGGGCAACATATTTGCATCTCTTTCTCCCTTTGTCATCAAACATACATACTTTCTCTCTTTAATGCTCTGCATACTCCCCTTAGGAGCATTCAAAAAACTATCTCAACTATCAACCACTGCACATATACTTTAACACAACTGAAAAAGGACAACCCCAACCTAAATCAATACTTACTCCCTTGACTACAACAAACATCAAATCACTACCTACCCCCCTTGAGAGGTAGCCTCCAACATTAGTCCAAAACAAAGAATGAATCTTGAATCCACTAGAATCATGCATATCCTTATGCATCTAGTTCAAGAAGGAGGGGTAATGACCGCTAACTTCTCTCGAAGATATGAAAAGTATCCTTAGGAAGAGATTTAGTTAATATATCAACAACCTAATCCTTTGTAGGAATACCCAAGCTTCACTTCATTCTTTACAACTTTCTCTCTCAAAAAGTGATACCAGGTTGAGATATGTTTTGTCCTTGAGTGCATCACTAGATTCTTGGAAATGTTAATAACACTTGTATTGTCACAAAATATAGAAATTGGTTCATCATAAACCACTCTGATATCCTTTAAGGTTTTCCTCATCCACAACACCTGTGTGCAACAAGATGTTGTTGCAATGTATTCTGCCTCTATAGTAGATAAAGATATCGAATCTTGCTTCTTGCTTAACCAAGACACCAATCTACATCTAAGAAAGAATGCACCACAACTTGTACTTTTCCTATCATCCACACAACCTACCCAATCAACATTTATATAAGCAATCAGAGAAAATTCAGTATATTTTGGATACCTGATGCAAGAGCATCCACCAATGTAGGGAAATCTTGCATTACCCAAAAAAATATTTTTCCTTAATTTCTTTAATTGTTTTGAGTTCCATGATGAAACTTAAGGGGTGTAAGACAGTTAGGAGTCAGAAAGCGAAAAATGATCACTTACTATTTTTAGTAAGTTAGACTAAATGGGCTTTATATGGACCTAAAAATTTACCCCAAGGAGCAGAACTGAAAAAAAAATTTGATCACAAAAGAATCGTCTCAATACGTTGCATAGTTTGGGAGATATTAAAGTTTTCGTCCTAGGAAATTTCTCCAATGTAGCTTCAAATTTAAATATCTCAATACCTTAGAGGCCTCGAAACAACTCAAAAAGTTGACGAACCAACCTTCAGTGGGTTCAATGTTGTAGATGTCTTCGATAGATTTCCAACAATATGTTATAATAGCCAATCAGACACTCGGATCAAAAGTTATGCCCCCGCGAAGTTGCCCCTCTAAAAAGTGAATTTCTTTAAAATTTCTTCCTAGGCCATAAATCAAACGGTGGATATTTTGGCACCAAAACAAAAAGGAAAGTTGAACTTTCTAGAACATTCTAAGGTGGTTATTGGGTAAAATAAAAGGTTTAAGTGGGGGTTGTAGGAGGTGGCTCCAATAGTGCAAATTGTGGCTCCGAATAGTACATTTTTTTTCAGAGTTTATTTTGGTGTAATGAATCAAGCCCATGAGGCTATAGCATGTAAGTTTTGAATCTATAATTCATTTTCTAGAAAATAATTGTAAGTGAGTTATTTTTTTGTCTCGCATCTTTTGTGTCGGTATCTATTGTGGTGATTTGTGTGGGTTTCAGATGGTGTGGCCCTCATCAAGTGGTATTAGAGCACTAGTTCCTGAGTTTGTAACAAAGCATCGAATGTGAGGCAGTTGCAACAGGACCTATGAGTGGGTTGAGGTCAAGATGCCTCTAAGACTTTCCTAGCATGGCAGAGGTAGAGGCCGAGGTGGTGGAGGAAGATATCCACATAGAGATGAAATTAGAGCCCTTAGAAGGAAATTAGAAACCTTGCAGCAAGAGGTTCGAAGAAGATATGTGCATCGAGAAAGAGATGAAAGTGAAGATGAAATGGAAGAGGAAGAGCAGGATCCAATGGATCCTAGAGAAAGAATATTACTACGAGTGATCTCAAGCATTGGGAAGAGACCTAAAATGGAGGTTTCAACTTTTATTGGAAGTCTGAATCCTAAAGAATTGATGAATTGGATCAATGACATGGAGGAGTTTTTTGAGTTTAAGGAGATTGAAGATCTTCACAAAGTGAGGTGTGCAAAGCAAAAATTGAAAGGTCACACTAGTATATGGTAGAAAGAGGCCTAGTTAGAAATAGGAATACAAAGGAAAGATAAAATTTCCAGATGGGACATAATGGTGTCAAAATTGAAGAAACAATTTATTCCAGTCAATTACGAATTGGAGCTGCTCAAGAAGATGCAGAGCTTGAGGCAATGAACAAGGATGGTGAAAGAATACACAGAGGAATTTCAGAAGGTCCAGATTTAGACAAGACATTCTAAGGAAAATAAAGAGAAAGTTTTTCATTATATTAATGGGTTGAAGCCAAGCATACAAGAAGAATTGGCACTAATAATCTGAATGACCACCATTGAAGACACTTATTAGTTTTCTCTAAAGGTTGAAGAATGACTAAACAAGAGGTTTAAGAAAAAAAAATGAGGGGGAGGTCATGGAGGAAAGACCAATGGATGGTCATATGGAGGTCAAAATGAAGATCAAAATAAGGGTGAAGGCTCTAGTAGCAGCAAAAACTAGAAAGGAGATAACACCTACCATCCTCATGATTATAATAATGGAGAGAAAAGAGGAAGAGGAGGCTTCTGTGGAACCTGTTTCCAGTGCAAAGAAGAAGGACATAGATCCTATGAGTGTCCTCAACATCAAGGAAGGACAAATAGAAGACCTGATGGTAATGCACAAGTTGCACATGTAGATGAAGATGTTGATTCTTCACATTCTAAGAATGCAAAAAGAGGAGAGGTTCTTGTCACTAGAAGAGCTTTGCTGAATGAGGAGAAGGAACCAACTAAAAGGAAGATTTTTTTTTTGCACTAGATGCAAGTGTGAAGGTAAAGTTTGTAATGTTATTATTGATGGAGGTAGTACTGATAACCTTATTTCAGAAGAGATGGTTAGTATTTTGCGGTTGGAGAGAAGAAGGCATCTGAATCCATACCAGATTGCTTGGTTGCAAAAGGACCATAAGGCTTTGGTAAATGAGCAATGTCTGGTAAATTTCAAGATTGGAAATTACTATGATGAGATATTGTGTGATATTATGGCTATGGATGTTTGTCCTATGTTGTTAAGAAGACCATGGCAATTTGATCGGCGAGCAGTACATGATGGACATGCCAACACCTATTCTTTGACAAAGGACAGAGTTCATCATAAGTTGAAGCCCTTGAAAGAGTCAGAGGAAAAGGTATGCAGTAATGCAATAATTTGTTTGGTTGATGGAAGAAAGTTCCTAGAAGGTATGAGGCATGAAAATATGTTTTTTGCATTGATCCCTAGAGTTGATAAAGAGGATACTAATGAGGTACCTGTAGAGGTTTCAGATATGTTGAATGAGTTTCAAGATATTGTTTTTGATAATATACCTGAAGGTTTGCCTCTAGTAAGAAAGATTAGTCGTCAAATGGACCTGATTCTAGGAGCTAGTTTTGCAAATAAGGCAACTCATCATATGACTCCAACAAAGAGTGAATAGTTGAACAGACAAGTGCAAGAGTTGTTGTGGAAGGGATTGATCAATGAGAGTTTGAGTCAATGTGTAGTACCTATAGTACTAGCACCAAAGAAGGATGGGGAATGGAAGATGTGTATAGATTCTAGAGCCATCAACAAGATCATCATCAAGTATAGATTTCACTTGCCAAGAATGGATGACATTATGGATTTTTTTAGTGGAGTTGAGTAATTCACAAAGATAGATTAGAAGCGTGGATATCACTAGATCCATATAAGAGAAGGAGATAAATGGAAGACAACCTTCAAAACCAAGGAAGGCTTGTACGAGTGGTTAGTCATTCGTTTTGGGCTAACCAATGCACTAAGCACATTTATGTGGCTAATGAATGAGGTATTAAAATAATTTTTAGGAAAATTTGTTATTGTTTATTTGGATGATAGTTTTATTTTCAGTAAGACACTGGAGGAGCACTTGATGCATATCCGAAGAATTTTTGAGAAGCTAAGGGAGGAGAAGTTGTTGGTTAATTTGAAGAAATGTAGTTTTGTGAAGAGAGAGTTGGCGTATTTGGGATTTGTTGTCTTAGCAAAGGGTCTTAAAATAGATCCAGAGAAGGTGAGACCTATCATTGAATGGCCTACCTCGAGGAATGTTATAGAGGTAAGATCATTTCATGGTCTAGCAAGTTTTTTACAAAAAGTTTATTAAGAATTTTAGTAGTATTTGTGCACCTCTAACTGAAGCGATGGGAGGGGATAGAAAATATTTTAAGTGGACTACAAGAGCAACCCAAATTTTTGATATGTTGTAGAAGAAAGTTATAGAGCAACCTGTTTTGGAACTTCCATTTTTCAATAAGGTCTTTCAGGTAGATTGTGATGCTAGTGGCACTACCATAAGAGTTGTTTTCAGTCAAGAAGGTAATCCTATTGCCTATGTTAGTGAGAAGTTAAATGATGCTAAGAAGAAATATTTTGTCTATGATCAGGAGTTTTATGCTATAGTTTAGGCTTTGAAGAAATGGAGACACTATTTGTTTCCAAAAGAATTTTTTTTATATACTGATCACCAGGCTTTGCAGTATCTCAATAGTTAAGGAAAGTTAAATCAAAGGCACTTAAAATGGGTTGATTTTTTGTAGAGTTATACCTTTTGTTTGAAGAACAGGAGTGGAAGGTCAAACCGAGTTGTAGATGCCTTGAGTAAAAGAAATTTTTTTTTGATAGAAATGAATATAGAGGTTTTTGGGTTCAATGAACTCAAGAGTTTGTATCTTGAAGATCCAGACTTTGCAGAAGCTTGGAAGTCTTGTTTGGAACCTGCTACATTGGATAGGATGAGATGGTTGGATTTCTCAATCTAAGATGGGGTGTTGTTTAGAGGAAGCCAATTGTGCATTCCAAGGAGTTCTATGAGAGAGAATCTAATCAAGGAGAAGCATATTAGAGGATTGGATGGACATTTCGGTCTTGATAAGGCCATTGCTTTTGTTAGTGAGAATTATTATTGGCCACAATTACAACAAGATGTGAAGAAGTTTGTATAAATTTGTAGAGTATGTTTGATGGTGAAAGTAACAAGTCAGAATAATGGATTGTAGCAGCCATTACCTGTACCTGAGAGGCCATGGGAGGATATTAGCATGGATTTTGTTCTTGGCTTGAAAAAGACACATAGAAGGCATGATTCCATATTTGTGGTGGTGGATATATTTTCAAGGATGGCACATTTCATTCTATTTCATAAGACCATTGATGTTGTTCATGTTGCAGAGTTGTTTTTTAGAGAGGTGGAAAGACTACATGGTCTACCAAAGAGTATAGTTTCAGATAGAGATACCAAATTTGTTGGTTATTTTTGGAGGACATTATGGAAGAATTTGAAGAGAAATTTGAAGTCCAGTTCTGGACACCATCCATAGACTGATGGAAAAATAGAGGTGGCGAATAGGAGTTTGGGTAGCCTTCTAAGATGCTTAGTAGGAGATAAGCCTAAGGGATGGGATTTGATTATACCACAGACAAAATTTGCTTACAACAATTCTGTCAACATGAGCACTAGTAAATCACCATTCTAGATTGTGTATGAGAGTAGTCCAAGAACTACTTTTGAACTAAGAAATATGGATAAGGGGGAGAAGAGTAGTGCTGAGGCTGAAGATTTTGTTGAGCACCTGAAGAATTTGCACGAAGAGGTGAAAAAACATATCAATAAGATGAACTCACAATATAAGGCTAAGGCAGATCAAAGAAGAAGGTATAAGGAGTTCCAGGTAGGAGATGAATTCATGGTTCATTTGTGAAAGGAAAGGTTTCCAGTTGGTATATACAAAAAGTTAAAGAAGAAGTTTGGACCATGCAAGATCCTGAAGAAGCATGATTCAAGAAATGCATATGAGGTAGAAATGCTTGATGAAATTCATATTTCACCTATGTTTAACATTCTAGATTTAACACAATATCATGAAGGAGGAATTGATGAAGAAATAATAGAAGAACAATGGAATATCCCAACACCTACTTTAGAAAAGGAGGAGATAGAAGAAATTCTCGATAGTCATGTGGGTAGAAGCACAAGAAATAAGCAATATGCAAAGTACTTGGTGAAGTGGAGAGGAAGGCTTGTTGAAGATTCATTGTGGTTGTCTAAGGCCAATTTTAACCATCTTGGTTTTCCTCTAACTCCTAAGAAGTGATAGGGTCACTTTTCAAATTACCTTGGGTGTGTGATGTAGGTGCATCTAGCGGTGTAGGGAAATATTGCATCACCGAAAAAAATGTTTTTGCTTAATTTATTTAGTTGTTTTGAGTTCCATGATGGAACTTAAGGGGTGTAAGACAATTAGGAGTAAAAAAAGGTGAAAAATGGCCACTTACTAGTTTTAGTAATCATCCTAAACAGGCTCATATGGACCTGAAAATTTACCCCGAGGAGTAGAATTGATAAATATTTTCAATCACGAAAGAACCATCTCAATACCCTAAACATTTGGGAGATATTAGAGTTTATGTCCCAGGAAATTTCTCCAATGCAACTTCATATTCAGATATGAAAACCTTAGAGGCCCCGAAACAACTCAAAAGTTGATGAACCAACCTCTGGTGGTTCAATGTTGTAGATCTCTTTGAGAGCTTTCCAATGATATGCTATAATAGCCAATCAGACACCTGGATCAAAATTTATGGCCCTGCAAAGTTTCCCCTCTAAAAAGTGAATTTCATTAAAATTTCTTCTTAGGCCAGAAATCAAATAGTGAGACTTTTGGCACCAAAATAAAAGGGAAAGTTGAACTTTCTAGAATATTCTAGGGCGGTTATTGGGTAAAATAAAAGGGTTAAGTGGGGGTTGTAGGAGGCGGATCCAATAGTGTAGATTGTGGCTCTGAATAACCATAGGTATACATACTGGTTTAGAATCTTCCATTGCAAACTTCTTCATCATTTATTTAGCATACTTTGGTTGTGAGATGAATATACCTTTCTCTATTTGATTGATATGTATCCCAAGGAAGAAATTCATCTCCCCTTGAAACATAGACATCTTAAACTCTTTCTAAATCTCTTCTATAAATTTCTTATACATAGCTTCATTTCCAAAAAAGATTACATCATCAACATACACAACCACAATCAAGATTCGATCTTTTTCAACTCTGAATTAAAGATTACTATTTGCAGTACCTTTACTAAATCCTTGTTGTATCAAGTACTTATCCAACCTTGCATACCAAGCTCTAGGAGCTTGCTTCAATCCATATAATACCTTCCTTAATATGCAGACCATATCTACATTTTTTGATAACTAAAATCCTTCTGGTTGTTCAATGTATATTTCTTCCAATTAACCATTCACATCCATCTGATAAGCCTTTAAATATTTATGTGCCACAAAAGCCAAAAACATCTTAATAGCTTCCATTATTGCCACCAAAGAAAATTTCTCCTCAAAATCTATTCCTTATACTTGTGAGTAGCCCTTACACACAAGCCCTGCCTTGTTTCTTATCACTTCTCCACTCTCATTCAATTTGTTCTTGAATACCTACTTAGTTTCAATCAAATTCTTGTTTTCTAGTCTTGGGACAAGTTCCCAAGTATGATTCTTCTCAATTTGCATTAGTTCTTCTTCAATAGCCTTGATCTAATACTCATCCTTGCACGCTGCAATCATTGTTTTGGGTTCAAATTTGGAAAGTAAACATGGATTTACCTATTCTTTAGCCATATAAATTTTTCTTCTTGTCAAAACATCTTTACTTTTGTCACTAATGATCTAATCTTCAGAATGATTTTTCTACACATACTTAGGAGTCTTAGGGATCTTTTTTAGAGCTTCTTCATCTTCAATCTGAACTTCCTTTTTCCTTGCCTTCATCTCTATCATTTTCTCTTCAAGAGGACTCATCTGATTCATATCCATCTATCACCACATAATTATTTTATAAGTCTTCATCCACTTTAACATTTGCAATTTCAATATTCTTCTTTAGCCTCTTGTTGTAACACTTGTAAGCTTTGCTTCTTGTAGAGTATCTAAGGAAGATACCTTCATCAAATCTTGTATCAAACTTTCTTAAGTTCTCTTCATCTCTTTTGATATATCACTTGCTTCCAATCACTTTGAAGTATTTGACAGTAGGAATCCTTCCATACCATAACTCATAGGGAGTCTTTGCACTGTTTACTCTTTCTTGAACTCTATTAAGAATGTAGACAATAATATGAATTGCTTCTCTCTAGTAGACTTCTAGTATATTTTCCTCTTTCATCATTGTTCTTATAGCTTCCTTAATATTCCTATTATGTCCTAGGGATAGAAAATGCCCTTTAATCTCATGATTCTCACAAAAACTGTTAAAATCATTGGAGGTGAACTCTCCACCTATTTCAAATCTCAAACATTTTATTTTCATATCCATTTCATTCTCAATCATAACTTTGAATGCCTTAAAACTTATCTAGAGCTTCTAATTTTTCTTTGAGAAAAGTAACCCATGTCATTCTAGAATAATCATCAATCAATAACATGAAATACCTATCACCTTGAAAACTTCTTACTCTGGTAGGACCACAAAGGTCTGTATGTACCAACTCCAATAGTCTAGTAGTATATTGTTATTTGATTTTGAAACTTCTTCTTGCTTACTTCCCAATTTGACATTCCTTGTAGATAAAATTAATGGGATTTGTAATCCTTGGAAAACCTCTCACAGCTTGAACTAAAATGATCCTCACTAAATTATCAAAATTAATATGACACATCCTTCTTGCCATAACCAACTTTCATTAACCTAAGTCATAACTTGCAATGACCATCGGCACCTTTAAGCTGATAAACATTTTCATCTGTCCTTCCAACTACAACCATAGTTTTGGAGCTCTTTTTGATCTCACATCCATCATCCTAAAACATAAGATTATATCCTTTGGTACACAATTTTCCAACACTCAAAAGGTTATGTCTCAAAATCTTAACATAAAGAGCATCATCTGTATTATGCATTCCATCAAAACTAATTGAACCTTTTCCACATATCTTAGTAGACGTATCATCACCAAAGTTAACTAGACCTCCTTCATATTTCTCAAGTTTAGCAAACTTACTTTTGTCACCGGTCATATGATTTGAGAATCCACTATCAATAATCCAATAGTTCTTCTCCTCTCTAGCATGAAAAGTAGTCACCATAGCTCCTTTAGTGTTATTACCTATTTTCATAGCACTTTCCTTCACACATTTATCATAGTTAGAAGAATTAGTTCCATCTTTAATAGACATGAATAAGCATTCACTATCCTCATCATCTGCATAATCAGATTCATCATCAGATATATTGGCATCTTCTCTAACATATTAACTTTTCTTAATTGCTTTAACTTTTTTTTCTTTATTCTTGTCATTAAAAGATCTGTTTGGACATCTTGAAGCATAATGGCCAATCTTACCACAACTAAAGAATTTGAAATTGAACTTACCTCTATATTTACCAATACCTTTTTTTATTTTCCTCAAAAATTTTGCTTCAACATCATCAAGATCCTTCTGATTTGATTCTTCAGTCTTTTTTGATTTTCCAACCTTAAAAGCAGTCTCAAATTTTGCACTACTTGTACCAAATTCTCTCATTTCAAAAGAAGATATAGCACCATATAACTGATCTCTAAAATATTTTCTTAAATCTTGAAATTCCTCAATAGCATTAACTTTCTGACTATAAGATTTAGCTAGGAAGAGTTCTTAGTACCTTCTTTACCACTTCCTCTTCGTCAAGATTTCAACCAATGATGCAGGAGCATCTAGTGGTGTAAGGGCAATCTTGCATCACCCAAAAATAGTTAAATTTCAAGTTTCTCAGTTTTTAAATGTTTTTACATTTTTGGATACCCTTTTCATCATAATGAAATTCTCAATTTACGGTTTTTATTTTCTATTCCTAGGTGGAAAGATATTGCAGTTTTAGTTTCCTAGATTTGCACCTAAAAATCTTCTGAGTTAGATTTGAGGCACTTAGAGTTCCCAGAATGACCCCAAAACTTGGTAAAATTGGTGTATCAAATTTCAAGCGTGTTCTTGACTTCGAGACCTTTCCAACGGTTCAAACGGTTCGCGAATCAGAGTCCCAGATCAAAAGTTATGGCCCCGGAAAGTTGGTGTACTTTCTAGAAGATACAATTGCAAATGCTCTTTTGAAATTTGAACTTCATGTTGTAAATTTTTGGCGCCAAACCGCCTAAACTCAAATTTGAATGTTGTTTTGGCTCCAAACTAATGAGGAGCTCTATTTATGGGCGGGTTTCTAATTTTTGGGTAACTTTTTGGGGGACAAGCTTGCATATTGTGAAAGGGTTATTCTGTAGCTCTCTGTAACTTGCATGTGTTGTAGAACTTGGGGATTTGAGATCCTCTGCATATAAGAAGCTCCATTTTCTAAATAATAAAAATTATTCTCTTGTTTGTGGGTTATTTTTTGTCTCTCAGGTTGTGCCCTCGTCAAGTGGTATCAGAGCGAGTTTTCTTGAGCGTGTGGACAGATTGTCGATCGTGAGGCAGTTCACACCAGGACCGTGGTTGTGGGTTGAGGTCAAGAAAGATGCCTCCAAAAGTGATGCCTGGTAGGCATGGTGGTGCCAGAGGTGGTCGAGGCGGCAGAAATGTTGGTGGAAGAGATGCATTGGCAGCCCTCCAAAGACAGATTGATGCATTACAAGAGCAGTTGAGAAGAGGGTTAAACCCGAGGGAGGAAAGTGAGGATGAAGGAGAGGAAGAAGGTTCAAATGTAGAAGAGGAAGAAGAAGCAATTGATCAAGACCAAATGCCTAATAAGGGCCATTTTGAAGATCGGGAAAAGACCGAGAGCGAAGTCCCCACTTATTCCGGAAGTCTGAACCTGAAAGAGTTGATCACTGGATCAATGAGGGAAGAATATTTTGAGTATGAGGAGATAGAGGACCTAGATCGGGTTAAGTTTGCAAAAATGAAGCTGAAGACCATGCCAGTGTTTGGTGGAAAGAGGTCCGGTTGGAAAGAAATGAAGAGGAAAAGTCAAGATCACTAGATGGGATCATGGTAAGAAAACTGAAGAAGTAGTTCATACCAGTGGACTACGAGTTAAATTTGTTGAAGAAATTGTAAGGGTTGAAGCAAGGAAGCAGATCTGTGAAAGAATATACTAAATATTATCATAAGATAATCATCATAATGGGTCACACAGAGGCCAATAAGGAAAAGGTAGCCCAATATCTTAATGGGTTATGACGGAGCATTCAGGAGGAGTTAAGCCTAGTTAGAATGACCACCATTGAGGATGTGTATGGAGTTTGCTTTGAAGGTGGAAGAAAGGAACAAAAGATTTGATGGAAAGCAAAAGGGCCCGAGGAGGTCCAAAGCGGAAGGGGCAATGGAAGACCTTTAGGAAGCCCGAAATGATGATGAAAAGAAAAGTGAAGATGTAGACACCAGCCCGAGCCAAGGAAATGACAACTTCTACGCCCTGCGTGATCAAAACAGGTGATCAAAGGTAAAAAGGATGAGGGGATATGGACAAGGATGCGGAAGAGGTGGTTTTGAGGAGGAACATGTTTCGGTGTGGTGTGAAGGGTATCCGAACTATAAATATCCTAGTAACACCAAGGAAGGGACAAAGAAATCCAGGAAAGTGCGTGGAAGGGGTTGCACATGCGGTCAGAGCCCATCGAACATTAGGATGATCTTTGAAAGGGGAGAAGCCTAGTGATTAGGAGGCTGAAAATGAACTAGAATAGAGGAAAGATCTATTTAGCACAAGGTGTAAGTGTGAAGGGAAAATGTTGTGATGTCATTATTGACGGTGGGAGCACCGATAATACGGTGTCGAAGAGGAGATAGTCCTGAAGTTGAAATTTTACGAAGAAGGGAAAGGCACCCGCATCACGTATGCGGATTGCACAGTTGCAAGAACCACAAGTTTTGGTCAATGGCGGTGCCTAGTAAAGGATTCAAGATGGGAGCTACCATGATGAGGTATTCTGTGATATCATCCCCATGGATGCATGTCACATGTTGTTGGGGAGGCCATGGTAGTTTGATAAGTGAGCTATACATGATGGCCATGCAAACACTTATTCCTTGACAAAGGATGGGGTTCGTCACAAGTTGAAACCCCTGAAGGAGACCGAAGAAAAGGTATGCAGTAGTGCTAGAATTTGTTATGTAGATGGAAGAAAATTTTTAGAAGGTATGAAGCATGAGCGTGTGTGTTATGCATTGATTCCTAGAGTGAGTAGGGAGGATAGTGAGAAGGTTCCAGAAGAATTTTTTGGGATGTTGGATGAGTTTCAGGATATTGTTTCTGATAATGTACCTGAGGGTTTACCACCAATAAGGAAGATCAGTCATCAGATTGACTTGATTCCTGGAGCCAATTTGCCAAACAAAGGCGGCTCATGAATAGCTCAACAAAAATGAGGAGTTAGACAAACAAGTTCAAGAGTTGTTGAGAAAGGGTTTGTCTGGAGAGTTTGAGTCCATGTCGCGATACCTGCAGTACTAGCACCAAGAAGGATGGGGAGTGGAGGATGTGTACAGATTCTTGAGCCATAAACAAGATAACAATCAAGTACAGATTTCCCCTACCAAGGATGGATGACCTGATGGACTGTTTGAGTGGAGCTCAGTACTTCACAAAGATTGATCTAAAGAGCATATATCACCAGATCTAGATTCGAGAGGGAGATGAATGAAATAATTCCTTCAAGACCAAAGAGGGCATGTATGAGTGGTTAGTCATGCCTTTTGGGCTAACCAATGCACCGAGCACATTCATACGGCTCATGAATGAGGTACTAAAAGAATTTCTGGGAAGTTTTGTTATTGTGTATTTAGATGATATTTTGATTTTTTAGTAAGACATTGGATGAGCATACAGTGCATATTGAGAGAGCCTTTGAAGTTAAGAAACTGTTGATTAATTTGAAGAGTGCAGTTTTGTAGAGTTAGTGTACTTGGGGTTTGTTGTCTCAGCGAGAAGGTCTCAAGATGGACCCGAGAGAAAGGTGAAGCTGTGCAGATAGCCTACCAAGAGCCTTCTTGAGGTGAGATCTTTCTATGGTTTGGCTGATTTTTATAGAAAGTTCATTAGAAAACTTAAATTAGTATTTGCATGGACCCACATTTGAAACAATGAGAGGATAGAAAATAATTCAAGTGATGGAGCATTGGGCGGCAAAAGAATTTGAAGCTGATGAGCCCAATTGTGAAGCGGCACATTTCCTAGCCCTCTTGAATTTCAACAAGGTGTTTAGTGGATTGTGATGCATTGGTTTGTGCCATTAGAGCAGTGTTGAGCCAAGAAAGTAAGCCCATTGCCTATTTTAGTGAAAAGTTAAATGATGCCAAGAGAAAGTATTTTGTATATGATCAGAAATTTTATGTGATAGTTCAAGCATTAAAGAAATGGAGACATTATTTGTTGCGAGAAGGAATTTTTTTTCTATATCTTACGATCATGGTGCTAATAATTACCTAAATAATTCGGGGAAAATTAAATTAGAGGCATATGAAATGGGTAGAGTTTTTGCAGAGTTATACCTTTGTCTTGAAACATAGGAGTGGGAAGTGAAATAGGGTTGCGGATGCCTTAAGTAGGAGACATACATTGATGAAAAAGATGCAAATTGAAGTGGTTGGGTTCAATGAACTCAAGACAATGTATGCAGAAGATCCTGATTTTGGAGAGGCTTGGAAAGCTTGCACGGAACCTATTACAGTGGACAGGACAAGATTGGTACAGTTCATAATCGAGGATGACATGTTATTTAAGGGAAGTCAATTGTGTATCTGGGGAGTTCCATGAGGGAGAATCTGATAAAGGAGAAGCATAGTGGAGGAATGGTAGGACATTTTGGTCAGGATAAGACCATTGCCATTATCAGTGAGCATTATTATTGGCCTCAGTTGTCACAGGACATGAAGAAGTTTATACAAAGGCTGCGAGGGAGTATTGAGATGGCCCCTAAAGGAGTGAGGCGAATCTGGGGCTTATATCAGCCCTTACATGTACCAGAGAGGTCGTGGGAGGATATAAGTATGGACTTTGTTCTTGGTTTTCCAAGGACACAGAGAGGGAATGATTCAGTATTTGTGGTTGTTGACAAGGTTTTGAAGATGGCACATTTCATCCCATGTCACTTAAGACCCATTATCTACGAACACGACTAGCGGCTTGTTCTTCAAAAGTGGTGAGGCTTCACGTAGTGCGCTTCAAAGTATTGTTTGGTCGTGACACAAATTTTACGTAGAATTACTTTTGGAGGACCTTGTGGAAGAAATTTGAAGATAGAGTTGGAAGTTGATTCATAACCATCCACAAACAGAGATGGGCGGATAGAGGTTGTTAATAGGAGTTTGGGTAACCTCTTTTGAGATCTTTGGTAGGGAGACAAGCCCAAGGGATGGGACGATCTTTTGAGGCAATTTTCTTACAACAGTGTCATGAGAATGCTTGAAGTAGATCACCATTCTGGGTGTGTATGGAAGTAGCGAGCGACTCCGAGGTAGAGGAAGATGGACCAAGAGAAGAAAATAAGTCTTGGTGAAGATTTTGTAGAACACATCAAGGATATGCATGAGAAGGTAAGAGAACATATTAACAAGATGAATATGCAGTATAAGGCTAAGGCAGATCAGAAGAGGAGGTATAAGGAGTTTCAAATTGGTGATGAAGTGATGGTCCACTTGAGAAAAGAAAGGTTTCTAGTAGGAACATATAACAAATTGAAGATGAAGAAGTTAGGTCCATGTAAAGATTTTGAAGAGGCATGATTGGGAATGCATATGGAGGTAAGGATTGCTAGATGGATTAGCATTTCCCTACGTGTTCCAACATTTAGTTTATGAGTATCATGAAGGGTGCGGAGGAAGCACCCGATGATGGAGCGATTATTGGGATTCCAACACCTACTTCAGAAAAGGAGGAGATTGAAGAAATCCTGGATAGTCGTGTGGGAAGAAGTACCAGGAATAGGCAGTATGAAGAATATCTGGTGAAATGGAAAGGAAGGCTATTGAAGATTCATCTGGTTGCCTAAGGCAGAGGTTGACCATTTGGGTTTTCCTCCACCATCTAAGGCATTGATGGGAGTCTCACTTCTCAAATTACCCTGGGTGTCGATGCAGGAGCATCGTGGTGTAAGGGCAATCTTGCATCACCCAAAAATAGTTAAATTTCAAGTTTCTCGTTTTTAGATGTTTTTACATTTTTGGATACCCTTTTCGTCATAATGAAATTCCCAATTTACGGTTTTTATTTTCTATTCATGGGTGGAAAGATATTGCAGTTTTAGTTTCCCAGATTTGCACCTAAAAATCTTTGAGTTAGATTTGAGGCACTTAGAGTTCCGGAATCGGCCCTGAAACTTGCCAAAATTGGCGTAGCAGATTTCAAGTGCATTATTGACTTTGAGACCTTTCCAACGGTTCAAACGGTTCGCGAATCGGAGTCCTCGATCAAAAGTTATGGCCCCGGGAAGTTGGCGCACTTTCTAGAAGATACAATTACAAATGCTCTTTTGAAATTTGAACTTCATGTTGTAAATTTTCAGCCAAACCGCCTAAACTCAAATTTGAATGTTGTTTTGGCTCCAAACTAATGAGGAGCTCTATTTATGGGCGTTTTCTAATTTTAGGTAACTTTTTGGGGACAAGCTCGCATATTGCGAAAGGGTTATTCTGTAGCTGTCTGTAACTTGCATGTGTTGTAGAACTTGGGGATTTGAGATCCTCTGCATGTAAGAAGCTCCATTTTCTAAATAATAAAAATTATTCTCTTGCTTGTGGGTTATTTTTTGTGTCTCGGGCTGTGCCCTCATCAACCAAGACCTCTGATGGAATTGAAAACTTCATCCACCTTCTGCATGTAGCTTGTAATATTTTTATCTTCAGACATCCTCAGGTTCTCAAATGTGATCTTTAAATTCTACATCTTAGCTTTCTTAACCTTAACATCTCCTTCATATATACTTTCCAACTTTTCCCAAATTAGCTTTAGTAGATTTTAAATGCATATCTTTCATAAGTTCAATGTTAGAGAAACCACTTAAAAGAGCATACCTTGCTTTACCATTATTTTCATAGGCCTTGATCTCATAATCAGTACTCAGACCACCAATAGGCATAGTATATCCAATCTCAATAGACTTCCAAACTACAAATCCAAGAGATACCAAGAAACCTTACATTCTTATCTTCCAAAATCCATAGTCTATTACATCAAACAAAGAAGCATCCCTCTTGTGTGCCATCCCAAATCTACCTCAAGCAGTTAAGCTTTCTTCCAAGGAACGTTGCTCTGATACCAATTGTTGAATGCACACAAGACAACTAGGAGAGGGGTGAATCATTTTTATATTAAAACATCCAAAACCCTCATAAACATTCAGATCCACATCAACTTAATTAACCCTTAATCTATTAGAATGATTTAGCATGAAAGAAAATAACATAAACTAAAACACATCAACACCATGCGCAATAGAACACCATATTTACATGGAAAACCCAAGAAGGGAAAACCACGATGAGGATTAGATCACAATATTAAGTAATTGCAACAATGAATACAAAAGGCTCACATATTTAGGAAAAATTATTGTTTCCTCTTTTATTCAAATTTTCTCAAAATAATTTGGAAACCAAGCACCAGAGACATACTCGTGACCTTCAATACTTCCCATCATCACTAAACCAATAACATCCACAAACAAAAGCTTATCAAAGAAACACTAGAGGTTGACACCACTAACACTTATAAATGACAACATAATACAACTAATGAAAGCATCAACACAATCAGCCATCAATGACAACACAAACATAAGCCTGCAACAATATCCCCCAAGCTTGAATCAATGACAAAATGAGGAATATCACTAGGGTTTACTATTACTACTAGCATCCATAAACTTTCATTGGCTCCTCAATGTCCACTTATATATTAACACCTGATTAAAAAAAATGGTCTCCAATTCATTCATAATTTTAATTTATTTAAAAGAACTTCTTTAAGGGTGTCATTTTGTGATTAGCATGGTGCATCGAAACATGGTGAGTATATACAACATTAGTCTTAAAAGAGAGAAATTGACAAATATATATGAGCTCAATAGTTTCACTCTTTTGGATTTAGACACTTTATAATTACTAGATTCTTTTTCTCAAATAGTTCAACGATTACTAAATTCCTTCTCTCAAATATTCCTTTTGAATCAAGATTAAAAATAAAACAAATATTTATCCAATATTATTTATATAATTTTAGATCAAGCCTTCAAAACTCAGTAGAAACAATATAAAAAAATTATTGCATAAATATCTAAATAATATTTTTGTAATCTCTTTCGATGTAGAGAATGATTGTTAGTATTTACAATGATCATTCCTATCATTTTAAGCAATAGAGCTTTCTATAAAATTACCAAACTTAATTATCTAAATAATAGGTTTAAACCATTTTATAGGGAAAATTAACTTGAAAGATAAAGATTATAAAATTCATGTTTGTTTAAGAAGATTCAACCTATGCTATCTTGCTCCTCCCCCAACCTTTCAAATTTAGGGCTTCACAAGTTAGTATGGGTTAACTAGATTTACTATTTTCCTATGGGCCTTCACAACTCATACATACATATATAATTTACAAAGAAACATAATTTTATGTTTCTATAAGACTAAGTGATAACTCTAGCATAAGTGCATTCATGGTTCACCCCTTTGATAAATTTTTCCTCATGTCATAAAGTGATTTAACATAACTACACATTTCGAGGTTAAATATGTTTTTGACCCTAAATTAATATAAAATGTAACAATGTATTATATTATATAATATGTATTATTAATTTTAAATTGTATATTTATTATACATGATTTAAAAATTATATAAATTTATCATTAAAAGTAACACTTTAATATATTAATATCATTTAATTGTAAATTTATATGAATTATTATAAAGTATTATGTTTTAAGTTGTAAAAATTTAGAATAATAAGTTTAATATATTCATTCAAATCATCAACAATAACATAAGTTAGAAAGAATCACTAGAGGAATATCCCAACAAAAAATACAAAAATATATTATCAAGAAAATGCTATGGTCCTCAAAATTGTAAGAATAGACTCTCACATTAAATTTTGAAATTTAATCCTAAAAGAGTTATGATGTTATCTTAGTAAATAAAGTCTTCATCCTTAAATATCATCAATTCTTCATGACTACGTGGATTTATCCAACAATTCAAGCAAGTAGTGCTCATCCCACAAGTCACGATATGTTGTTGGATTAGATATACCATTCTTAATCCCTGCCATCGTAATTTCTTTTCTCCATTCCTCAAAAGGGGCTACACCAGATTGGGCTGCAAGTTGGTCACAATACTGTAGAAATGATTCCATATTAATAATATTTCATAAAAATTGTTAAATCCAAATTATAGATATTGATGTAAAAAGTAGTTTAATATAACATAGATAAAATAATATAATCATCTAAAAATTCTGATTGAAATTTAACTTTAAATATCTTCTAACATTTTAAATAATAACAATTCGGTAGCTCTCAATGTTGAATTTTAATTTTCTAAATTTATTTAAAATTCTATATTTTTAATTTTCTTTTTAGAATTAAAAAATGTCATATTCTATAGTATGAAAGGAACAAACAAACCTGCACATAGCTTCTCAATGAGTTAAACTTGTTTTGGATTATATAACTATTACCAATAGTAGAGCCCAACCAAAACTTGCAAGTGTCCATGGAATCATCATCCTCTAGAGGAAAACAATGTGGTAGATATTAATTATGATATAGCATATGCTATCATAATTGTATATGGAACATGTCCTAATTCTATTATTATTAGATCTTTGGTTTTATTTATTTGACTTTAATTGTTTAAGTTTTTTTTATAGATTTCAAGTTTATTGTTTGGCCTCTAACAACCTTAATAATTATGCCATAAATTTAAATTTAAATCTTTTTCATATTAATTATGCTATCAATTTTATGTATACCTATAATTAAGGTTATAATGTATATTTATTTTATTTTTATAATTTTAGTTATGAATGATGTTTAAGCACATGGTCTAAGAGAGTAAAGAAATCTTAAATTAAGGCATATGATAAGGTAATGAAAATTTTAAAAAATGATATTATTTATCTATATATAGATATTTATTGTCAATGGTGTATGTAAATTATAGTTTAACTACTTACTATGTCATTCATATCCTCTTTGAGAAATTCATACTTGGGTTAAGAATGTTTGGGAACCCTATAGAATCAATCTTGTGGGGGTTGATAATCTTACCAAATGGTTTTTGTTCTTATTTAAGGAACAATAAGCTAATATGGTCTTGAACCAAATTTCTCAAATTATTAGTTGATGCAGTCTAGATCAAGGAATTCTATCGAATAGCCCAATCACATAGCCAAAAACTTATATTTGACAAAAAATAATATTTTGATAGCAAATTAAATGAAACCATAATGTCTAGAAACATAATTATATAATAGGAGTACAATCAGTTTGTTTCTTGACCTTAATCACCTTCTACAACCTCCAAAAGATCCCAAAATGCATGCATTAATATCCCTTTCATCCACTGATGGCTAACAAGTTGAACATATTCAATCTTGACTATTTTTTGTAATTAAATTCATTATAGGAACAAGACTATATTAGTAGGTCAAAATTCTATAGGCCAACAACATGAAGAAAAATAATAGATGCAATAACAAGCACTAGGTCCACAACGTCTCGTTCCAATAGGAGATTCCATTTTTGGTTTAGTTGGATTGTAAAACCCCACAGTCTATACATGGTGATGTCATCATTTGATTGAAGTAATCTTACGTCATGTTGACATCATTTTTTAAACTATTCATTTGAATCAATTGATGAAATATTTAAATATTCAATGCACTTTCTTTTATTTGCAAATTTTAGACAGTCATAATATTTTCAAAAAAAATATATTAGAATTAAAGTTCCCATAAAGGAAGATGCGTAGGAAGTTCTTACAAGATGACCTCAAAGTTTATGCAAAGTTAGATGAAAAGGAAATTTTCACAAGGGTGGATGGGAAAGAAATTCCTACAAGCTCAGATGACGTTGATGTTCCTATAAAGTAAAAAAATAATTTGGTTTTGAATGTGTGAGGAAAAGTATTTGAACATACTAAAAGAGTTGGGTTGAAACAAAAATAATTTGGTTCACTTGACGAAGATATTTTTGCAAACACAAGCAAACCAATAGGTACTAGTTGTGTGAGCAAGAACATCAAAACTAGTCAAATGTATTGGAACCTTTTGAAAATGATGACTTTATCACCAAAAATATACAAAGGTTAGTAGCAATTTAACTATCTACATAGGTAGGTTCAACAACAAACCTGATATCCACAAACCATTATTGACCAAAAGCCTACAAAGCCATAACTTAGAAAAACTTATCCAATTCTCACCAAATTGTATCTATAGATACTCATTAAGCCCTTCTACAAGATGATGCCCTTAATTTGAGTCAAATTTCCTTTAAAATTATCTTAAAGAAAACCAAAACTAACACTACCAAAAAAAACAAAACAAAAAGGAAATATTTTTGGTTGATGTAAGATTTCCTATGAATCCAAATAATCCTACATCAAACATGTTAGGTAAATGAAATGTTTCATGAGTTTGAAACTCATGAAAATTTGTAAGTTATTGGGATGATGATTACATGCTTGTTCTTTATCCAAAATTTCTCTTTATTCACTTGAGCTTGTACCCTTACTCTTGTCTTCTCATACCTTCCTCTTCAATATGCAGACTACCACCACTTGTCATGATTTATAAATTTGATCCATGGATTTCATAAAATATTAAATTCCTCAACTTGGATTTATGAGGTTTCCTCTTTGAATTCCCACTTTCTTGATGATTAATTTTAGTCTTCATGCTTGTTTCCTTTTCTTTCAGCTAATATTGCACACAATTAGTATTTCCTCTATTCCCAACTATAGTTTTCTTCATGGGAACCTTCATCAACTTGTTCTCAACCTCTGTTTTCACCTTCATGACTTTTATTTCTAATCTATAACAAACTATAGGACTATTATCCTTTACTTCCTACTATTTTTCTTTCAATAAAATTAAAACATAATTAATCCAACCTTTCATGACAAAACATGACATGTATTCATTGACATAACATCAAGAAAGATTTCATGCTTGTATGATCCAATCTGAAAATTAAGTAAAAATTTATCATTCACCACTATATGTTATTTTTGCAACCATAAAATTTTATAAGGATTGGGATGTTTTCTCTTTTTTAGTCCTATTTTTTCTACCATCTCTACAAAAACCAAATTATCTCTACAACCACTATCAATAATAAATTTACAACACTTACTTCCATATTTACGTACAATTTAGAAAAGGCTTCTTCTTTGAGATAGTCCATCTTCTTCTCCATCTGATTTCACCATCACTTTCCTAAACATGAGAGATTATCCTTATTCCAAATCTTCTTCCTTTGGTGATGCCACACTTTCCTCTTCTTCTTGTGCTATATGATTTATAGTTGTGCTCTTCTTACTACTTTCCTAATGTAATTGTGAATACTCAAAGGCCCTATGACCAACTTCTCCACACTAGAAATATTTTCTCAAAACCCCCTTTGTTTTTACTACCACATCCTCCTACAAAATGTCCCCTTCTTGTTCCTTGACCTAATTATTTATTCCATTTAGGGTTTTCTTATTCTTCATATTCCTATTTTCCTTTCTTGTCACTTGATTGTCCTCTTTCTATAGACAATATTCATCTACCATTGGAATTATTTGTATTCCTTCTGGATATCTTCTCTTTGGCCTTTATGGAATACTAATAGGCCTCTTCAACTATAGTAATATTCAACATACTCATGTCTTATCTTGGATATTGAATATTAACCCATTTATGTATCTAGCTACCTTTTCTCTCTCCATCTGATGTTGTCTAGATATATATACCATTTTATAAAACTCTTTAGTATAGTCTTTGACACTCATCTTTTTGCTTCAAGTTTTGAAGCTTTCTAAACAACTCTAGTTCATAGCCTATAGGGATAAACATTGCCTTTAATTTAGTAAACATTTGTGTCCATCTAGTTATCCTTGTCTCACCATTTACAAATATTTCTCTACAACTCCCTCCACCAAAGAGAAACATGTCACTTAAGTTTTTTTGTGCCAAATTTACCCTCTATGGTTCACAATTTTTTTCAAGGCCAAATTACTCTTCCAACTCACCTCTCCAATATATCAACTCTTCAAGATTTAATATCCTAGAAAAAGTCAGTACTTCCATTCAATAACCCTTTGTAATCTTGGAAAGAACTCATAGGAACTACTATTTTCCTTCATCTATTAATAGTTCATTCACTCCATGTTTTTCATCTACCACTTCTTCCTCACTTGCATGGTCTTCTGCATTCATTGGGTTTCTCCTCAAATCTGCAAGTAAAGTCCTCAACGTGTTTCACATTTTAGTACAAAACCACTCAAACATCTCATCCATCCCAAGGTTTCATCTTCCTGGGGACATCTTCAATAGTTATGTTCCTAAACTCTATTAGTTTCCACTAAAATTAAGCTCCTCATAATTTCCATTTCCCTCTTTGCTCTCTATAATTCTAGGAATCCTTGCAACCTACAAAAAATCTTCAGAGCCTTAAGAGACTTATTTATTCCACTCTCTATAGTTCATCACCACCTCCTAACAAGAAACCTTGCTTTGATACTATTTGATGCAGTCAAGGTTGAGAAATTATATCAAATAGCCCAATCATGTAGCCAAAAAAATAAATTCAACACAAAATTAATGTTTTGATAACAAATGAAATAAAACTCAAATTTTTGGTATGGAATTCTATTATAGAAGTATAATATGTTTATTTTTTGATCTCAACCATCTTTCTAAAACTTCCAAAAGATCCCAAAAATATGTGCATTCATCTTCCTTTTATATATTGGTGGCTAGGAAATAAAATTGAATTTGTTACAAGAACGAAAGTGTAGTAGTATGTTGAAATTCTGCAAGCCAACATCAAGTAGATGTTGGATATTGCTGATATGTGGTTGTCATTGATGCCAACACTATTGGAATTAATGTCTTTAAGGCTATATATGTCGAGGATATTGAGAAAATTGTAATAAAATAAGTTGTAGGTTGTCGGTGATGCAGTGAAGTTCAGTATGATGGCTAGCTCAGTATATTGATGATAACAGGTTGTGGATTAAAGGGTTTGTTGACAAGTATATCTAGTTTATCCACATGAATTTTTAGAGGTTCACATGAAGATTTGATTGAGTTATGAGTATCTATGTTTTGGAAGTTGCTATGTTGCTTTAGTTGGTGTTCCTCAAAGAAGATGATGTGATTCTAGTAATTTGAGTTGTTGAGGATGCTTCTGTGGTGATTCATGATGCTTGTGGATGTTTCTAGATCATGCTCTATCTATGTTGTTGGTCTGCATTGATCGTTGTGCTCGCGATTGGTGATTTTATTCTATATGTTCATGTTTTTCATGATCATGGCCGACGGGGTGATTGTAGCGTGTTGCGGATCTTCGAGGCATAATTTTTGAAGGTGTTCCATACTTGAGCATGTTGTTTTGGGTCCTTACTATGCTTTAGCTGACATTTTTTGGTTCGCATTGATAAATTGTTTATTGATTTGGGTCGATAGTTTGTACACATTTTATATTTTGTTGGGATGACATGTAGTTGATGTTATCCTTAGTTGTAGATATATATGATCGATTGTTTATACCATTTGAGGGAAAGGAGTGCAATGTATGATGTGTTCTAAGTGCGAATAATGTTCTAATCTTTTGAAGGAAAAAGTAAAGTGTGAAGAAGAGTGAGCAGAAGAAAGTGTTTATGTGCTTAACCAGAACGATAATCAGGCATTAGAAGATGTTATTTTCTTAGTTCAAAATCTTTCAAATGTAATCCGAATGTGACTGTAAGATAGCAAGTCTTCCTTTGGGTAGTAAGCCTTTTGTATTTGAGCAGTGAGCTCTAGGCAGTGTGCCTGAATGTATGTGCATTCCCCATTTATAATACTTTTATACTTTTAACAGGGTATAATCTTGTAGATTAACCTCCACTATGGTTTTTCCCCTAACAGGGTTTCCACGTAAAAAATCTTGGTGTTATGTGTGTTTTTGATGTGGTGATGGTTTATGTTTTCATGTTTATTTATCAAATATGAGAATAAGTTTAGTATGTATAATTTTTGAGACAACTGATTCACCCCCCCTCTCAGTTGTCCACCCTTGTGTTGCCAACAATTGGTATCAGAGCAGGTTCCTCTAGAGAAGCTTGACTGCTTGAGGTGATCCAGGATGGCAACATATAAGAAGGATAGTCTAAGATTGATGGAAAAAATTATTCTCTGTGGAAGACTCGAATGGAGTGTCATCTGAGATCCATTGGTGAACCTTACTAGACAATTACAAAGAATAGGTATATCATCCCACAGAATGGTCCTTCTACTGTAGGTGATATTAAGGAAGCTGAGTACAATATCAAAGCTAAGGAAACATTACTGAGCACTCTGACTAATTCCAAGATGACAAATGTAATGGAGTTGAAGACTGCTTATGATATTTGAAAAAAGTTGGAAACTTTGTATGAAGGTGATACCCATGTGAAGGTTGCTAAGCTACAAAGCCTAAAAGGGAAATATGAAATGTTGAGAATGGGTGAAGATGATAACATCACTTCTTTTATGCAAAGAGTGAATGAACTTGTGTGTAGTATTAGATGTGTTGGTGGAACCTTGGAAGAATCAGAAATTGTTGCTAAAGTGCTCAGATCCTTGCCTGCTGCATACAAACATAAAGTTGCAGCTATTGAGGAGATCTAGAATGTGACAAATGTAACCAGAGACATGTTGATTGGTATTCTTGCTATTTTTGAGTTAAGTGAGTTTGGTGAATCTCTTCCTAAGATAGAATCTGCATTCAAAGCTACTATCTTCGGAAAAGATAAGCAGAGATATGATCCAAGAGAAAGTTCTAGAAAAATGTCCAAGTATGAGTAGGAAATGAGAGAGATTGAAGAAGAGAGAAAACTAGATGAGCTTGAAGCACTTATTGTCAAGAGGGTAGCCAAAGGAGAAGGTAAGTATAAAGGGAAATTTCCTCTTAAATGTTTTTCTTGCAATAAGCTAGGTCATTTTACCTCAAGGTGTTTGAAAAGAGTTCCTAAGCTAAGACCTAACAAGCCTAGATTCCAAAGAAAGTGTTATTATGCTGCTGATGAAGGTGTGACAGATGATGAATCTGATAAAGGGAATTTAAGTGAGGATGAATGGGTATTTATTTCTATCAAGGAAAATTATACAATACATACTGAATCTACTAGTTGCATAAATCTGGAGAAAGCTTTAGCTGCCAAAGTTGAAGAAAAAGATGAATGGGTGATTGATAGTGGATGCTCTCATCATATGACAGGTGATAAAAGTAAATTTGTGAGCTTGGAAAAGTATGATGGTGGTGTTGTAAGATTTGGTGATGACAAAGCTGGTGTAATCTGTGGTAGAGGATCCATTTCTCTTGATGGTAAGCATAATATTGATGATGTTCTATATGTGGAAGGTTTGAAGCATAATCTCTTAAGTGTTGGACATATGGCTGACAAGGGATACAATCTTCAATTCAAGGATGGAAAGTGTAGAATATTGGGGAGTTTCAGAAATGTGATTGCATTTGGTACAAAAACAAAAGGTAATATCTTTCACCTAAGTGCTACTAGTAAAAGTTGTCTAATTGCTCAGGTTGATGAAAGTTGGTAGTGGCATAGGAGATTCTGTCATGTAAACTTTGACAATATTATCAAGATAATTTCTACTCAGGTAGTGAGAGATCTTCCTAAGTTGATAAAACCTACTAATGCTATATGCAAGGAATGTCAGTTAGGGAAGAAAACTAGAGTTTCATTCCAAAGAAAACAACATTGTTCAAATGAAGTGTTGGAGCTTGTGCATACTGAATTGTGTGGTCCTTCTAGAGTCAGAAGTTTACAAGGAGACAAGTATTTCATGTTACTTATTGATGATTATTCTAGATTGATGTGGGTTACTTTCTTAAGGGAAAAATTTAAAGCTCTAGAGAAATTCAAGATTTTTAAGGCTATGGTTGAGACAAAGACAGGTCTAAAGATTAAATGTTTGAGATCAGATAGAGGTGGTGAATTCACTTTTAGTGAGTTTAATTATTTTTGTGAAGAGCATGAGATAAAGAGACAATTATCTACCCTGTGGACCCCTTAGCAAAATGGAGTCATGGAAAGGAAGAACATGACAATTCAAGAAGTTGCTAGGACCATTATGTTGGAAGGAAATGTCCTGCATATCTGTTGGAGAGAAGCTGTGAGTACTGTTGTTTACCCTCTCAGTCGGGTACATGTCAAAGGTGATACCGGTGAGACTCCTTATGAGCTATGGTTTGGTCATAAGCCTATTGTTAGATACTTCAAAATATTTGGAAGTAAATGCTATATCAAAAGAGATGAAGATATAGGAAAGTTTGCTGCTAGAAGTGATGAAGGAACCTTTCTTGGTTATTCTACTAAAAGTAAATCCTACTGGTGCTACAATAAGAGATTCAGGAAAGTAATTGAAAGTGCTAATGTCAAGGTTGATGAAGACAAGGTTAGACCATCTAGAACCTACAGATATGATTCAGACGATTAGAATGAAAGTTCAAATAAAGGAAAGAAAGTTCAAACTCTAAATCAAGTTCAAATCATTTCGGTAAATCAGGAAAATCAAGAGGAAGAAACTAGTGAAAGTGCAGAAGTGAGGTCACAAGAGCTTGAAGTTCAAGAACACCCTAAGACTCCAAGGTATGTAAGACTAAATCATTCAGAAGATCAGATTATAGGTGATAAGAACAAAGGTGTTCAAACTAGGAGAAGAATTGTAGAAGATCTCAAAGAATGAGCCTAATAGTGTTAATGAAGCATGCAAAGACGAACATTGGGTGGAAGCAATGAAAGAAGAACTACTGCAAATTGAGAAGAATGATACATGGATTCTTGTTCCTAGACCTAAGGAAAAAAATGTAATTGGAACTAAATGGATCTTTCAAAAGAAACTGAATGAGCAAGGTGAAGTTGTTAGAAACAAAGCAAGACTAGTGTGTAAAGAATATTCTCAGATGGAAGGAATTGACTTTGAATAAAACTTTTTCTCTTGTTGCTAGGATTGAAGTTGTGAGACTATTTCTTGCTTATATTGCTTACAAAAACTTCAAGGTTTATCAGATGGATGTCAAGTCAACATTTCTAAATGGTGAACTAGAAGAAGTTTATATTGAGCAACCTAATGGATTTCAATTGACTGATTAGGGAGATATGGTTTTCCAATTAAAGAAAGCATTGTATGGACTTAAGAAAGCCCCAAGAGCATGGTATGCCAGATTGGACAAGTATTTGTTGAAGCTTGGATTTAAGGATACTTTTGAGTATCTCAGAGGGAAGCTAGGGGTGATTACCCCTCCTAATAAGAAATAAGGTGCATTGACTTGCATCAGTCTATGTATTTCATAGTCATATCTTGTGATTTGGATTGATGTTGTAGTGGCTGCTACTCAGGGGGAGTAGTCAGATGTTTAGAAATGTGGTTCAAAGCTTGTGTGGAGAAAGATAATATGTACCTTTGTCATTAATGTCAAAGGGGGAGAAGATTCATGTGAAAAAATGTGAAAGAGTTAAGGAGAAAAGAGTCAAAATCTAAGGGGGAGAAAGTGTTAAGAGGAAGTATCATTGATGGTGTTTTTCACATCATGTGTTGCCATCAATGCAAAAGGAGGAGATTGTTGGATATTGTTGATATGTGGTTGTCATTTATGTCAACACTATTGGCATTAATGTATTTAGGGTTGTATATGTCGAGGATATTCAGAAAATTGTAATAAAATAAGTTGTAGGTTGTTGGTGATGCAGTGAAGTTCAATATGATGGATAGCTCAATATATTGATGATAAGAGATTGTGGATTAAAGGGTTTGTTGACAAGTATATCTAGTTTATCCACATGAAGTTTCAAAGGTTCACATGAAGATTTGATTGAGTTATGAGTATTTGTGTTCTAATAGTTGCTCTATTGCTTTGTTGGTGTTCCTGAAATAAGATGATGTGATTCTAGTAATTTGAGTTGTTGCAAATGATTATGTGGTGATTCATGATGCTTTTGGATGTTTCTAAATCATGCTCTATCTGTGTTACTGGCCCGCATTGATCGTTGCGCTTGCGATTGGTGATTTTCTTCTATGTGTTCATGTTTTTCATGATCATGGCCGGCAGGGTGATTGTAGCGTGTTGCGGATCTTCGAGGCATAATTTTTGAAGGTGTTCCATATTTGAGGATGCTGTTTTGGGTGACATTTTTTGGTCCACATTGATAATTTTTTTATTGATTTGGGCCGACATTTTGTACACATTTTATATTTTGTTGGGTCGACATGTAGTTGATGTTATCCTTAGTTGCATATATATATGATTGATTGTTTATACCATTTGAGGGAAAGGTGTGTGATGAATGCTATGTGCTAAGTGTGAATAATGTTCTAATCATTTGAAGGAAGAAGTAAAGTGTGAAGAAGAGTGAGCAGAAGAAAGTGTTTATGTGCATAACCGAAATTGTAATCAGACATTAGAAGATGCTATTTTCTCAGTTCAAAATCTTTCGGATGTAATCTGAATGTGACTATAAGATAGTGAGTCTTCCTTTGGGCAGTAAGCCTTTTGTATTTGAGCAGTGAGCTCTAAGCAATGTGCCTAAATGCACGTGCATTCCCCTTTTATAATACTTTTATACTTTTAATAGGGTATAATCTTGTGGATTAACCTCCATCATGGTTTTTCCCCTAATAGGGTTTCCACGTAAAAAAATCTTAGTGTTATGTGTGTTTTTGATGTGGTGATGGTTTATGTTTTCATGTTTATTTATCAGATCTGAGAATAAGTTTAATATGTATAATTTCTGAGACAACTGATTCACCCCCCCTCTCAGTTGTCTGTCCTTGTGTTGCCAACAATAGAAAACCAATAGATGCAGTAGTAAGAAATGTATCCACAATGGTTAGTTCCAATAGGAAATCCCACTTTTGGTTCAATCGGATGGTAAAACCCCACAATCCATACATGGTAATGCCATCATCCAATTGAACTCGGATTACATCATTAACAAAACTATTGATCTGAACTAGTTGATGAAATCTTTATATGTTCAATGCACTTGCTCTTATCCACAAAGTTTATATGGCCATAATATTTTTGAAATTTTATATTATAAGTGAAGTTATTGTAGAGGAAGATGGATAGGAAGTTACCACAAGATCAAATGACTTTGAAGTTCCCACAAATCCAAATCAAAAGGAAATTCCCACAAGGTTATATGACCTCAACATTCTTGCAAATAAAAAAAATGACTTGGTGCCAAATGTGTGGGGAAAATAATTTGAACCTGCTAAAATAGTTGGTTCTAAACAAAATTAATCTAGTTCACTTGATGAAGATGCTTTTGCTAATGTGGACAAACCCATTGGTGCTATTTTTTTAGGAAAACACATTGAAATTGGTCAAATGCATTGGAAACTTTTAAAAATGTTTGCTTCAACACCAAAAATCTACAAAGGTCAATAGCAGTCCAACCATCCACATAGGTAGGTTTAAAAACAACCTTGAAGTCCACAAACCAATAACAAACCAAAAGCCCGCAAATCCATAACTTAACAATTTTGTGTCCAATTCTCACCAATTAGATTTGCAAATACCCATTATGCCCTTTTACAAGGTGATGCCATTAAGTTGATCCAAATTTCCTACAAAATTATCTCTAATGTCCCCTTCTTGGGCCTAGTCAGTTTGATGACCATTAGCCTTTTTCTTGAGTTCCCGTGGGCTAATTGGTAAGGTAAGGGAACTCCAAAGTTCTTGGAGAATGCAGTTTCAAAGTTACAAGGATTTTATCCATGGAAATGAGCTTTGTGGGTAATATTGATCTAAATGACACTCTCTAGAGTGTTTTTTAACTTTTAGGGTGTTCTTCAAACTTCTTGGAGAGAATGTCCATTTATAGTTGCATTGTCAAAAAAATTCATTGTGTATTTTTTCACACTTAATTTGGGAATAATTAATGTTGAAATGAACTTAAGGTCACCTTAATCTAGTGTTGCAAAGTCTTGTACACATCCACATTGGATTTAGGGCTCGTCTAATCTAAATAAACCTAACTTTGCCTTGATTTAATGTTATAAAGTGTATTTATTTACACCTTCACATTAAATTTAGGGCCCTTAGACTTAATGTTGCCTTAATCTAGGTTGTAATGTGTTGTACATGTTCACATTGGATTTAGGGCCCTTTTAAGCTAAATAGACCTAATTTTTCCTTAATTTGATGTTTTAAAGTATATTTATTTACACTTTCACATTGAGTTTTGGGCCCTCTTGAATTTATGACCTTAATATCATCATTAATAGGCCTCTATGACCCTATATTGTGCATCCCAAGGTATATTTTAATAGAAATCCCGACATAGACCTCAAATAAACTTAATTTCTCAACTCGACACTTTCTCTCTCCAAAAAGGCCCTATGGAACCCATATGCCACCTTGGGAGTATGAGTCCCACCTAGGTGGGATCCACATGCCACATATGGTGTGAGTCCCTTTTGGCCTATTTTTAAGGTTTTAAGTGGGAATTCTAAGTTTTAAGTTCAAATTTCATGAATGTTGGCTTGTGGGATCTAATAAATGGGATATTAGATGGATTGCCTATATAAATGATGTCTCAAATCATTATTTCATTAAGTATTCATGATATCATGTCAAGCACTCAAGAGTTAAGCATTCCAATACTTTACAAGATCATCAAGGGAGCATTCAAGATCATTTCTAAGACATTCAAGGGCAGATTCTTCATCATATATTACAACAATTCAAGATCTATCACCATGCAAAGATTATCAAGCATCAAGCATGTCGTTGAGCTAGTGTTGTGATGTAGCATTGAAGATCCAAAATTAAGCATTGTTCTACACTTACCTCAAGATCTAGATCTACATCCTTAATGGCTATTTCATGTTAAATTGTAGATTTATAAGACATCATTCAAGGTATTATTGTTCATGTCTCATGTTCCATGTTTCATGCTCCATGTCCTTATTTCATTATCTCATCATTTGGTTTAATTTCCTATAAGGGGTTTGACCAAGGAAAACCCCTTTCCACTTGACAACATTTTCCCTCTCTAGTGTGTGATTTACATGTTTAGGTTAAAGACGCACTGAAGAGAAAGTTTGGAGAAAGTTGTCAAAGTGTTCAAAGTTGTCACCTTGCATTGAATATTATTGGAAGACTTCTATAGGTTGCAAATCAGGTTTTCGGATCTAAAAAATCAATTGGGAAGGACATAGTAGGCATTGAAGACTGGATTCAAACTTTGAAGCTTCAGAAAACCCTAACTAGACAGGTATGCCAGTTCTGGCGTATGAGTCACAGTTTAGGTCATTTTCCAAGTTTTTGTAGTTTCATACACCCATTTGCCAGATTCTAGTTTTTTCCTAGAAACCCAGATCTGGGACTAAATTGCCTAGTCTAGCGTATAAGTCCCAACATGCTTTAAAATCAATTTTTTTAGCATTTTAGAAGCTTCATTCAATCTCGTTTAGGTTTCCAGGTGCATACATTTCATCTTGTAGCTTTTTGTTTTGGTTTACATGCTTTTCTAGGTCATTTAGTGAAAGATTGCATCATATTAGGGTTAAGCATTACATCTTGCATTTCATTTGTCTTTCCAAGCCCTAGCTTGGTGGTGAACTCCTCCCTAGTTTACAACCAACCCCTAGGATAGCCCTATTGCAAGATCTCTTTCTCCTTTGCATACTTGTGGTTGAGAACTTGAGGGTTATCCTTGAATGCGAGTGTTTGAGTTTTGTTATTCTATCTCCCAAGCATAGAAATCCAACAAAATTCAATCATTTTAATAGTAAGTCACTAAATTCACTCTTATCATTCTTCTATTGCTTCAAAATCATATTGGCATGGTCAAATTTGGATTATGATATGTTACAAGATTTTCCGCAACTTGGGGTGGAATATTTTAATTATTCACTTAATTTATAATATTTTATTATTATTTTTGATAACTTAAGTGTAATATCTTTTGGAAATTTATTTTAATTCCCTATTTGGACACCTAGGAGGAATTAGGGGCCTTTGCACATGAAAATTGTTATTGTTAATTTCAAAAGGAATTTTTGTAAAAAAGTGAGTTATTTAATTATTTTAAATTGAAGATTTTCCCTCCCAAATTCTATATAAGGAGGTGTTGGGGCTCATTGTTGCTCATGTTGAAGAATGATAATATTATGTTCTCCAATTCAATTTGGTTCTCCATAATCTTTGAGGATGAAATATCTCATAGATTTCTAGTTTTGGAATTGCAAGATATTCCCTAGCTAGACCGGTGTGATTCCATCCAAGAGTCACTATTGGGGTTGACTTAAGGTTTAAGTTTTGGCTTTCTAGTATGGATTACTTTTATGTGTTCTATTTTTGCAAAATGATTTATTGGGACTTCCTTGTAGTTGCAAATTGTTAAATGTGAATTTATTGAAGGTTTTTGGTTGTTGGTTGTATAATTTTCCCCTTGTTGGGCGTACCAATTAGGTAAACACTAGAGGTTTTGTTAAATGTTTTGAGGTCTAAGATTTATTGTAAGATATTTCCTAGTGTTGGGTGACTCATTTTGAGGTCCTTAGAAGGAGTTTGAATACTAGTGTACATCCCAAGGTAGGTCGTACAACTTACCTAGTCATACCATTGCATTGGGGTTGAGCATGAGTCTCCTCTCACTAGTCATTGTTCTTAGTGGGCTATCATATTATTGGAGAATGGGTAAAATGATGTTTTGCAACCTTGTTTAGCTGTTTGGAATTGTTTTAATGCATTTTGGAGTGATTCCAATGGGTCGTATAGTTCTAGACATGATTGATTTTTCCCATGAGACTTGCACTTTGCTTGTTCCTTGCTTTGTTTATTATTGTTAATGATTGTTGAGTGTATTGGAGTTGCATAACTTCAATTTGGGGGAGTCAAAGTCTTAGAAGAAGAATCCTAAATGATTTTTAACACTACCTATGGTTTGTTGGTTGCAACAATAGTTTTGTAGCAACATTGTTTCCAGTGAATAATAGTCATATCTCAACATTCATCTTTAGCTCTTCATGAGGTATTATGTTGGTTCTTCAAGTTGGGTAACTTGCTTTATTATTTAGCAACATTTGGTATGGTTTCAATTAGTTTTGTTCATATCATTAATTTGTAACAATAGATGTATATCTTGAATTGGGAATATTTGAATGAGTTAGCATTGTAACATCAAGTGGTATTACCACCACTGATATGCTCTTATTTTTTTTATTACTCACCTCACTGAATAAGTGGCTCTTTGGTACTCACTCACCACTAAAAATTGGAAGGGTTGATTTACTTGGTGTATTCACTCATTAATAAAAAGTGAAAGAACTTTCTTTACACTCCATTATTGTATAAGCTTTCCCACTGAAAAGTGGAAGTTCCTAGCTAACCCCACAAGATAAGTGGATGTTACTTTCAGCTATTTACTTCAAGTAATTTTATAATCCCATACATTGTATTCTATAACCTCACGCACACTAGGAACTTGGTGATCAAAAAGTGGAAAGGAAGTTGTTAAGAATTTCATTCTATTTGAGGTAACAATTCTTTTTAAAAAAAGAGGTGGATTATTACATTCTTCTAAAGCAAACCAAAATTAACAAAATATTTTTGGTTGATGTAGGATTTCTTGTGGACTCAGATGCTCCTGCATCATTGGTTCATGTGCAACACTCTTTTGGTGTTGTCTTAATAAACTCACAATTTCAAGTTCTTAGATCAAAATTCACTCAAGGTTGAAGTCCCATGTCTACCCATTAACATCTAGTCTTTCCAATAATTATCAAACTATTGAGCCATTTTATTTATAATGATTTGGATAAATTATTTTATTTGTCCTTGCAAGAGGTTCTATATAAAAGTGAACCTCACCACTAATCATAAAAGGGTATTTGGATATTATTATTAATTTCCTTCAATTTTTGTATAAGATGACCTAATTAATCTTCCCAACACTTTCTTTTAAGTGTTAGACTCGTATCTACAAGATCAAAGATCATCTTCTCATGCCACAACTAGCCTCTAATGTGGCCATTCACTCTCCAATACTAACTACTAAAGATTGGACCACTATTCGGGGTAAGGAACACTCAACTCCAAAACCTATCAAGCCAAGTGACGTAACACCTTTTATGAAAACCCAATAGTATATTAGTAAGTTCTTGAGAAAATTTCCCCAACCTATGGATCAATTCCATGTCTAACCACTAATTTTTTTATCTCATTTTTTTTAATGCTAGGACTTTCTCTTTTAAGTAACTATCCTCTAGGAGGTTTTGTGGTATGTGGCACAATGACAATGACTTCTCAAGGGAGGATACTATGGGAAAATGTCACTATGTATTGCTAGGTGGATTTCTCTTGTTAAAGTAATGTCCTCTTTCTAGTGACAAGTGTGTAGTCTTAACAAACAAGGTTTGTTAGCCATAACTCTTCATCAAGGATTTATCGGCATGAAATTTATTTTTGGAGCATATACAATATTATATATGCCTATTGTAAATTATTCGTTAGGTTCACTTTTTAGAAGGTCATGCCATTTAATATGATTTTCCTTCAATTTAAATTTTCTATTTTTTGTTGCATACAAATTTGAAGGTGATATGGTCTCAAGCATCATAGCTCACCAGCATGCATGGGGACAACTATAAAAACATATATATTTTTTCTTTCCCTCATGCAATATCTCCCATCATTTCCTTTAAGGGAAGATCAAAATAACTATACAATGTGGATTGCACTTGATAAGATGGTAATTTTGTTGGAATTATTAATGTTCATGCACCTAATGATGATTTGGAGATAATGATATTATGGAGATAGATTGGATGAAAACCTACCCCTTTCTAATTTACTTATTTGTGGCTATTTTAATATGGTTGAATTGTTTACTAATAAAGAGGGAGCCTTATGAGTGAAATGGTGTGTTAGTCAATGAGATGACTGTTTTTATTTTTAACAAAAAAATTAAAATAAATGAAAAAGATTTACTAAGTAAATAATACTATATTATTATTTATTTATGTTATTTTTTAATAAATAATCAAGACAAATATACTTCTAGATATTTAAAGATGAAATTACTTTAAATTATAATATTTCTTAAAACTTTATCTTTACTATGTTGGAGGAGTTGAGGATTTTAATAAATTATTCCTACAAGAAAAATCAAAACAAAACGCAAACATTAAAATTTAAAATGTTTTTGGATATGCAAGATTGTTTGTGCACCTAGATGCTCCTACATCACTTTAGAACTAATACTTTTTATTATCTTAGAATTAATATTACACCACATCCTTAAAAAAATTATTATAGAAAATTTGAATAGCTATTTATATTTTTTGTTCAATTTCCCCAATAAATGAGTGGTTGGATATGTTGAACAATTTTAGGGCTTTGATAAATGAGCATTAATAGTTTAGACATGTCAATTGAATGTAAATGGAAGATAATATATTTCTAACAATGATATAAATACGAAATGAGCTACAAATAGATAATGGATATTTATTTTCTTTGTAAACCATGTAGAGACAAAAAATTAAATATAAGGCTAAGCTCACTCTTTTGCTAGGTCTATGATCTTACCTATTAAATCAAATAAGAATTCTAAACTAGTTTATGGCATGATCTTTATCACACTTATACCAATAGTGATGACTTATAATTCTTTATATCTTATTTAGTCTTAACTCCTGGATATTGTTTAGGTGGTAATAAATATTATTTTCATTTAAATTTTACTCTTATCATTCTTAAAATACTTGACAAATACTTTAGTTACAACAAAACCCTTGTTCAAATTAACACCCATATTTCTATTTATTGCCAAAATTATTTTGTGTATAAGTTTATTAAATTCACTTAAAATTCTACTTTGGTGACCAACAACATGAACTAATAAGATGACATAATTTATTCCTTTGATATTTTCTCCTTTTATTTTATAATATAATAATAATTAAATAATTCATTAAAAAATAAGATAAAGAAAAACCTAAATTAGAAAAATAATAACAATGTTAGGAGAATGTAACTAACCTGAAAATTTCCAATGTCATGGGTGAGACACTTGGATATGCCAGTCATCTCTTGACAATCATATAATTCCTTTACATGTGTGTTCATGTCCCTTCTTGATGGAAGCTTCATTTTCCTTGATAATATGCTTGCTATCCACTTAGATTGTAGCTCGAAAAATGGGAAAGGTATAATCTACTATCAATTGCAGGAATCCAATTGTCTAAAATGGGTTAATTGGCTCCGTAAACACACATAATAAAAATTATCTTACAAAGATAAAAAATAATTGATTTCTTGGTTATTTCATGTCTATATCACAAGTGAAGTTTACTATATCAAAACTATTAAACACAATATTACAAAATAACATGAATACCAATAGTAAAAAGTCATAACTAAATAATACCTTTTTAGGTATCCCAACAAATGAAAAAGAAGGAGCTAATAATGGAGGAAATATATGCTCATATAATGGACCCACACATTTATCATCTAATGTGATCATTCCCTTTGTATCAAGAAATGGAAAAGAATAAGAATACCTGCAAATAAATGTTTCATGAGAAATGTAGAATGCAAATAAGAGAAGAAGTTTTTTGAAGGATAAATTCAAAAAATAAGGATAGAGGAGAATGTATAATTATTTTACCCTGTACAATGGATTATTGAATCAGCAATGATTGAGGAACCATCTTCAAAGACCACAGTTCCATTTTCATCTAAATATGTTATCTGCATTATAAATAATTATAAGGACCTTCTTAAAACTTATGCATGGTAGTGTAGGTAAGTAGTCATAACTAGATTGTTTGTATTTGAATATTTATGTACTTTATAAAACTTTAGAGTATTTTGTTGTGGGATTTAAAAATAAACTTACCATAGGATGTACATGTACACCAAGTTTGTACACATCAAATTCAATGACCATATGTTCATTTTTGGTGTCTTTTGATCGTGTAGATATATGCACTTCTTTTGCCACCATCTTCAAATCTAATGAAATATCAGACGCGCTTGCTGAACTCCCAATAATAACCACAACCTTTCAAGACATAACATGCTAGTTTTAAATGGAACTAAATAATAAAAAATAATGAAATTGTTATTTATATTTTAAGTGATGTTTGGATGATTTAGAGATATAAGTGATATTAAAATACCAATGTGGGACAAACCAATAAATAAACCATGCCTATGATGTAAATTTATCACTTGTAATTATAGGGATCAATCAATTGGAGAACAAATCTTACAAAGTACATTGTAAATGTAGTGTGTTCAGATAAAAAAAAATCTACAAGTTCTAAAATTTCTTATTGAAGCATCAATTTTACTTATTATTTTTAAACTAAAATAAATATTTAATATAATAATAATTTTAAGCTAAAATAGATTAAAAGGGTTTTTCTTCAAAAACCTCAGCCGTGAGATATCTAAGAAATATGACCTAATTTATCCTTTACCACTAACACTTAATAAAATTTGAATATACTAATATTGCTCGATAAACTTTAGATACATTGAGATGGATGATTTTTAATACCACACCTTTAATTCACTTATATAAAGAAAACATATATGCAAAGATGGAAACTAAAATAAATTCTAATTACTACTAGCCAATCTAATTATTATTTTTTACTTCCACACCTTAAATTTACTTATATATAGAAAACATATATGCAAAGATGGAAACTAATATAAATTCTAATTACTATTAGCCAATCTAATAATGACATGCAAATCTATTATCTAATTTCTAGAAAGTATAGTCCAACAATAAAAGAATTCATTAGAGCACCTTATTTTAATAGTTGTCCCTACTTAATGTTCATCATACCTCACTCTCAAAATTTTGAATTGTTTACTTGTGATTTTATTCATTGGTATCATCCATGAATGAAAATGCCTAGATTCAATTAGAGAACATACAACTTTCATAATGTCATATATACATAGTCATAGGTGGGTCTCATCTTAGAAAAAACATGTGTAAGGCATGACCATAAAACTATGCATTTATTGCTTCAAATTCTTTAGGTGTATTGACATAAAATTTGTGTCAATATGCCTAAGAATCGTCATAGTTATAAAAAGTATAAGATTCAATACAAGTCCCATTCATGCAAAAAGGAATGTATTATCATTAGAAAACTATAAATAATGATTCAATTCGAACTATAATTTCAAATTATGTTTAAGTTAGGGGAGAGGGGCCCATAATGGAACAGGGTTCAATAGTGGGGATAGAAGTAGTCCTCAGTGGGCCCCATAGTGGAGCACTTTAATATCCAATTGTAAAACATTTTTTATCCATAAAACACACAAAGTAACAAATCATGTGATGCCACATCAGTGCACCAATAAAACATGACTTAGTGCACCACTATTAGTCTCACTTTTTTTTGGGGCCTTTTTGGATACCTCAACAAAAAACATGTTGATGTAGCATCATATTTGATGATGTGGTCCTAAAACGAAATATAGAAGCACATGAGTTGCCAAATAAATTGTTATACAGAATTGGGAGTGACTTGAAATTTCCACGTAAGATTTTGAGAAACACGAAATTAGGTTGCTCCACTATGGAACCCTCTCCCCTAGTTGATATCTTTCTTAATATACATCTTTACTTGTTTTAATTAATAAGTTTGATTTATATAATTCTATTAACTATTAAAAGCATTTGATATATTTTTAGATGAGTAAAATGAATAAATTTAAATAGAGATCTCACACATGAATCCAAAGATGAGAACTTATTTAATAAATATAAACCTATAATTCTTATATGTATACATGTATATGCATACATATGTGAAGAGGTTAAAGATTCAATACAAATTCCAGTATAGAAAAATTAAATATTATCATTAAAAATTAATAAATAATGACTCAATTTATAAAAAAAATAAGAGAATTTGTTGAGTAAACATAAACCTATAATCCTTATATTTCTAGTGTGTTTTAAAATATTTTTAAAAAGGGATGAAATAAAATAACATGAAAGATAAAAAATAATATGGAGAAACCCTTTAAAATAGAAATACATGTCCTAAGAATAAATAATTATTTATGATCTTCTCTATCAGAGAATGCTTTAATGGTTTCTTTTATCTATTAATTTATTTTAATTGGATTGTTTTGAAAACCTTTAAAATAGAAATCCATGTCTTGAGAATAAATAAGTATGATCTTTTCTATCAGAGAATAATTTAACAATTTATTTTATCTATTACATTATTTTTAGTTGGAATTTTTTGATTATATGGAATGTTAACATTACACTTTGTCTAGATTATTGTATTTTATTATTTCATTTGATAATGTATTGCAATTTTAAAGTGAATATGTTGTAAAATTTTCAATTTTGCATTAGGAGGGGTGTTGGAATGTTAATATTGTATTATGTAGATTTATCTTACATGTATTGTAATGATGTTATTTGGTATGAAAGGGAAGATTAGAATTAAATTTTGAAATAATGTTTATCACTTAGTAGGTTGTGAATTATAATGTACCCATCTATGCTATGGTATTTGCATCTATTCAGGGGAAGGTGACAAAGGATAAGATTCCCTAAAATAATGTTTTAGGTTCTATGGTAATGGGTAGCTCAAGTTTAGAAGTGGTTAGATCTATTTCCTTGAGACCCTTGGTAAAAATGTGGGGAGTACACTGGAAAAAACTTGTATGATTGTGGGTTATTTCTAGGGAAATAGTTGAAAGAAATTTTTCCTTTTATTCCAAAAATATCATATGTATTTTAAGCATCTATATATGATCCAGAACGCTTCGAGCACTTGCTCGTTAAAGTTCACAGTTAGATTTTCAAAAAGACTTACAATAGTCAATCTAACATCAGGATCTTTTAATTATTGATTTGAACCCAACATGTAAATCCAAATCTCTAATCTACTAAGATCAAATAAACAATTGCAAGAAATCACAAAGGAAAAGATTACAACCAAGATGATAACAGAGTTCACCGAAATCGGCTATGTCTCCAGATTCGCCAAAAAGATGAATCAATATATTGCCTTCAAGACTTGGAATCTTCACAGGTTACAAAAAGAATACGCTTTTGCCTTACAAGAGGCCTCCAGAAAGTGACTCCACCTATGAACCTAACTTCCACGTCGGCAAGACATTCTTTCAAAAGAACCAAAGAAGCTTTACAAAGCTTTTACAATGAGGCTAAAACAACGTATGCAAATTCTTCACCAAGTTACAAAAATCTCCTCCTGAGATTACTTGGCTTGTAGAAGTATGAGATACGAGAAGAAAGCTTGTGAAGAGTTGCTTGTCAAACACCACCCCTTACACCCCTTTTTATACAATAGATTTACTCGATATGGGTAATAACCATAAGGTTATAAAATCACCCATATTTAAAAGAAATCCCCTTAACAATATTAAAAATAAATTTGAGCCCTCCTTTTTTTCTATCATTATCGGGCTTGTTTGTTTATATTTATATTAAATCCTAACTTATAACCTTTTAAAGGTTATTTAGTTAGAGTTCGGCCTTAGAAACGAGTTATTAACAACCCGCTCGTAAAAAACACCGAACCTGTCGCTTGGTTCAACGGTCACAAAGCATTTTGCTCGACGGGTGGTTGGGAGTTCCAATCCCGCCGGAGCCCATTTTAACAAACCAAAACAAACATCTAACAAAGGGAACCGAAGACCATATTTAAACAAACCAAGGTCCGTGGGTGTAACGGTTACACGGTCGTTGCGGGATGTTGGAGGAATAGGGGTCGAGCCCCATGACAAACAATTTTTCAAAAATCAAACCATGGTGGCAAGGAGGAGAGGATATTCCGTGGTTACGCTTGCATGACACCACGTGTCAATCATGATTCGCTGATTTTGACATGTCATGCAATGTCATATGACGACTCAAATGCCCACTCGATGTTTGCATGCCACGTGTTGGAACGCTACCGCTCCACGCCATCCGTATTGAAACGCCATTTGTACAAAATGTCGGTGTCAAACCCCATTGGATCCACGTCATCATCTCGACGATGACCCACTAAGTCAGATGATGTCATGCAACCATACCACTTGTACCTCGGCCCTGAACTTTGACTGGCTCTAACTCTGCACACGCCCACTCACGAACGTGCATTGAAAGGTCTCGATGAGCTCTTCGCGATGGTACCACTTTCACTCAAATTATGTGGACGATGAATTTCCAATTTTTTCTCTTCCCGATTTCATTGGACCGGGTATCACCAAACTTTGACCTGGCGATATCTTACACAAACGGACTCTTTTTTGCCGTTGTTAAGGCCGGATTCAGAATTTGTGCTCTATGAAATGACACTGCTTCCGAGAGAAACTGGAACACTTCAATTTTCAGGTTCAGAAGATCCACCTAGATCAAACCTCCCCACTGAAGAACTTTTGGTCCTCCAAAGGTTTACAATTCCTTGAAAACATCTCGCATTCAACATCTTGCCACTTGCCATGATTTGAATCACTCAAACACACTGCCACATCTGCCTATCGGGGTCTTACACTTCAACAATGTAGGATTCACAACTCCTCATGATGCAGTTCAAAAATGGAACTTAAAACACCCAAAGCAAGAAGGAAAAACTGAGTATGATAAACCTATCCCTCGTGTTTTCACAGTAGCTTATATTCTTGCTCTCTCACCTTCTTATGGTTTACTTCATGGTTCTCCACTACTGAGCACGGATTTGCGCCCTCGGACATTTTCCTTCACCCTTGTATTTTGGAATAATGTTCAAGGCTCCACCACACAGCTCAGGTCTCGTCCATCTGAAGCAACAAGGTCATCATAAATCCTTCAAGAACTCCAACTGAGTTCAGACTTATCCTAAAAATGACCATCACTGAGTCTTCAAGCTGAGAACATACAAGGTCATTGTTGACCATTCTCAACAACTCTGTTTGAAAAGTGCTCTTCAACTGAAGCTTCGCACTGAAAGAAACTGCAAGAAACTACAAGAAACAAATTGCTATCCTGCAGTAAGAAGTTATCCAGTATCTCTTTCCACTGATTACAAGAGACATGGCTTCCAAGAGCCTTACAAATTCTCAATCAGAAAGAAATACAACTTCATAAATAAACTATTACAAACAATTTTAATGAGTTTTATTCTCACAAAACCACACTATCTTATCAACATATTTATTACACTACAAAAACACAATAAACACACACAAGTTGATATACTAGTTCGACGAGCGACATTCCCAGCTCTTTTGGAGCTGTTCGAAGGAACTCTCCTTTACTGGCTACTCAGGCTGTGGCTTGGTTTCCTCTGGGATTGCTTTAGGGGTGGTAGCAACTACCGGCTCTGCTGTCATCTCATCAATATGTTGGTGGTTGGGTCTCTCTATGGACCTTGATTGACGATGGAGCTCTGGATGCAGCTTCTAACACTTTGCGTCCCAATGTCCACTAATGCCACAATGGGTGCAAAAATTTTGAATTCTAGAGGATTGTCCCATTTCCTTTCTGAATCCCAATCCTTGGTTCCATGGTCGTTTCTTTGCCTTGACCGGATTGGTGATACCTTCCTCAAAAACACCAAGGCCCTTTCCTCTAAAACCCATCTTTCCTAGTAGCTTCGTTTTGATACCTTTTATGTGCTTCTCAAAGTGAGCAAAAGAGCTCTGCTCATCCTCTGCTGTCTTCTTCTGGTCTGTGGAAGAAGATACTTCGAGATAATTGTTGTCACTATCCGACAGATTAAGAGTCTCAAGGTACTCCATCTGCCGACAATAGGCACACTCTACTGCACCAGGAGAATTCGCCCAATCATGGCCACAAGAAAACTTGGCCACTGGCTTTGTCATTGAAGAGGCCCCTGTACTGTCAGGTGGGGTAAGCGGGGAGTATGAGGATGATGTATCCTCAAAATGTGGACAAAACCCGCAAATGTGGCCGCTCTTAGATACAAGAGAACTCCCCTTGTTCTGCTCTCCATTGAACTCTTATAACAAGGCCTACAACCTCTGATTCTCCGCATTGGCCTCTCCCAATAGTCTCTTCAATTCTTCATTCTCTTTTTGCAAATGATGATTTTCCTCCTCTAGCCTCTGCACCTTGTCAGAATTTTCACAATGATCGTGAAAAATAGTCTCAATCATCTTCTTCATTTCAAAGAACTCTCGTACCATTGATGATGTCATCACTAGGGATGCTTCACCGAATTCAGATGCCATCTCGTGATTAATTGCAAAAGGGGCTTAGTAACCTGCTCTAATACCACTTGATCCATAAATGATTTGAGCACTTGCTCGTTAAAGTTCACAAGTTAGATTTTCAAAAAGACTTACAATAGTCAATCTAACATCAGGATCTTTTAATTATTGATTTGAACCCAACATGTAAATCCAAATCTCTAATCTACTAAGATCAAATAAACAATTGCAAGAAATCACAAAGGAAAAGATTACAACCAAGATGATAACAGAGTTCACCGAAATCGGCTATGTCTCTAGATTCGCCAAAAAGATGAATCAATATATTGCCTTCAAGACTTGGAATCTTCACAGGTTACAAAAAGAATACGCTTTTGCCTTACAAGAGGCCTCCAGAAAGTGACTCCACCTATGAACCTAACTTCCACGTCGGCAAGACATTCTTTCAAAAGAACCAAAGAAGCTTTACAAAGCTTTTACAATGAGGCTAAAACAACGTATGCAAATTCTTCACCAAGTTACAAAAATCTCCTCCTGAGATTACTTGGCTTGTAGAAGTATGAGATACGAGAAGAAAGCTTGTGAAGAGTTGCTTGTCAAACACCACCCCTTACACCCCTTTTTATACAATAGATTTACTCGATATGGGTAATAACCATAAGGTTATAAAATCACCCATATTTAAAAGAAATCCCCTTAACAATATTAAAAATAAATTTGAGCCCTCCTTTTTTTCTATCATTATCGGGCTTGTTTGTTTATATTTATATTAAATCCTAACTTATAACCTTTTAAAGGTTATTTAGTTAGAGTTCGGCCTTAGAAATGAGTTATTAACAACCCGCTCGTAAAAAACACCGAACCTGTCGCTTGGTTCAACGGTCACAAAGCATTTTGCTCGACGGGTGGTTGGGAGTTCCAATCCCGCCGGAGCCCATTTTAACAAACCAAAACAAACATCTAACAAAGGGAACCGAAGACCATATTTAAACAAACCGAGGTCCGTGGGTGTAACGGTTACGCTGGTTGTTGCGGGATGTTGGAGGAATAGGGGTCGAGCCCCATAACAAACAATTTTTTTCAAAAAACAAACCATTGGTGGCCGAAGGAGGAGAGAGGATAAGTTCCATGTGTTACGCTTGCATGACACCACGTGTCAATCAAGGATTCACTGATTTTGACATGTCATTGCCATGTCATATGATGACTCAGCTGCCCACTCGATGTCTGCATGCCACGTGTTGGAATGCTACCGCTCCACGTCATCTGTACGGTCGAAATGCCATTTGTATGAAATGCCACGTGTCAAGACCCCATTGGTCCATGTCATCATCTGTACGATGACCCACCTGCCAAGTCAGCAAGATGATGTCTGCAACCGTACCACTTGTACCTCGGTCAACTGGAAACTTTGACTGGCTCTAACTTGCACACATGACGTCCGATTTGCACGAAACGAATGCCATTGGAAAGGTCTCGACGAGCTCTTCGCGATGGTACCACTTTCACCAAATTTTGTGATGATGAATTTTCCACCTTTTTTCTCTTCCCAGATATTAGCGTTGACCGGCATTGACCAAACTTTGACTGGCGATATCTTGCACAAACAGACTCCTTTTTTGCTTGTTCAAGTTGCGTCGGATTCAGAATTTTGTGCTCTATGAAATGACACTGCTTCCGAGAGAAACTGGAACACTTCAATTTTCAGGTTTAAGATCCACTTGGATCTATATAGGTTTCTCCATGCAAGCAATCTTATTATAATGGTGTCAAGATTGAATGTTATCTCATATTCTATGAAGACTGTGGGTAATAAGCTTTGTCATAGGATGGATATTATTCCCTACTTGGGGCAACACCTCACTATTTCTTTAGAGAAATGTGTTCTTTCTAAATAATAATGATACTCTAATCATGGTTTTATCTATAAGTTTAATTATTTTTGGCTAAGTCTAATTAATATACATGCTTGGATTAGTGATACTTAGAACATATATCTAAAATGCATGCTTGAGATTTATCTTAGTGCCCAAGGTTTCTTTGTTTTAAATTATGTAAGTTAATAGATGATGGATATCTTATTTTATCCAAAGGTCCGTGGTTTTGAGATAGTCATGTGTTACCTATAAAATCTTGGTATCTAGATTTTAAACTTTAGATTTTTTGGTTATGCTTGATTGGGTCTATTTTCCTATCTTCCATTGTAGTTTATATGTTTATTCATATTTTAAAGTATTGGGAATCGCTTGGATTGATTCATATCCATCCAATGGTGGATGTGACCATCCACTTGATGAAAACTCATATAGGGAGATATAGACATTATGAAGGTTTTCTTGATGAGGTATGGTTGTAATGAAAAATAGGATATAGAAATAAATTCTATATTATTAAACTAAATTTTCTATAATAAAAATATTTTATTTTGTTGTTAAAAATGCTTTCATGTGGGTCAAATTATTGCAACGTTGAATGTTGTGAAATCTTCTCTTTCAAATAGTGTGAATTGGTGGAAAGATGCTTTGTATTTGACATTTATCAATCAGTAAGAAAATTCTCAATTCTTCTAGTGATTCAAATTTCTCATCTCTTAAATTGCCTTCATCAAAATTCAAAGAAAAATCTATTATTGCTAAGAATTATGAGCATAAATCTATGGTATCAACTTCCAAGCCTTCTATGAATTTGTAGGATGGTGACATTACATTAGTTGTGAAGGATGTTTTGGATATCACTCATAATTAATATATATTGAATTTCTTACCTTTGTCAAATGTTACTACATAGGTAATATATTGGTAGCATACCACATTCTCTCCAGTTCATATTATTGAAAAATATTATTATTAATAAATCTATATCCAATAATCAAAGGGTTTCAAAAAAATTAGGGGCTTGCATTTCAATTTTACATCCATTCAAAGTGGCCAATAATTATTGGAAATTAGGATTGTCTTATATGGAAGAATGGGATCTCGAAGAATCACTTCTAGATCAACTTAAATTTTCTCTCTCAACTTCTCTAGAATCCTCAAAACTTGAAGAGAAAGATGATATTGGATGGATTGAGGTTTTATCCAAGAAAGTATAATCAACAAAACTTGTGAAAATTTATCTAGTACTTAGGTCATGCAGGAAAAATGATGGTTTGGCTAGGCTCAACCTTTGTTTTATCTTTATTACCTATCACCCATGTAGGGATATGCATAGGAGTTTGTATTTACTTTATAGGCCTTATCATACATTTTTGGGTTAGGGTCCCATTATAGGTCCCTAATATTTTAATTAAAAAAAGATATTGTAGTAACATAATGTTTGTATATTTAGTGCAATGGAGTTATCCTACACGAGTACCATGAACAATAAGAATGTAGAGAATAAAAAAGAAAAACCATTCATTAAAATATTATTCTACACCTAATTGATACCTTTTTTAAGCTAAGTAATTGTACAAAATATGAAATATTACAAGAATTCTCTCACTTACAATTCCTTTTTGCACACACAAGAAGCTTGTGGTTCTCCAATGGATTTTTTCTTGAAAGAATGTAGTTATTGTTCAAATTAATAGCACGACTTTACTTTATGAGCTTCTTCTTATAAAAATAGTTTCCAAGAGGGTTTATTTATAAATTTTGAGGATGATTGATCGAGGGTTGAGATTGATCCAAGAGATATATGGTTAAGGATGATTGAGAGGATTAGGAGAAGGATAAACCTCCAAGTTTCACCTTATTATTGATGCACTTGAAGAGGGGAAAGATTAAATGAATTTGAATGGTCAAGATTGTTATTACAAAGGATGAAGGTTGAGTATAAAAAAAAACCTTTATAGAAGCCCAAAAATAATTTTTCTAGAGACATTTGAAGGGTCAAGATCTTCCTAGAGAAATGGATGGATAAGTTTTCATGAGGGGATTGTTGGAGAAGTGGGATAGATTAGATATATGCATGCAAAGTAATTTTTTGGACATGTACAAGTTTGACCATGACTTAAGCATGCTTAGCAATGTATAAGTGGATTTATTAGTTTACTAATTGGTTTTAGTCAACTAATGGCTTGAGGTGGAAGAATGAGCAATTAAATAAATAGTTTTTATTTATTTAATTTTTAGAAGACGAGAATATGAAGGGTGGACTCAATATAAAATTTTAAATTTATTTAATTAAGGGTGGACTATAGAAGAAAAGGGGATAAAGGATAAATTAATTAACTATAAATTATTTAGATTTATTTAATTAATGATTGGAAGATAATTGGGAAGGTTATTTAATTAATGTTGGAAGGTGATCAAACTACTTGTAGTTAGAATGTGAATAATTTTAGGTGTCTATAATTACAAACCATATATGTCTCTAGTTTAGAGACACAATTTAATATGCACCGTGAATGAATGAAATAAATGATATCCAATATATCCATTTTAAGCATAATTTTTTCACTCTTTTTCTTCAAATATGTAATCCTATATAATATTATTTTTAATAATTTTCTTCCAAAATAACATTAGGAATTATCTTCTATATCTTTTTTTTTTAAATATTTTTTACTAAAGCTAACCTTCTTTAAGAAATTTATTTTCTTCCTCAACTACAAAATATTCTCAATATTCTCCAAAACTTGACATTTATACATGCATAGCATGAGCTTTGTAGTAATACAAGTAGACATGTTTCAAATGGAGATTATTTTTTTGATGTTGGGGCTACTCTATAGTAGAAATTTTGGATATTTGGAAAAGTTACATATCAATTTTTTGAGATTCTAATATTCACATGTAATCACATCCCAAATGTTACATAATAAAATGTAATAGTCAAATTCATCCTTTCGATTTGTTCAACAATTTAAGTTTGTAAGGTCGTTGTTGATAATGATGTTGATATTGAAGATTCCCCTATTTGGCAGACCTCCCCAAATGTGGACAATGATGGAGATTTGGGTAGTGAGGAGGCCTCAAGTGAGAGGGTTGTGCGGGAGGATGTGAGTGTGAACTCGAACCTTGACATTTATACATGCATAACATGAGCTTTGCAATAATACAAGTAGACATGTTTCAAATGGAGATAATTTTTTTGATTTTGGGGCTAATCTATAGTAGAAATTTTGGATATTTGGAAAAATTACATATCATTTTTTTGAGATTCTAATATTCACATGTAATCACATCCCAAATGTTACATAATAAAATGTAATAGTTAAATTCATCATTTTGATTTGTTCAAAATTTTAAGTTTGTAAGGTCGTTGCTGATAATGTTGTTGATATTGAGGATTCCCCTATTTGGCAGAAATCCCCAAATGTGGATAGTGATGGGGATTTGGGTAGTGAGGAGGCCTCAGGTGAGAGGGTTGTGTGAGAGGATGCGGATGTGAACCCGAACCTTGGCAAGTCGAAGCCTTTAAATGTTAATCCTTTGTCTGAGGATTTTTCTTATCTTAATGATGATAAGACTACCATGTATGAGTTGTTGGATATGGCTTGATTTGGTGCTACTTGCACCTTTAAACTTGCTAAATGGGTGTTGTAGGAATTCAACAAGGTCAACATTAAAATTAGGGACTTGAAGGAGAACATGTCTAACCAACTAAAGGGATCTTCCTCAGACCTACTCATTGAGAGGTTGGTGGATTTGGAATGCTCATGTTTTATTTCAAAGCCCAATGTGAAAGCCGCCTTGGTGTAATGGAGGAAAAGATCAAGGAAACGAATGAGGACATCAAGAAGCTTCTATAGGTTAGCCATAGTTCTGTAAAGAATAGTGCAGAATCTCTCAAGGTTCTCTTTGACAAGATCAAACAGCTTCGTGAGGATCAAATGTACTTTGCAGACATGCTTGAGAAGGGTCAAACCTCCAAGGGGAAGGGGAAGAAGTCTATCAAAGAGGAGGCTAAAGGCCTAAGCACTAGAAAAAGGGAGGGCTAAGGAAGACATTTGAAGAAGAAAAACAAAAGTTGATGGACATGGTTAACCTACACTATAATTAGGAGATTGAGGTGGCCAATACCCTAAAGAATTTGAAGTGATTTATGTGTCTTTGTGTTGTTTTTTCTATTTTTGCTTTCCTACTATGGGTCGTTGTTTTTTGGCTTTTTTTTACTGTTGGTTGTTGTTTATGTTTTAATGTATTTTATCTTTCATAGTAACATTTTGATGTAATGTGATGTAAAGGGTTTCAGGTCCCTTCAAAACCTGTTTTTCCCATATAATCAAAAAAATTTAAGTGTAAAAAAATTGTTAACCTTTGTAATTTATTTTCTCTCAAAATTTTCTTATAAATCATAAATACTTATTGTACACAATGAGCTTATAAAAACTAGCATGCACTCGCACATGGATAACAAGAATGTGTACCTAAGTAGATTACTCAATACTTTTATTTGAATAAGGAATCATTACAATTATATTGTTTAAATCATTTAAAATAACAATGAAGTCATTATATTCCCCAATCATTGATAATTAATATTTACCACTATTGTAAACAAGAAGGATATGTTATGAAGAAATTATACTTTAATTTTGAGAGATAAAAGTGAGCACTTTAGGTGGATTTGGGTTATTCATGCAAGAGTGTCATTATGGGACCTAATGATTATTCAAAGTCTACAAAATGGAATTTTTTCTTCAACTCAACACATGTGAAGTAAGTATAGTTTCTCAATGAAAATATGATTACCATGGATCTAGCTATGATAGAGGCCAACATGATGGCTCAAGAGGAATCCATTTGGCTCTCATCTTTGATTGATCCTTGTAAATATGATATGCAAAGCCAAATGATGTGAAAATAATTATTGTTTCATGAGTATGAATTTTTGGTTCATGTCTCTATGAAAGATGATAAATCTACTTTAATGATTCAACAATAATGAGACTATTTTTTTGCATGTTCAAGGTTATTGAGCTAAAGAATGTTGACTTCAATTTTCCATGATGTTTTTATAATTTTATGCTTGCCACTCTCTAGAAAAGAATCAACTAATGGATTATTGACTTAATAATTTTGATAATATGAGGCCTAGACCAATGATTTCATGACATATTGTTTGCTATATTATTTTAGCATTATAAAATGGGAACATATATTACATGAAAAATCATAGGGATGTGATAGGGACAGGGTTGGATTGAGTCAATCACTGGCTCAATGCTCTGGGTCTCAATTTGATAACCCCTTGGTGTCTCTCTCCACCACTCAACCTATAGGTCCTAATGTTTGTTAGGCACCCCTGGTCCTCCCTACCAACCCTGCTATCATGTTTCAAATCATTAACCAAGCCTAACTTGGTGCTCTTCCTCTCATTCACCACCTAGCCCTTAATCACCTTAAAGACTAACCATTCTCAAATGCTTCCTAAATTTGTTACAGGGGTGTGTGATACCTTCCAAGGCTTCCAAAATCATCTTCTATAGGTGCTTGAACAATCACCAAACTCCAACTCTCCATCGTTTTCACAAAGTCCCTGTTTTAGGGTTTGGGAAGGCTACTAGCCTTGAGCCCCCTATTAGGTCTCTTAACCCTAGAAAACTGGTTGTTACACCTCTCCTTCAACAAGTCAATCCAAACTCTCTTCTATTACCCTGGTTCTTTTTCCAAGTTCTTTAAGATTTTTTGGGTTTAGGACCTTCACAGGCCGTACACAGGCTTAAGTTAGAATTTGCAAGAAACTAGGGTTTCTAAGACCTTTTCCTGGACTGTTTTCCTTTTTCAGCCTCCAGATGATCAGTCAAGGGTTCTATCTTCCTGCCCAACCTTTGTAAAGGTTCCTGCATCCACCACACTCTTTAGATGATAATTATTTCACACCCCTGCTACGTTAGGGTTTTGTTTTGACTATCTTTCCTTGCTGGGCTTTCAAGCTCGCCTAGGAACAACCTTCTAGCATGCTTCCTGAACTATTTCTAACTCCTATATTTACATTATGTACAAGAATGGAGTTTATCCTTGTTTCCACTGCACCCATACTTCTTGGTACGGACAAAAAACAATCTAAAACTCCATTTTTCTAAGATTTACCAGTCAAAACAACAAATAAAGAAAAACACAGAATTTACAAAGAATGGAAAGAAGCGATAAAATAACTATCTATTGAGCCACAAGAATGATTCAAAGACTTCTCTACATGCTAAAACAAACCAACAAATTCCTTGCTCAATTCATCTAACTGCTGTTCCAGAAGCAAGAACAGAAAAACTATATTTTCACACCAAAAATCATTGTCTTCTTATTATTCTCATGAAAACTGCCAACGTTCCAAAACATCCAACCTTCTTCAAAGGTCGAGAGCTCCCTTTTACAAAGCTTGGAAATAGTTAGGTTTCCTTTTTCGAGCCTAGGAACGTCCAAAAGATAAGTGTTGCAAAACACAGTGTGTTTTTCCACCTAGGTCTATTGTTGGAAAACAACCCAAACATATGCTTTCAAAACTTATTCAACTTCACCACTTCTAACCTAAGAAACAAAGGTCCTCAACCACAATTAGGATGGTGTTTAAAACCTTACATAACACAACAAAATGGATTTTAACCAAAAACTTCAAAATAAGCTTGCACTTTAAGGTGTGCTCCTGCACTAGATGGCATTATGGTGTTTAACTTCAAATTACTTTTTTTTTATAATAATTTTGAATCACACTTTGAGTGATCAACTTAGTGTTTAGAGATAAGTGTTTCTTTAGTAGGTTTCCATTATGATAAGCTTGGTTTGTTCTTTATGAAATCTAACTTTAGGAATGATAAGATGACCACCTCATGGTTCTAATGTGTTATCATGGAAAAAGTTTCACTCATGCACAAATAGGATTCAACATTTACTCAAATAGAAGATATTTTCATATAGTTTTATTTCATCAAAATACTTGGTAATGCACAGAGTAACTATAATTTCCACCTTTTAGGAATATTTTAGAGAGGCATTGATTGGGATATTGTATATAATTTCAATTGATCAATTTCCTTATTATTTCAAATTGATCATACCCTATTATAAGAATCGCGTAGGCTTTCAAAAATATGTTATATATGATAAGGCGAATTCATTTGAGGGTGAACCTAAGAACATGGATATTTTTACATAAAGTATCAATATAGATGAGGTTGATAATTCTAATTATAGAAAGTAACATTCTCAAATTATTTTTTAGGATCTTTAAAGAAGGGATGCATATGTTTGAGGATATTGATGCTTTGAGATTTCAAAGGAGTAGAATATATACAATATTTTGCACAAATAATATTTTTTCTTCTTTATGAGAGATGCCCAAAATATTGGTAGCTATCATTAGGCTTGATATGTGAAGGCCTCTCTTTTATGAAATTATTGGCTTAAATTATACCTTTTTTGGTATCTCCAAGTTGAATTTTAGGAAGAATATTAAAGTGGATAAGCTATATTTTCAAGTCCATTTGAGTTAGATATACTTCTAGTATGATATTGGGTTACATGATAGCTTGTATTTTTCTAATGAACATGCATGTGTTAATTGGTATGCATATATAACTTGCATTTATTATTCTATTAGGGACCAAACTATTATATCTCAATTATGAAGAATTGATAAATAGAATGAATATGTCATCCTACCTTATAACTAAATCATTCAATAATTAGTGTATCAATAGGCTATTCTATAGTGTATTCTTATGTTTGGTGTCTCTTAACAACTCTACAAACTAGTGCTCTTTCTTATAATTAAGGAATTTTTAATTATAAATATGTGTCATTAATATCACAATTCTTGTGTTATTTTGTGTAACTATTCTTTATTTTCATGCATAATTTTTCTATTTTGAATGAATTAGGTATTTATCTATTAGTTAATTATACCCTTCTACAAATAATCATGACTCTTATACATTGCTTACATGAATTTATAAACAACTATTATTTTTCTATGAAAATATGCTAATGTAAATGGGAGCTCAAATCCCTCTTTATTCTTACTAGCATAAACAATTATCCTCCAAGACATATCACCATCTTAAGCTATACCAAGCCCTTGATTGAATCTCATCAAGCTACTAGATATAACTGAGGTTACGTTTTCCCACATATATGGTTAACTACATTTGTTGAAATTCCACGAGTGATTCCTCACTAAAGTGTACAAAATTTATGCCCTTTATGGTTTGAGTTATTGATTTGGTGATTTATGTGTAGGTATAATTTATGCCAAAAATTGGTTTTATATTTTTTATGTGTAGGAATAAATTAAGATGACCCATAGAAAATAAAAGTATAATTTTTTTCTTGAGATTCCTCTCTATTTTATAAGAAGTTAGCTTTTTTATAAGAATAATTTAAAAAACATGGGGTTCTTTCTATTAATTTTTTTTTTAAAAACAGAACATTTAGTAAATTTTTTTGATTAAGAATATTGCTATTCAAAAAAAGTGGTGATCAAATCCATGTATTAATCCAAGATGATTGATCTAATTGTAATTGGATTCACTCATGTGATAGTGGAGCAAGTTCAAATACATGAAAAAATAACATCGAAAGGGATTAACTTCTTATTTCCCTTAGCAATAGGTGTGTTTCTTTACACCAAAAATGGGATAGACATAGATAATACTATTTCTAGTTGCCATGGTTTTTAATAAGTATATTTTATGTCAATGAAGGATATATACAAATCATAAAGAACATTACTCTATATCCAGATTTTTAAATATTAAAGAATTTATAGTTAAAGGGGTTGACTTCAAGTGGTTGAATCATTAAATTCTTATTGTGAATATTTAAGTTCAAATATTCAAAGTGACATCTATTTTATTATTCTAGGTTGTGATTCTTGGTATTGTATTGTTAGCTTCTAGTGTGGATGTGCCTTCTAAGGTGCAACTCTTTGTCTTCTATTAAATTGGTTTCTAGTAATGATTTCTCAAAATGATCTAAGTATTAGTTTATTGTTAATTCTTGAAAGAATTATATCTTAATATCGTGTTAATCCTTAAAAGGAGCTAATTCAAAGTCAATTATTATACATAGCCATATTCATAAACCTTCCTCAATATAAAAATACTATTGAATTTATAGCCTAATTATTATTGAAACTAATTTTAAGGTACAATTCTAAGATTTGACTCTTAGTCTTCTATTTGTATTTTCAAGTGTGGTTTCCTAAAAGGAGATAAATATTAGTCAATGCTCATACAAGTCATACTTGTAAATTTCCTCAATAGTAAAATATAATGAAATATATAGGTAATTATTAAATGAGACCAATTCATAAGTACACTTGTGTGTAATTAATTATTTTACTTCATGCATGGTTGTGTTTAAGATATGCAATATTCATGGTAAAATTTAACTATCATCAAAATTATATAAATTATAATTATGGAATGATAATTAAGCTACTATCCTCTAGTCATGTAAATACATATTTTGGGGAAAGCCTTATCTTCATCATGGCATGGACCAAAATTTCCCAATCAAAAACATTACAAAATTATGGAAAAAATAATCTTTAACTAAGATTTGATATAAAGAGTATCGTTTGTCAAGAGGAGAGAATTTTTCTTCTAGAATAATGTAACCTTGAGAAGTATCTCACATCTAGATGATTCATTGTCATTTTAAACACTCATGTGTGTACACACAATGCATAACCTAATAAATGTTGGAGCATGATATTTAATTGTTCATTATAAAGAAATAAGTGTTTATTCTTTAACATTTAAGACGTGTTGATTGAACTTGTTCTAACAATCTTAGTACTAAAATCAAGTACATGTGGATTATATTCCTTACTTGGGTTAAACTAAAATATATATTAACAAAATAATATATGTTTTGATATATTTTATAAAAATTACAAGTGATATTTCAATATGATCATCTTAAATTAAACTTCTACAATATATTATTATTCATTAGATAAATAAATCTTGTCAATTAATAAAAAAAATATTTCAATCAAATTTATAACATTTATTTATAAATAAATGAATATACAATAATGGAAGACACATTTATTATGCATTTATAAAATACCAAGTTAAAAAAAATAGATAACTTGATTAAATTTTTGAATACCTGGTTAGAAAATGGTTCAGGAACTCGATAATTGTAGCTATGGATTTGCTTTCCTGGCCATCTTTGTGAACCTAAAAATAAAATAAAAAATAGATTGTGAATACTAAAAGTAATATTCTATTGCTTGACGATCATCTAGAAATATTTATCTATATATAATAGAATAATGGAAAGGGATTTATTAGGAAATTTTACCTTGTGTATATAGCATCATTTATAGTAATAATTATGATTAGCCCTATTTATATAGAGAGAATAAAATATCTGAAGAAACATTATATTGGGATGAAAATGCGGCCTCAAGGCCGATCTCGTGTGGCGAGCTAGGGCATCCGCCTAGCTCGTTCCTTCCTTGCTGTCTGAAGTTGGCGTTTGGGGCGTGGGTTTCTGTTTGGGCGCAGGAGGATCTGTGTGTATCTTCCTTTGCTCTCGGCTGACTTGTCTTTTCTGTGGCGTTTGGTGGCTGAAGCTTGGCGTTTGGTGGCTGTGGCTTGGAGCGTGGGTAGTGTTTTGTGGTGTGCAGGTTTTGACTGCTCGGTGGAAGTGTGGTGTGGTGGAAGGTGGGGTTTGGTGTGGGAAAGGTGCGTGGGTGGTGGTGTGTGCTGGAGGGCGGGGAGCTTTGGCTGGTGGTCTTTGTTTGAGCCTGGGGTGTCTGGCGTGGACAGATGGCTGATGTCTCCAATTGCTTGGTGAACCCGGGTGTGTCGCCACCTCTGGGCTTTGATAAGGACATGCATGCTTCGATGATGAATAAATCCTTTGTGGGTGAGAGCTCCAAACTCAAGAAAGTGAATGGTTGCTTGCCGCGGAGTCACGCTCGTCCCGTTTTGGTTATCTCTCCAGATTCGGTGCATGATGACTTTGCTTATTGGACTCAACACGTTTTGATCTGTAAGTTTTTAGGTATTCGGGCCCCCCTCTCGGCTTTGGAGTCCTGGATGCGCCGTACCTGGCAGGTTGAAGGTGACTTTGATATTTTGGTGGCGGGGAATGGGTTCTTCATGGTTGACTTTTCTTGCATCTCAGATCGTAATCGTGTTTTTGAGGGGGGGCCGTATTTTTACAATCATGTGGGTTTATTTATGAAACCCTGGCATGGGGGTTTTAATGCGGCTGAGGATCTGCCTTCTCGAGTTCCTGTATGGGTTCGTCTGCCATGGCTTCCTTTGGAGTTTTGGAGAGAAGATATTCTACAACGGATAGCGGCATTGTTGGGGAAGCCGGCTGCCATTGCTCAGAATACTTTGGACAAAAAGGTATTTTCTTTCGCTCGCATTTGTGTTGAAATTGATTTAAATAATCCTCTGCCAGATTCTTTGGAGATTTGTATTGGCTCTGCCTCATGGATTCAACAGCTAGATTACGAGTCCCTTCCTTTCCGGTGCCGATTTTGTCATGAGTATGGTCACCTTCTGCGTCAGTGTCCTCGGACTTCCAGAGCGGCTGGGGTTCCTTCTTCTTCTCCCTCAGGGCCTTCAGTGGAGAAGGCAGATAAAAGCAAGGGGTCTATGGCTGATGGGGGGAAGGCTGAGCGAGGGCCTGATAAGGATGGCTTCATTCCTGCTAAACCTAAAGCTAAGGGGAGAGGTCAGAAGCGACCCTTTAAAGATAAGCAGAGTGATCAGGGTTTCAATCGTTTTGAGGTTTTGGACAATCAGGCCTTGGAGGAAGGGATTCCTACTGAGATCTTGTCTGGGGATACTGGTATGGATACAGGGCTGGAACAGGCGATTGTAGTTAGGGACTCTTCTCTTCCTTTGGAAAAGGGAGGGTCTGGGTCTGTTGACAATCCGGCTGCTTTAAATGATGATATTATTTTAGCGGACTTAGCTAAGGAGGCGTCCTCAGGAAAGGGTCGAGGTTCTGCTTCTTATCTAGGAGTGCTCCAGCGCCCTCTTAAGAAAGGAAATTTTGATAAGTCTCTTAAGGTTGGTCGCAAGAAGGATGTGGACAAGATTAAATCTACTGGGGAGTTGTTGGTGGAATCGGGCTCTGTTAAGACCTTGGATGCCCACTTTGCCCAGCCTTCCCCATGATTGTTCTTTCTTGGAATGCAAGGGGGCTGAATAGCGCCTCCCGTAAAAAAGCTATTCAGGATTTGATTAGGGTTCATTCTCCTGATATTTTATGTGTGCAGGAGACTAAGCTTCAGGTGGAATGTATGCTTCAGTATGCTCCTCGTATTTGGTCTTCTGGGCAATGTCAGTGTATTGGCTCTAGAGGAAATTCTGGAGGTTTGGCACTATTTTGGGATCCTCGTAAGGTTGTTCCTTCCTGGTGGATTTCTTGCCAATCCTCTATCTCTATGGTGGCCTCTGTTGTGGACTCTGGTGAGACTATTTTGGTTAGCAATGTGTATGCTCCAGGTTGACATCCGTGGTAAGAGCCAGTTGTGGGCCCATATCACGTTTGTTAGATCTTGTGCTCCCCTTTTGCCGTGGATCTTAGGGGGTGATTTCAATTCTATCTTGTGCTTGGAAGAGAAAAGAGGTGGATTGCCGAGATTGGGTCCTGCTTCAGATTTGTTTCGGGCTAGTGTGGCCTCTCTTGCTCTTGTTGATGTCAAACCTTCTAATGGCTTATTTACTTGGAATAATAGGCGGAGTGGGTCGGAGGCAATTTCTGAGCGGTTGGACAGGTTTCTTGTTTCTAGTTTTTGGGTTGGGGGCAGTGTGGTTATTGGCTCTGAGATTCTTGATTGGTGTGGCTCTGATCATTGGCCAATTAAGTTTTCTGCTTCTCCTTTCCCTAATCCTAAGCGTCCTCCTTTCAAATTTCAGCTTATGTGGTTGCATGACTCTTCTTTGTATAATCTTGTTGCTCAGTGGTGGCGGGATGGAGCCCCTGCGTATGGTACTGCTATGTAATATTTTGTTAAGAAGCTGCAATGTGTTAAGTTTCATCTTAAGAGATGGAATAGGCTTTGTTTTGGTAATTTCCAGGCTAAGAAAAGGGAAGCGCAGGAGCGTCTTGCTGTCATTACTCGCCAGATTAGGGATCTTGGTTTTTCAGAAGCTCTTGGGCATGCTGAATCCCAGGCTCTTAAAGCTGTGGAAGAGTGGGAGCTTCGTGAGGAGATTTTCTGGAAACAGAAGGCTCGGATTGACTGGCTTCAAGAGGGTGACAGGAATACTGCCTTCTTTCATCACTCCGTGCAGGCTCGTCGGAATAAGTGTTATATCTCTTCTCTAGTTAACTCTGAAGGAATAGCTTTATCCTCACAACAGGCTCTATCCAGAGAAGCTCGCCTGTTTTTCTCTACTTTGTTTACTGAGGACTCTCTTCCTGCTGAGGTTGAGGAAAATAGGATTCTTGCTTGTATTCCTCCTTTGATCTCTGATGAGTTGAATGCTTCTCTCATGCGCCCGATTACTCTACCTGAAGTGGAAGAGGTGGTGTTTGGGATGAATAAGGGGAAGGCTCCTGGCCCTGATGGGTTCCCAGTTGAATTCTTCCAAGAGTTTTGGGAAATTGTGAAGATGGATCTGTTGGAGGTAGTCTGTGAATCTTTTCATAACAAGCAGATGCTTAGGGCCATGAATGCTACATTTTTAGTCCTAATTCCTAAGAAGGAGGGTGCTGATAGGTTTGAGCTTTTTCGTCCTATTGCACTCTGCAATGTGGTGTATAAGATTATTACTAAGTTGATTGCTGAGCGGCTCAAATCTTGCCTGCCTGTTGTTATTTCTGAGGAGCAAGGAGGTTTTGTGGCTGGGCGTCAAATTTTGGACGGGGTGGTGATTGCCTCAGAGGCTATTCATTCCATGGCGATTTCCAAGGAGAAGTCTATGTTCATTAAGCTGGATATGGCAAAAGCGTATGATAGAGTTAAATGGAGTTTCCTTCAGAAGATTCTGTTGGCCTTTGGGTTTTCTTCTGAGTGGGTGAGTTGGATTATGAGCTGTGTGACTTCCTCCTCATTTTCTGTCATTGTGAATGGGGAACCTTCAAAGCTGTTTGGTGCCACTAGGGGCCTTCGCCAGGGAGACCCTCTCTCTCCCTATATGTTTATTATTATGGATGAGGGGCTGGGTCGCTTTCTTAAATCCCAGGTCTCTCTTGGTCTGATCCGTGGGTGGCAGTGGGGGTTGGGGCTGCCTACTTTGTCTCACCTCCAGTTTGTGGATGACACTTCTCTTATGGGGCTGGCGAGTCTTCATGAAGCAGAGTCTATTAGGCATGCTTTGGACATCTACCTAGCTGCTTCGGGTCAGAAAGTTAATGAGCAGAAGTCTTCTATTTTTTTCTTCAATACTCCTTTGGCCATCCAAAGAAGGATTGCTGCTATTTTGAGGTTTCAAATTGGATCTCTCCCCTTTGTTTATCTGGGGATTCCTCTTGCCGTTGGTCGTCAACCCAGATCCTCCTGGCAGATGTTGCTTGATAAGTTGAGGAAGAAGGTAACTCACTGGACTCATCGGTGGTTGTCTACTGCTGCTAGAGTTACCCTCCTTCAGTCTGTTATCCAGGCCCTTCCCATCTACAGATGTTTTGTTCAATCGGCCCCTATGTATTTCCTCCGTGAATTTGATGCTCTCTCTCGGCAATTCCTTTGGAGTGGCAATTTGATGACTTCAAAGTGGAGCCTTGTTAAATGGGATTCTGTGTGTAGACCTAAGCAGGAGGGTGGTCTTGGTTTACGCTCTTCTATTCTGAATGGGCAAGCTCTTGCGGCGAAGCTTTACTGGCGCTGGTGTACTAATCAACATCAGCTGTGGGCCCGTGTTCTTAGCTCTAAGTATCTTCGTGGTGCTGCTCCACATGAGGTTCCACGCTATCCTCTGGAGGGAAGTGGTTCTATGATTTGGTCTACTTTGAAAGTGGGAGCCCAGTTGATTAAGCGTGCACTTTTTTGGATCTGTCATTCGGGATCTCAGGCTCTTTTTTGGTGGGATTCTTGGGATGGTCACCCACCTATTCTTTCTGCTTTTCCTCATCTCCAACCCCTCTATGATGTGTTTACTGCTGCTGGTTGGGAGACCGTTGAGCATTACAAAATTGCTGAGCATTGCGGCCCTGTTGTTTCTTTCCGCTGGAAGCACATTTCTGAGTGGCCTCTTGGGGGCTCTGAGGAGGACAGACAGGAGCTTGCTCTTCTTTTGGCTTCTCGGGCTTGTAATTCGTTGAGGGGACCTGATATTTTAGCTTGGGATAGCTCCGACATGTCTGGGAAATAATCTGTGTCTACTGGCTATAAGCAATTGGGTAGACAGTTGTTTGGGGATATTTAGGTCCCCTGGTGGAAGTATGTGTGGCATAAGCTGTCTTGGCCCAAGTGCAATTTCCTCATGTGGCTGGTGGCTCAAAATCGATGTCTTACTTGGGACAATTTATGCAAGCAGGGTTTCCAGGGTCCCTCTTGGTGTGTGTTGTGTCGTGAGGCTGAGGAGTGTGTTTCTCATCTCTTCTTCCAATGTTCCTATGCTCGGGAGATATGGCATTTCTGGTGGCGAGTGTGGAATATGCCCTGTCGGCATGTTTCTTCTTTGGCTGAGTTTGTGGATCAGGAAAGTAGGGCCCCTATTTCTACTTCCTTTCTTCAAGCTGCTTGGGCGATTGGTCCTTCCTTCATCATTTGGAACCTTTGGTTGGAAAGGAATCGTCGGATTTTTTAGGATATGATGATGGGGGCCCCGCGCTTGTGGTGGAAAATTTTGCATTCTTTGGGTGAAACGATCGCGGCTAAGTGTGATCTGTCTGAGTCGATTGCTCCTTCTGATGTTGGCTATTTCAGTCGCCTTCATCTGCCTCCTCCGCATCAGCAGCTTATGCGCAACAGGTGTAGGCATCCTACCCCGAAGGTGAATAGGGAGGGAAGATGGTCTCCTCCTCCTCAAGGCATCCTTAAAATTAACACGGATGGCTCTTCTCATGGAAACCGTGGTCATGCTGGAATTGGTGGTGTTGGTCGGGATAGTTCGGGAGATGTTCAATTTATTTTATCTATTTATAAGGGTCTTCATACTAATAATCTTATGGAGGCTCAGGCAATTTTACTGGCTGTTGAGCAGGGCAGTAAGTTGGGGTGGCGCAGGATTATATGTGAATCTGATTCCCAGGTGGTGGTGAACTTGCTGAACAGGCAAAGGCTTGAGGATGTTGGTTGGCACTTGGCTTTGATTATTGAACAAATTCTCAATCTTTGTGTTTCTCTTGAGTTTGTTACTTTCACTCATATTCCTAGGGAGTGGAATGGTGTTGCTGATTGTTTGGCTAAATGGGCTTCTAACCATATTCATGATTGGAACTTGGTTGACCGGGGGCAATTACCCCCTGATTTGTCTCAGCAGTTGGACCACTTGGTTG